>PVLA01000193.1:77615-552809 GCA_004027455.1 Hydrochoerus hydrochaeris | reverse complement strand
TCCAAATCCAGGGATGTGCCCATCTGGAGACTCAGAAGTGCCTCAAAGATGGGAGAAGACATTGGAGATGCTGTCTTTCCCTTCCATGTGGCTGTGAAGCAGGGTAGGATTTCTTTTAGTGTGGAAATAAACCTGGTATCAGTCAGGACAGGCTAAGGTTATCATGTATTAACAAGCACTATGGGCCTCTTATTGGGTCAGTAATTAATAACACATTTTCTTTCCACACAGTGATTTGCCATGGGTCCAATGATAGCTTCATGGGTCAATAAATTCCTTTCTTAGTTGCTGAAGTTGTTATGAATTGGCCTTTTGTGTCTTAAAGCTGAAAAGGTCCTTTGCAAAAACAAATGCACTATATTGAGATTTTCTTCAGTAGAAAGGAACACTATTTTAGGAGAGAGAGGAAGAGACAAAGGGTTAGGAATAGTAGTAGGATTTACTTTAACACTGACCTAGGACCTTTTAAATTAAAACTTAAATTAAAACTATTGGTATAACTTACTCCTTTTATTAGAAGGGAAAGCTGAAGTAAACTATTTGCAGAACACTTAGACCACTTGCTAAAGGTCACAAAGTAATTTAGGACAGGAAGTTCGACCAGAAAAAGGACATTAGACTTCTCATGTTTCTTTGATTGCTTTCTGATTTCCCATACAAATTAAGGTAGAACTTATTGTGCAGAAAAATCTTGAGGGCCACTTATAAAGCCTGCAGAGGAAAGGAGAAGTGTATATGAGATTAGCCAACATAGTGGGCACACAACCTACAAGCTGAGAATCACATTAAAAACCTGTGTTTTATTTAGGGCAGCAAGAACAATATTGAATTAAAAGATCAGTTATAGAATGACTAGTCAACTCTAGAGAACAGAGGTGTGTGGCCTCATCTCATAATGCATGAAAAGGGATGTTGGGAGCATTGTGCTTTATGGGCTGAAGACCAGGACCTGGTGGGATAGTGTGGCCTTGAAAATTCATGGGGATTTCAGAGCTTCCTTGTGCATCAGATGTAGGTCATGAATTTTAGCAGGTAAATGTGTGATACAGATTTCTCTGAATTTATGCTATTAAAAATATGCTGCATCAAACTGACCTCCAAAATACCCTGATAAAAAACATAATCTAACTAATTTGGAGCTGTAGTTCACATACATGAACTCTTTTCATATGGCACTGTGCCACCTTCAGACTTCCCTTTTTTGTTGTTTTAATTGGTTACTGAATAATTACAGTTAAAGATTTGTTGCTACAATTTAACCAAGGAATTGAATGTACACTAGAATTAAAAAGGGACAACTACTCTTATGGAGATGAATGTATTAGCTCCTTTAGGTCTTAATGGTCAATTGGTTTCCAAAAATTAAAATAACTTATTTCTTCTTGGTTGAGAAAAATACTTTAAAAACTATTTTTTTTGTTATTCTCAAATTATAAAGCATATATACATAGATAAAACATGAGTGCTATTATGACAAGATAACAACAGGATAAATATATTTCCTATCAGAAAAAGAGAGCCTTAAATTGATAGCACAGTAATCGTGATAAATTACAATATTGCCGTATTGATCCTCGGGTTCTCCCTGACTCTTGTGACCACTTGCGGTGAGATTTCTACAGCCTCCACACACTCCTCACTCTCGCTTCACCAAACCAGAGATGCTTTCTCAGCCTGAAAGCCTGTTTTCCCTTCTGCTGGATTTGGTCCAGTCCTTTTTCTTGGCCCATCTTAAGAATACCTGCTGTCCCTGCTACCCTTGTCTACTCTCAAGCAATGTATTTCTGTTCCCACTGTTGTCTTTAGTGATGTGATCTTTCTGATTTTTCAGAAAGACATTGCATTTTCCAACCCCTTCAAGTTTATGATCAATGTGATTTTTCTCTGACCAGTGAGACACGGAAGGCATGGGGGTGCTGATCTTTACAGTGGAAATCCTTATTAGCCAGTCCAGTTCACCATGTTCCCATCCCTTACTGCCCCAGAGTTAGAGCTGTTGCACATGATTTATCCTAAGTTCCAAAGTGAGAACAAGGCACGGGAAAACCCCAGAATTTCAGTGGACAGGGATAGGTAATGGAGAAGAAATTCTTGGTGTCTTAACATACTAAGATTCTGGGATAGTTTATGGTATCACCAAAATGTAGCCCTTACTGAATGGTACACGCTCCTATGAGGTTCTCTTTCTTTGTCAGTACAGCATGTTGATAGCATTTTGAGTGTTTATTATGTCAAGGCTCTGTGTAAGGGATTTATTTATGTTATCTCACTTATTATTCATGTAGGCTTACAGATTTGGCTTCAAATCCTATATTCCTAATGTTTATACTTGCTTGCTCTGACTTCTTTGCCACATTATCCAACAAAAATCCATTCATATGTACAGTGTGGCCAGTTCTATATGAAGTCTGAGGGTTAAAATATGGATTAGAAATAGTCTCTGTACAATAAATTAATAAGGAAAAAGAAATGTAAGCAAATGCAAGGATGTGTTAAAATGTTAATGTAGCACAGAGAGTGCTGGGAAGATTTAACATCAAAACCTCCTTCTTCCATGGTGTGGTCTTGGATGGATACCTCTTAACACACCTTGTGACCTTTCCAACTTCCTTTTCTCATTCTTAGTGGAAATTTCAAAGACTTTAAACTACTCAATTGGTTTCTGCCTTCTTCAAAATCGCATTAGCAACACATGAGACAAGTATTTGAAGCTCTGTGTACTCCACAGCTCACAAGAAATGGTAATTTCTGTTTGGCAGGGGTGTTTCAGGGACTGTCCTCAAAAACATGCAGGAGGGAACAGAGAACTTGATCCAGGGAAAAGGAGCACAACAGTTGTATGGAGGAGTTGGTGCTTGGCTTGTGTTCTTAAAATAAAGAGATTTTACTCTGATGGGGTAGAAAGGGAAGTGCATTCCAGGATAAGGGAAATAAAGTTTGAATAGTTATGAAGTATTTGAGAAACTACAAGAAATTTATTTCAAGAATGTGGAGCACATTGGGAGAAGGCAGCGGGCAGCTTTAGTCAACATTGATATTGCACTGGCCACACAGAACCACTGCAAAGGCTACCTCTGGGCAAAGGCTTATAAGACATGGGTATGAAAGCAGAGAAGACTTGTTGAGGACAGGGAAGACAGAGATAAAGCAAAGGAAGCCAACTGGAAGACTGCTGCAGAGAGAATCCATGTGGACCTAAGTCCGTGCACAGAGAACAGAGTAGAGAAAAAATGTAAGTGAAGCTAGAGAATTAAGCTGGTGAGAGATATTACCATGTGTAAATTTCAGGCATGAGGAAAAGAGAGGAACTCAGGACAGCTTCACAGCTTCTGATTTGGTAACTGAAGAGTTGTTTGAAATTATGATCAAAGGCATAGAAAGAGTTGTGTTTTTCAGCTATCAGATTTTTAGTTGGCTTGTTTTTGTTTTTTGAGGCAAGATCTTGTTTTGTAATTCAGGCTGGTCTCGAACACATTATGTAGCCTAGTCTGGTCTCCTGCCTCGGTCTCTCAAGTGCTGGGGTAACAGGAGTGTGCCACCATGTTCAGCACAACTATCAGATTTTTTATATGAAGATTATTTACCTTAAAAATTCAAGCATTGTCAAAGCAAAAGGAGACATTTGCACTCTTCATGTTAGCTCCTGTATACATTTAAAAAAAATATATGTATCATTTAAAACAGAACTTCTACAGCTTCTGTCATGTACTAATAGCCTGAGCAACTTTCCACTTAATGACATAAAGGTAGGTCTACTTTTATCATTAGTATAAAAGGCTATGTCTCCCATTCCATTAGGATGTTTCTGCTTATTTCTTTATATTTACTTTTATAAGTAATGGTATCATAGACACTCCTGTGAATCTATCTTTGCATATTGAAGACAGTATGGGAACTATTTTATTTTTTATGTTTTAAAATACTAAGTTCAATTTTATGCATGCAGTTTCTGAGATAACTAATGGACAGTGAGTGTGTAGGTCACCTACCTAGCTGAATCAGATGGGTCTGATGTTTAAGAAGAAAGGTTGAACTAGAGTTAAGTACTTGTGATGTATCAAAATATGAATGGTACCATAAGCTGTGGGTAGTGATTCATTGCATTGGAAATATTTGTTGAAGGCCTATTGTTTGCTGGTACTAAATTATCTTTAGGAAATAATAATCTCTAACTTCTCAAAGCTTTACTGCAGATGGAAGAAGATGACAAAGGAATAGTCACAAATTTATTGTTAAACATTGTAATAAAGGTTAAAAAAGAGACGAAATGGGGTTGGGAAGGAAACAAGGAAACCAACATTTAGAGTTCATCCTCAGGAAATGCGCCCCCCCTTCTTTGCTTATCTTAAATATTTTAGGTACATGTCTTGATTGCTACTTGCTGTGTATACTGGAAGAAAAGAACCGGCTTAAAAAGTATTCCCAGTTTAGATGGTGGTTTAATTCATGTGGTTTTATCACCTGCTTCAGCTAATTGTGGGTTAGTAGGCTACTGTTTGCTTATACCACCTTTTCTTTATCCATTCCTTGGTGGATAAACATTTATGTTAATTGCTGCTTCAGAAACAACATAGATAACATTGAGCCTTCCCTCTATATTTCCCATCCTGTCTCACATCTGAGTGTCAGTACAATGACTGCAGTGATGTCACTGTGCTCAGGATTCAGACTCGCCCAGGCCTCATGTGAACAGTGTGGGAGGGACTCAGAGTACATTAGGAAAGAACAACACATCTTGAGTCTCTGCTTTCAGGGAGACTTGCCTCTGGTTCTCAGAAGCCTCACACTGTGGCAATTTCCTGTGTTTTCCCTAGCATGTCTACAGCTACAGTGTGAGGTGTTATAAGTGTCATTTTTGCTCCTAAATGTTATTTCTCTCTTTTTGTGTTTTAACTGCTTCTTGCTTAACAGTATATGGGAAACTGTTTCCTTGACCTTTACATGACTAAAGTACAGTACTTCCACATCATAAAGTATCAGTGATTTTTTTTTTTTTTAAAGAGTTGCTATGGGCCATAGCCAACACATCTTTTGCTGGGCTTCCTCAGCAAGGCTGCACAGCAGAATCCTGGGAAGAGCTTCACAGTTCCTTACCTAGGCTCACTCTTGCAGACTCTTCTGCATGAATTCATGTTTTGAAAAGATGCCCATCAACTGTCAAAGTTGGCTCAAGATATTCTCTGAAAAGGAGGCCTATCACTGGTAACTATATGCTTATGGTATATGTTAATGTGATTTTGTTATGAAATTAACTTCTTTTATATGTTCTGAATTTATTGTAATTTTGTTTTCATGTTGGAAGGCACATACATTCTAATGTAACACAAAAAACAATGTGGATTAGGTGAGACTTCATGAATCACTCTGCCTGTTAAGTGAGCCTTGTTCCTATACAAAGTATGATTCAGGAGCTCTTAAATTTTTAAGGCTTGAACTTTTTATCATAAGGGTGCTCTCCTTATGAACAAGAATACAAAATGATTTCACCTTTGGAAATTTCACAAAAGTGTGATAATGTGAATTCATTAGCTTTATAAGTTTGTCTGTTCTCAGCTAGTCATGGTAGTACACATCTATGATTTCCGCAGTCAGAAAGCAGGAGGATCATCATGAGTTCCAGGCCAGCTTGGGCTACATAGTGAGTTCAAGACCAGCCTGAAATACATAACAAGACTCTGTCTCAAAAACAGAAACAGAAACAAAAACAAAAAACAAAGAACAAAAACGAAACTCAACAAAACTCACCTATATTCTCTTTCCCTCAAATACTATTTCCCACTTTCCACAGTGACTGAAATTGCACATTTGGAAGAGCACTGTAGCAGTACATTTATTTCTCTAGAACTCTTTGATTAAGATTGAGGTATCCTCTGACAGAGGCCTAAACGCTTCAGCCACAGAGGCAAATAGGTTTCTTCTCCAGGCCAACTCCCATGGGTCAGGAGCTGCATCCTGGAGTGCTCTGTTGAGAAAGGGGTGTGAGAAAAATTGGTAGTGAATGGGGTGGGCCAGGGAGAGATTGGAAGTAGGAGTGAGGAGGTAGGGAGGCAGGGTGGACTCCAGGGAACTTGGTTACTCTCTCTGCTCTTTGTTACTGCGCCCTGAATTCACATGAATTAATGTCTTCACATGAATTAATCATTATGACATTAATTTCTTCTGTCACTGTCAAAACCGTGGGTGACACTGTGCTGAGGGCATGGTGAAAAGAGAAATGAATGGCAAATTTAGAAGAAAAGGCCTGAAGGTTTGGATCCCAGAGAAACTTAGCAACTTTTTTTGCTTTGTACATCCCGATCTTAGTGTCTGTTCCTAAAAATACTGATTATGGGAGAAATGGCTGCCTTCTAACTATGCCAATAATTGCTGAAACAAAGACAGAAGCTGATTCAATGTTGTTATGGTTGATAGGCTTTTTAGTTATGGAATTCTTTTTATTTAGAGATTTCGATATGAAGAAATATAATTATAAATATCACTAATACATCAGAAAGTGGGATTTTGCTCTTTATTTAATGTACTTAAAAACAAATAAAAGCATCAGAAAACAGAAGGCAACCTGCTTGACTACTTTGTAAAGTTTTAGAAGGGCTAAAAAGTTGTAGGCTAGCAAGATTTTAAAGTAAGAATGTCAGAAGGCTGCAACACCTGAGATAGAAAATCTTAAAAACAATTACCCTTGTGAAATGAATTTGAAGCACAGGGCAAATGAATCATAAAGTACGAGAGTCTATCAGTTCTTGAATGAACTAATTGAATGATGATTGAACCTTTGAGCACTATGCACAGCTAATGCTGCTTTTAGCATCTGATATGTTTACAAATTAAGTTCTTATTTGTGAGTCAGGACTGAGGGTAAATAATAGCAGTTTTTGGATGTACTTGACGCAATCGTGTCAGAATATTTAAAGCCAGTTTAGTAGTCCTGCAAGTCCCACTAGAGGCAATACTGTGTGATTAGATAGCTTCAAGACTGTTACATAGCACACATTGTGCAGCGAAAAATCCTGCACAATATGAAGAAATATCAAGATATAAACAGCTGGGGGAAGAATAGTAGGGTGTAATAGGGAAGAAGAGGCTTATAGAACACTGGGGTGAGCAAGAGGAGAGGGGGGCTCTAATGTATAAAAAACTCGGGGACAAATGAGTACTAACTAAATTTAGGGGCACATTAGAATATTTAATATGCACATATGTGAGTAGATATATGCATACAAACACACACAAAATTTGGTTTCTTGAATACAGGTAAAGACTCTCCAAACACAACTCACTTTCTCATTGGATTGAGTTTTACCCTGATCTACAAACCTCACTTTACAGAGAACTCATTCACTACCATTTGCACAGACAGTCATTCTTTAGAGCTGCATGTTGGCTTGCAATCCTTTCTCTGTGGCGTGGTTAGCATTTTGGAAAGGCTTGGAGCACTGAAAGCCCAGGGAGTCTGAAATCCCTGGGGGAGTGAGGATGACTTGATTATAAGGTGTCAGATTCTCACTTGGGCTGGGAAGTGGTGATCTGACAGACATGAAGGCCTCCAGAGGGGAAGGGGCAGGTAAAGAGGGGAGGTGAAGATTCCAGGGCCCCAGTGTGATGTCAGTGGTGCTGGAGGGAGCAAGCTTGTACTTGGCTTTCAACAGTTGGAATCAGTTGGAGGCAGTTGCTCAGGCCCTGCTGAGACAATTGGGCCATGGAAGACTTTGCTGTTGTGTTACTTGTGACTCCAGTTGAAAGAATGTAATCTGAGGATCTGCATAAATCCATGTTTCTGGGACAGTCTGTGTAACTGATCCAAATCCAAGAGTGAGGCAGTTGACCAGGCCAGAGGGCTGCCTGCAAGCTGTTCTGGTGGTCAGTGAACCATTCTTGCTCCTGGCCACACCCCCAGCAGTTGATGGCTGGGGTTGATGGCTGCGATGTTAGGATTGTATGGTGAGAGAGTGTTTGCTCAAATGATATTAGTAAGGAGTGTTTAGTAAGCCTGTAGTATGTACTGGGTGTTCTCCTAGGCTGTTTTAAAGACACTGAGATTTCTTAAAAAGTTGTTTTAACATATCAGGATTTAATTGAGGTGTACTTTATATTTGCCTAAAGTATGTTAAGTGATGGAAACATAGATTCAGGGGTTTCCCTGGCTTTTCAGTTTTCCAAGAGAATAAAAGACAGAATGATGAGAAAACAAAAGCAAAAAGTCATTGTAATACAATTTATCAGAAACAAACATGGAAAAAAAGAATGAAACATGGAAGAAAAATAAAAAAAGAAAAAAAACTACAACAACTGTAGAGGCATTCTACATTTGTCAAACAGAGAAGGATCCTTCCCTACTGAAATGAATGCAGATAAACACTTTTTTGGCTTATGAAGGTGAGGGCTTTCGCTTTACCTTTGTGTGTGTGTGTGTGTGTGTGTGTGGTACCAGGGATCAAACTCACAACCTTGCACTTGCCAGGCAGGTGCTTATGCCCCTGAGCTGAATACCAGGCCCTTGCCTTTGCTTCTTAATTGCTGGGTTTTTTTTTCTTTCTTTTTCAACAGAGCATTTATTACTTACGAGAAATAATGGGAATCACAATAGTGAAAGAATTGGTATTAAATTCATTATTATGTTTACTTTCTGTAAAATTCATTCATTGTGGTCCTACAAAATACAACAGTTCTAAGATTACCAGAGTAAAATATATTAGAATATATTACATGTCTGGATTAACATTGATGATAAACCATAAAGTATTTATAGTAGGACTGTTTGACACCTATTTTGAAGGGTAGGAGATACGTATATGGGGAAATTGAAAGCAGGAAGGACTTTCCATAACCGGACATCTCCAAATATGAGAAAAGATGAAGTGATGCAGGAGGAGTGATGGGTCCTCCTTGCATCATTTATATATTAGGTCTGTAGTCACACTCCTAGTGGGTAGCACTAGGCATTCTCATTCTTAGTCCATAGTTTAATATTTTCCTAATCTATTTGAAAACTAATAGGAAAGATGGAAATTTTCTTTGAAAATTGATGGTAATTCTACCCACTGCTTAGAAAGCAGAATACAGAGAACCATATATTGAGCAATTATCATGCTCCAAAAACTATATTATGAATTTTACATGAATTGCCTTTATTTGTCTTCACAAGAGTCCTTTAAAGATTGGTACTACTGTTGTCATCAATTTTACAGGTCCAAACCTTAGGATAAATCCATTGCCCAAGGTCATAGAGTAGGGACCAGTCTCTTTGTACCCTCAGTACAATTGAAGTTTTCATGCTAAGGAATAACTACAGTGCCACCATTTTAATTTTGGAAAATTTGGGACAGTTTTGCTGAGTATAGTTTTCCTGTTAGAAAGAAAATTTCATAATAAATTGCCAATGCATGATACAAAACTCATAAAAAGTAGCACTTTTTAAGATGTTTGATACTGTTGATATTTGTCATCTCTTCCCTTATCATGAAGTAAGGAAAACAGTTAGTAAATGTGAGTAGTAAGGTTTGCTTTCAAGCTTTGAAACAATAAATTCTTCTATTTTCTGATGCAATTAAATAATTGTTAAAATCTGTTTTGGCAAATTAAGATCTAATCAGCAATCTCCAAAGAAATTCAGAATTTTTTTCTTAACCAAAAATAAGTGCAGTAAGTTCAATAAGAAAGTGTTTTTAAACCTATGAGAGTATTTTTGTCTGACTTCTGATACTGAGTGGGCCGGGAGACCAGAGACGAAACTGTCAGATCGGCTAATGTTTTTGCTACCCTAAGTATTTGTCTCACTCTCACATACATACAGGTCAAATGCAGCCAACCTCCTTTGCCTGTGCTTTTCCTTTATAATGGCATCACAGTCTTTTTTCCTATTAGCTTGTATTTAAATTCTGTTATTTATAAATAGAACATTAAGCCCTATGAGAGATGTGGCCAAAATTGTAAGTAGTCCTAATTATCATCCAGATTTTGTCTTGTTTACTTTGGTTGGATAATACTACGATTTTGTTCACAGCTATTAAGCTACCTGGAAAAGAACTAAATGAAATATGTGGTGTAGGCATTATGTTTCTAAAGTACACTTGTTCCTGCCCTATGAAATACATCTAAATGTTTATGTGCTATAGTTAGGCTTATGTGAAGGAGTTCTTTCTATTAATTGGTCATGTTTAATGACATGCACATGTTCACACTAATCAAAGTAACCTAAAGGGGGAAGATATTTTGTGGCTAAGACCTGAATTCTACACAAGAAAATGCTTAGGTGCAAATATACAACCAAAGACTCACTGTCTTACTTTTCTGCAGAAAAATTTTTAAGACTTGAGGTAACTTTATGAATAATTCAGCATTAAAACTTAATTTGGCTTTTAGTACTCTATATTAGAAAAAGTGGTTTTAAAATTTTTAATCCACAGAATAATTTTTCTAATCTGTGCTCCATATGTGTGGGTTTGTCATACACTCACTTTTTCAACTTTCATTAAGTGCCTGCTATATGTCAATCATGTTTTTTCTTAGGAATTTGGAATATATCAGTGAACAATTGTTTTTGCATCATATCCTCTTGAATACTTATCTTAACTGGAGAGAAGGATAAAACAGAAATGAACAAATAAGTGATATCTATCTATCTATCTATCTATGCACCAGGTTTATGCTAAGAGCTATGGAGAAGAATAAAGTGAAAGGGACAGTATGGACTGTGGCTATAATTTAAATGATCAATAAAGCTACACCAAGAAGGCAAAATCTGAACAAAGATTTAGGGCTGGTGAGACATGCAGATAGCTGGTGACATAAGTAGCAAAGAGAGAGAACAAGCAGTAACTACACATACTTGATTGCAAGCATGGCTGGGATAGTGAGAGTCATTAGATGGAGCCAGTATAGATAAGAAAAAAGAGCAAAGATTGCTTAAGGTGTGTAAGATCAGATGATAGATTTCTACGAATCCCCTGAAGGGTTTTAAGCAGAGAAGTGACCAGTCACTTACTAAGACTACTCTGGCTGCTGTGTTGAGAACAGATTATAGGAGAAGGTAAACATAGGGAGGAGGCTTGTTAGGTGGCAAAGAACTAACCCAGGCAGGGGATGATGGCAGTTTGGGCCACAGTAGAAGCAGTGAACTACAAGAGAAATGGAGGGATTGTACAGCAAACAGGATTTCCTGATGAACTGGACGCGAAGGGGAAAGACGTCAATGATGGCAGTAAGGTTTTAGTTTAAACAACTGGAAGACTGTATATCACTACAGGAGGAAAAATTTGATATTTTATTTTGGATATTGCCATGATCTGAATATTTATGCACCCTTCCCAAATCTGTGTGTTGAAATATAATCATGAAGGCAATGGATATTAGAATGTCTTATGGGATGTGAATAGGTCATAAGCCCTCTACCTTTGTGAGTGGGATAAATCCTCCAGCAAGAGGCTCAAGACAGGTGCCTTCCTATTCTGCTGTGTGTGGACACATGCAAGGCACCGTATATCAGGAACAGGCCCTCACTGGACACTGAATCTACCAGTGCCTTGACTGTGGATCTTTCAGTCTGCAGAGCTGTGAGTAATGACTTGCCTTTGTTTGTAAATTTAAGGTATTTTGTTGTAGCAGCCTGAGTGGACTAAGACAGATATGTTAATTAAAATATTAACTAGGGTTTTGGCTCTATTGTGATAAATGTCTGGCTGTTAAAAATTGATTAAAATAAACTCTAGTTATTTTAAAAAAGAATAAACAAAAACAACAACATGACAACAATAACAAAAACGATATAGGATTTCTGAACAATGGTTTTCATCAGAAAATCTGGATTTTAGAATTGGATGGTCTTTTTAAAATCCATCTTTGTCAATCAGTAGACACTTGTTTTTGAGAAAATTTAACTTCTCTGAATTTCTTTACCTGTCAGTTGGGGATAAAACTTTGTGAACTGGATCTTGTTGAGCATACCATACTCATATCTGGCTTCCCTTTAAGTACATTTCTGCTGTAGATGATGGCAGGAGAGTATGTGGTTCTCTGTGGCTTAGCACAGATTTCCCTGCTGCATCACGTGTCAGTTCTATTTTGGATGATACAAAATTTGCTCACTAGGTTCAGATGGTGTCCACCAGATGTCACCACTCTAAAAGGTGTCTTTTCTCGTTTGTAATAAATAATCCATGGAATGATACTTTTTGAGATTATGTGAAATCCTATCTCTCAACAACCTTTCATCCAATGGTTTTAGCATTCATTGATGATATTTGCTTAAATTATTTCCTTGGGTCTTAAGAATGATTATTATATATTATAGATATATATTTATATATTAAAATATATAAAAATATATGTTTACATATATATTTATATATAAATATATATAGATATATATTTACCTGTCAGCTGGGGATAAAACTTTGTGAACTGAATCATGTTTAGCATGCCATACTCATACCCTGCTTTCCTTTAAGTACATATATATAAAAATATATATATTTATATATTTATGATGAACTGGACACGAAGGGGAAAGACGTCAATGATGGCAGTAAGGTTTTAGTTTAAACAACTGGAAGACTGTATATATAAATATATATATTTTAAAGTTTGTGTTAGTGACCCATATTTGTGCCACTTTTGCTCATATTAGAATATTGATTTCTCTTAAAGTTGCTATAGTTTAAAATGTTTTAAACTTTACTATATATAAATCAGCATTTAAATTAAACATGACTGTTCTAAAGGTAATGAGTTTTATATGGTAATATAGGTTTTGCCTGTTGGTATTTTAGATGGGTATTTGATCTCTTGAGCATATGCTCTTTCAGTCAAAGATCACTGATGTATGAGTGGGTCAGTTTTGTCAATTTTTAAAGTTTCTTTTTTTAACAGAATAAAGTTCATTGAAAACAGTGTGAGGTACATTCACTTTATTTCAGGATAAAATACAGTATGTTCAGTAAGTGCTTTAATTTTTTTTTTTTAAGTGGATCTTGGATCTTTCAGTCTGCAGAGCTGTGAATTGAACTTAGGACCTTGTACTTTGCTAGGCAGGCACTTATGCTGTTGAGCTATGTCCCATACCTTAAGGTTTTTTTTTTTTTTTCTTAAACATCCTTAAAGAGTTATTTAAGCTCTTGATTTTGTATTTCCATAGTGTTAGGTGAGCTTGACATTGCCTTTTGGTAAAACTGCAGAGCAGAGCATGACCAAATGAATGATGCTTGCAGCAGTTCAAGTCTTTGGTGATCCACTACATACAGCTGTGGTTCTTATTATTGGGAAACCTGGGCTTTGAGAGATAGGAGCTGGGACTGAGTGGCTTACTATAGTAGCAGAGTACCATAGAGAAAAATGAAACGATTAACACTTTCTATGTTGACATCAACTACAATTATACTGATTTTCTTTCAAGTGCAAAACTCAAACCTCAAAAGACACATTGTAAATGGTTGTCAATAAAAATCTTTGAAATCCATTTAGATGTTTTTTGGGCTGTGGAAAGAAATCCCTCTTTCTGCTGGCCACTGGCATTTAAAGACAGAAAGACGGGCTTACTGTTCCTGTTTAAAGCTATGTTCATACGATCTTTGATCTCCTCACTCATGGCACCCTCTGCTCCTCCTTTTTTTCCCCATTAAAATGCACATTTTGTTTTGCTGCTTTTATGATTTGAATAATCAATGTGATGAGAACTATCTGGGCAAAGTAACTGCCATTTTCTAGTTTATTTTGATTTGAACACATTATTGAGGGGAAATAACTATATAAATCTATGGTGTCATCATGATCATTTAATTGTATTAAGTGTCAAATTATTAAATATTGATGTTTTTAAGTAATTTTTAATGTACCAAAACACATCGTAAATTTATGTATTTCATGAAAAAAGTGAAGCTATTTTGTAATTGGCACATTATAAGCATTCAGTGTTTGTTGGGGAAAAATTCAAAGAATGTACTTTTTATCTTTGGTATCAGTTTGCACTATGGTTCAGTTTGATCATGAGTATGACTGAAGGCAGACAGGTGGGTTTTAATCTCTGCTCTGCTGCAGAGGACCGTTTGACCAACTACTTAATCCTGCTCCGTTCAGTTTCCTCAGTCATTCTTTTTGCTTACGATATAATATGCAATTGGTGTTAGCCATCTTTGTAACTATTTTCCTATATACCAACATCACACACCTCTCTAGTTTATTAATGAACTTCTATTCTTTATCAGTATTTCTGAAACATATTCACCAATAATCTGATAATTGACCTCAAGTTCAAATGTATACAAATGAAAATCCAAATTCTTCTCTGATCCTTTCAGAAGGATTATTTATTCTTTTTATTTAGTTTGAAATATAATCAAAATAATGTAATACATGTATGTAGACAATATTTTGTCTTTTGAAGTGTTTTTCTCTTGACTAATAAAATTATAGGACAGAGTTTTAAATGTATATGAACATTTTTTTAGGTATGTTAGTGTTTGGAGTTGTTGAAAATGTATTCCATTGTTTTGTAGTTGTCTTTTAACCTGAAGTTCATACTACATTATGGATATTATGCAGGGTATATGGAAAATTTCATTCTATTACCTTTTTTCAAATTATAAATTTTCTCATCTATCCAGTCAACTTTCCATTCATCCATTCACCCGTCCATCTGGAAACAACTTTTCTGTGTTAGGCACTATTATGTGTCTGGCAATAAAAATAATTTGTTTAAAACATGTGAATAAAATGGATACTCATGTGTTCACAAACCAGCATGAAAAAGACTAGCTTGATTTTTTTCTTCTTTTTTTATTTTAAAAATCAGAGAAAGTATAGAAATGATACAGAATTTCAAAAAAAGGTAGGGAATTAACACTAGTGAATATATTGCATATTGATATCTTAGAAATAGTTGTTCATGTTATAAAATCTAGGCACCAAAGTGATCAATCAAACAATGACAGCACAAACTGTTCTTTTTGATGAACTAACAAATTAGTGGTAATAGTTATCTATCTAACATACTTATACATACATTTATATATGTTTACCAACATACATATAATCTTTGCTTTCTTCCTTTTTTCCTTTTCCCTACCCTAGTTCTATCCTTTTAAGCCCTTTCTTTCCCTTTCATTATTATATCTATTGTATATTTTGAATCTTGTTACTCTTTCAGATTTTTATTATTTTTATACTAGGGAAACAATACAATATTTATAAATGTGAGTTCGATTATTTCACTAATGAGTATGGTCTCAGCTTGCCTCCATTTACCTATAAAAGCCTCAAGATTATCCTTTTTATAGCCAAGTCATATTCCATTGTATAAATACCACCTCTTTTTTATCCATTCTGTGAGATTTCATCTCACTCCAGAAAGAATGGCTGCCATCAAGAAATCAACTGATACAAATGTTGGAGGGGAAAAAGGGACCCTTCTTCCACTGTTGGTGGGAGTGTAGACTGGTCCAACCACTGTGGAAATCAGTGTGGAGATTCCTCAAAAAACTAGGATTGGAAGTCCAATTTAATCTAGCTATTCCTTTTTTGGGTATTTTCCCAGGAAAATTGAAAATGTCATGCCACAGCAATATATGTGTGCCCACATTTATAGCAGCACAATTTGTAATAGCTAAATCTTGGATTTTATTTCTGTATGTGTGTACTTTTTTTAAATTCATAGTGCTGAGGATTGGACATGTGAGGCAAGCACTCCACCAGTGAGTTACATAAGCAGTGTTTAAGATGCAATTAAATGATTAAGAAATAAAACATGTAAAGTGATAGGACCCTTAGGAGAATAACGAAAAGTGTGGTTTATATCCTCTGTCGTACTAGCATGTGGAGTTCCTGTGCACTGGATAAACACAGAAACAAATAGAATTCTACACATACATATATCCTACATACTTGGAAATATATTAATTTATGTAAAACATGTTTTAATCTGTGCTAAATATATTTAATGCTTTCTTTTGAGGGGACAAGTCTGGAATCAAACTCGGGGCCTCGCACATGGCAGCCAGGCACTATACCACTGCGCTACATCCCTGGACCCATACATTTAGTTTTGAGGCTCTTTCTGGTTTGAAAGGACCTGCTTTCTTAATGATTTACATTGGATAATAGAGTATTTTAAAAATATTTAAAGAGCAGCATTTTTATAAATATTTAACTGTTTTTTGAATACCTCCTAGGAATTAAGGAGAGCTTTTATACACCTTACCTCCTCATTCACAAAAATCTGTGTTATGTAGGTGGGGGAATAATTCATAGAAAGGCTCTGTTAATAAGTGGTAGAACTGAGATTCAAGTTCACACATTTGTAATCCTTGAACCCATGTTTTTTCCTCTGCTGTAGTTCATAGATTTGCAGATTAACTAATAACACTGTATTTCTAAAATAGGAGAATTACATAGCTATTCCCCTTTTTATTTTGCTGAGTGATGAATATTAAAATCATTTCATTTTGACAAGATAGCTTGGTACACTGAGTATAGAGAAATATTTTAGCATAAAAGGATCTCTTTAAATAGCGTAAACCTTGTTTTCTAAAGTCTTCCTTACAGCGAGCCACAGGCTGCTGTCCACTGCAGGGAGCTCCTGCACTGCTCGCTGTGTCCTGTGATTCAATTTTCTGAAAGCCTTCTAATACTAACAAAACGGAAGCACAAAGTAAAGAGGGATTTCCTGCACGTAGTGCTGAAAGTTTATAACAAAAACTAACTCATCCTCATCTAAGACCCGGAAGCCTAGAGAAATGATTTATTGTGTTTTCCTTAAATTCTCCTAAGGATGAAAACTGACATTTTTAAATTTGAGAGCTGGGTTTTAGTGTATAGTTTTCTCCTTGAATCATTCTAATTCTTTTCTCCCCATAAATATTTCAGAGTTTGTGCACTTCTTTCTTTACACACCTCTTCTATGCACTGTGCTGTATTCAGTCTTTTCGCAAGTGCCTACTCTTGTCCATATACAGGTCCTATGGTGAGAACAGAACAAAATTCCATACCCTCTAACACATTCTGTAAGTTTCTTTTCCTCTCTTCTTTTCTATCCCTGGGTCTACTGTTACAGAATTGATCTACCTCTGTGATACCTGCTTTAATTTTTATTTTTTTAGTATATGTTTGCAGTACATGATGATTACTTTTCTTTGCGAGAATCTGGTAGAGGCTGTTACACCTCTTAATTCTTTCATCATCTCCTTCCTTTTCTCTCTCTCTCTCTCCCTCTCTCTCCCTCCCTCCATCTCTTCATTCTCTTTCTTTTTCTCCCTATTTTCTATTATTTTTTATTTTGTTCTTTATTTACATTTTGGGGTTTTCACATAAGAAAAAACCACATGGTATTTAAAGTGTTATATCTTATTTCACTTAACATGATTGATTCAAGGTGTATCCATTTTCTACCTATGTCTCTTTCAGCAGATGAATGGATGAGGAAAATGTCATATATATATATAAATTACTTCTGTTCCAAAGAAGGATAAATCTGTGATCCTCTTCTTGTGTTTTAATTACCTCCTGCAGATCTTCAATGGGCACCCATAAGGTGCTAGGTACTGATTCTAAAGGTGGTGCTATCTGCTTGTATGCTAATTTTTAAGACAAACTCTGTATAAATTTTTTTAAAGTTAAAGTTCATGTATTAGCTGTTACTGTGAAAAAAAAAATTCCAGACATAATCAGCCTAAAAAGAAGAGACATTTTTGACTCACAATTTTGGAAATTTTAGTGCATGGTAGGTTTACCCTTGTAACGAGACAGTGTAGTACAGAGGGAGTGTGAGGCCCAAGTCATTCATGACCAGAAGTTGAAAGAGAAAAAGAGACTGAGGTCCCACAACTCTCTTTGCATATACTCAATAGTTTAAAACTTCCCACCAAGAAAGGTTCTAGTATTTCCCAAAGGCACCAAGGTAAGGACCAAGCCTTCAACATAGGGGCTTGTGAAGGGGAAGGGGACATTCCAGATCCAAACCATAGCAGCCACTGAGGCTGTCTTGTGTAATTAGCTCAGCATCTATTCAAATTAGCATATGATATACATAAGAAAGGTTGCTGTAGAGAAACATTGGCCACCAAATTGACTTTTGGTCAAGATTTGCAGTTGAGGAAGTGAACAGGCATTTCAGATTTTAAAGCAAGCTAGCAGCCTTAAGAAAAGTCAAAGCATTAAGAATAACATCCTATTTTGCTTTGTTCTGATTGTTTTGCCCTATTCAATATCCTGTTTTGATAGGTTTTATAATGTTCTGTTTTTGGTTTGATTTTGCTATACCTGATTGAATGGACAACTATTGTAAAGATAACAAGATCTATTATGACTATGATACCTATTACTGTTATCCAGGTATCCTGCTCTGACATTGTGTGACCATTTTCACTACATTGTCTCGATCAGCTTTGTTTTGTCTTGCTTTGTTGTATTTTACTACCTTCAAAAAAGAAAAAAAGAGTAACATCCTGGTAGTTTTCAGAATTTATCAGCAGTTAGGTATGCTAAAACATTGTAGCACTTAAATATGCTATAAATTACAGTATGGTATTGAATATTATTTCCCCATCTTTTTTTTTTCGTGTGTGCTGGGGATCAAACTCATGACCTTGCACTTGCAAGGCAGGTGCTTAGGCCGCTGAGCTAAATCCCCTTTGAATATTATTTCTATAGTTGACCTTTAGAGTATTTCAGCTGTCATATGAACCTTGTGTATATTACTAAAGTTATTTTTTATAATTAGAACTTTGATTTTCTTCATTTCAGGTCTACTAATTCAGTATATTTCTGGGATGTGTCAATTTGCCAAACATAGTCAGGGTCCCAAGGAGATGGGAAAATAGGCAAGAAAACATTGAAGAGTTCTGGAACTTGTAATTTGGAGGTTGAGGGATAGAGGCCATCTTAATTTTTGTTGTCTGAGTAAGAGTTCAGTTTTGAAGACTGATTTTACTTGTGTAATGACTATGATCTTTCTCTTCAATGTTATCTAATTTCCATTCTGTTTTATTACCAAGTACATATATTAGTTTCATGCGACTTCTGTAAAAAACTCCACAGACTTGGTGGCTGAATACCACAGGAATTTGTTCTACAGTTCTGGAGAACAGAAGTCGAAAGTAACAGTCTCTGAAGGGCTGTCATCCTTCTGGAGACACCAGAGTAAACCCTTTCCCGGCCTCTTGCACAGTCTGGTGACTCCAGATGTTTCTTAGCTGTGGAGATGTCACTCTAATCTCTGCCTCCATCTTCATATTCCCATTTCCTCTAAGTGTGTGTCAGCATTTTCTCTGCATCTCTCAGAGAGACACATGATCACAGCTAAGGCCCATCCCTGATTATTGAGGATAATCTTTTTGAAGTCAACTAATGTGGGTGAGGGAAATGATTCTATCTTCCCTTATACTTAGCACTTATGTGGGCTCTCTGGGTTTAAAAGGCTGATCAACAGCAGGAAAATATATAGGTTTCATTAAATTCTTGTGTACCTGTGAATCTTTATAAGGCCGTGAAATCTGAGCAAATGACCAAAACAAGATGATTTTATACTATTTTATGCCTTTCAAAGATTTTTTTATTAGTACATTTTTGCAGCATATGATATTTACATTCATCTCAGATAGTAGGTATGTGTATGCAACATATCTTGATTCTTTGTATTTCTCCTCCCCTCCCCTTTCTCCTACCTCTCCCGCCTTTCTCTATTTATTTTCATATTTGTAGTTCATGCTTGCAATGCGTGATTTTATTCATCGTGCATAGTTGGTACATTTACCCTGAACATCTTAATTCTTTTTACATATCCGTCCGTCCCCCTTCCCCACTCTCCATCTCCTGGTCATCATCTTATTTATAAAAGATATATCTCCCTGTTTATTTTGATCTGTCCTTTGTCTTGTCTTTTATACTTTGGGTTTCTTATATGAGAGAAATGATACAGTGTTTAAACTTGTTTGTCTAATTTATTTCACTTAATATTGTTTTCAGGGTTTATCCAGTTTCCTACAAGTGACTCAAATTTACCCTTCTTTATAGCCGAGTAGTATTCCATTGTGTATAGATACATTTTCTTTATCCATTTGTCTGTCGATGGACATATAGGTTACTGATTTTGTACTACTTAGACTGAAAAAAACCCAATAAATATATAGAGGGGATGACAATAAATGGATTTCTGGACTAGGGTAAATTCTAAACATGGTGTGTGTTGTGTGTGTGTGTGTGTGTGTGTGTGTGTGTAGCTGTGATAAAGGCTACTCTGTTAGGTTTATTTATTCAGGATCATTATAGCCCCATTTGCTATTATCTGATGATTAAAATTGTTTTTATGCTTTAGTATCAGGAGGACATTTTCCCAAAGGAATCTTACAGCTTACCACGTGTTCAAAAGACAGGTGAAATAAGGACTTCTAGCCAGCATCTAGGTTATGGATTAGAATGAAGAACAAAACAAAAATAACAAAGCTTTATTCAGTTCCTAGGATGATGCAAGTTATGGTTCCTCAGGTGATTTCAATTTGAATAATAAATACAGAAGTTTAGCATATTTTGAGGTGCTACATCCTTAGCTTCTTCATTAACCACATCTACAAGATACTTTTACATCTTGAGTTTTGTTTGAATAATGGAGGGTGTTAGACTAGTAATTTTGTATATAAAACTGAGTAACACAGCTCCCTGTCTGTCAACTTGACGCTCATACATATCTCAGACCTTACTGATTCTCCAAATAGTAAGGACACACTTCTATATAGCATGATGCAGATTCCTTCATATAACCCAAAATGTGCGAATTCTTTTTCCAGAAGAGGATGCAAAAGTTCTTGATGTTTCTTTTCTTTAATATCTTGTAATCTAATACTGTAATATAAAGTTGACGACTATTAATACATCTTATGTATAGGCAGTAGGGGATAGGAAAAGAAAGAAAAGAAAGATATGTGCTTAGAAGTTTCTAAACCCACTCATATAGGAAATATTCATAACAATGTATAGTCTTCATTTCTGTAACTGGCCACCTTCTCATAAATGGTAATTGTAACTATCTTCTTATACGACTCATTCCATTTGCTCTTTGCCCTTGGGAAGCACAGCTGGTCATGGTTCTTTGCCATGGTTTGATGACCCAAATCTTCATTTCTGCAGGACCCAACCATTAGCAGTCCTGTCTGACTTACTGTTTCTCACTGACCTTAATCACAGGATATGAGAATAAAAGGGGGTACCCTAAGAGGGATCTCCTGCATTCCAGAAGTCT
This sequence comes from Hydrochoerus hydrochaeris, assembly GCA_004027455.1. Lineage (NCBI taxonomy): Eukaryota > Metazoa > Chordata > Mammalia > Rodentia > Hydrochaeridae > Hydrochoerus > Hydrochoerus hydrochaeris. Next base: position 531,592 of record PVLA01000193.1, on the reverse strand, counting down.
CTTCCTTTGTGCAGCTGGCAAGCCAGCATCTAGGTTATGGATTAGAATGAAGAACAAAACAAAAATAACAAAGCTTTGTTCAGTTCCTAGGACGATGCAAACAAGGGCTGCACAGTGTTGCTGGCTCCTTAGTGTTCCATTTTGCTGTGTAGAAAAGGCCTGTGTGAGCGTCCTGAGGCTCTGGATTGGCTCAGATGCTGGGCTTACTTCACTAATGAGGAATCCCAGGAAGAAGGCTCCCAGGTCTTTATGGGCCTTTTGGTCACAAGAAGGATAAAGAATGGAAAAGTACTGAGCCAAAGTACCACAGTTGACACCCCAATAAGGCCACTGAATGGAAGCATTTGGGCTGGGATTGAAGATATGTATATAAACATGACTGACCCAGAGGGTATGGAAGCCAAAATTGCAATGCACTCAAGTCTGGTATGTGAATGACAGTGTGTACTTGTGATTCCTGCCTGTCAAAGCTTTGTAATGGAATGTGATTGCAATGAAAATCACACAGATGATCTGGGGTAGGAGCTGGACTTCTTACTAGAAACAGCACAGTTTCCTTTTGGCCATTAGAATTAGTCACCCCTGCCATGCATAGCTCCTATGTTTGTGTATTGGTTCAGACGCAAAAGGAGTTCAGAGTATCTGTTTGGTGGTATTAACTTCTCGGTCAGCAAAGTCATTGCATCTTCCAGTGGAAATAATTTTTCCTTTGCAACTAAGACCTCTGGGGCAGGAATAGCACAGGATAAGGTTGTAGAAGCAAAAATTAACTATTTGGAAGTGGAATCAACAGGAATAGTAATGGGGTGCCATTATCCCCTCCCCTCATTTTTAAATCTGTGAGTCTTGGAAAGGGAAGAAATGTATTGGATGCCATTTTAGGGCATTTGTAGTCTCCTAGAGTGTACTGTTCTAGCCCTGCAAGATTTCCCACCTCAGTGCTCCTCAAGGTGGCTGCTTCAGGGTGATGGGGATATGGCTTGGCAAATGAATTTTAGGATCATGGTTCCACTGCCTCATCTCATTTATAGTGAAGTGAGTTCCTGGATTAGGAGGAGAGCTGTGTAAAATACTGTTCACAATGATTACATCTAAACGGAGGTGGATAATATAGGATAAGTCTGTCTGCTCAAGAGTTTTTTAAGTTTAATCTACAAGATAAGGTGACGTTCACAGATTCCTAGGATTAGATGTATGTATCTTTGGGGAGGCTGTTTTTTGATCTGCTATATTATTTGACTTATAAGTTATCGAGAGGCAGTAAGGTTAAGAAGGAACAGAGAAAATATATTAAAGACCATAAAATCTGAAGGCACACTAATTTGATTGGAACATAGCTCTGTCACTCATTTGCTGCATAAATTTTGGCAAGTTATCTAAGTTCTTAATCTTTTCTAGACAATACGGATAACAGTTTATTATATATCATAGGGTTAATTTGCAAATTAAATGATTTAGTAAATGTAAAGTGATTAGAATGTTCCTGACATACAATAAGTGCTCAGTACTTATATAAGCAGCTTGCTCAGAAATGCTTTGCAGAAATCAAGCAGCTGTGGAGGGCAGTTCTTGGTGGATACATTTGTTACGCTTATTTTGTATTTATTAAAGTTCACTGAGTCATTCGACATATGAAGAAACACCGGTAAAACACACATGAAAACTTTTTTTGTATGTATTTTCTCAAGAAAAAATCTGGTGAGAGTGAAAATATATGCATATTTTGTATTGTTTTCATTTTTAAATGTATGAAATTGAAAGACAGATAAACAGAGGAAGTTAAAGAGATAAAGTGCATAGAGGACCATCTATACTCAAACTAATAAAATTCCCTAAAGAATATAATTTAGCTTTTTTTGTCTGTTCCCATGACTCACAAATCTGTTATTTCCTTTGTTATATATATAGTGACTGTTTTGAATTGAGTTTAGTTTTTATAGTCAACATTCTTTCTCAGCAATATTTGTTTTAAATTCACTGTTTTGTTTTTCGGTTGTGCTTTTACTCTACCTTAAAAAAATTACTTACCTTGACATATAGGCCTTTAATTAATTAATTCTTAAGATGACAGGAATAATATGTTTGTAATGATTTAAACTACACTTCTGCCTATACTATAGTTATTTTTCCTTGTCTTTATGTTTTTTAATCCCAATTAACTGTAAATTAACACTTTTGGTGCAGTGCACTCACTGACTTTTTGTTGTATACTACTGTATTTCTAGATGCCTTAATTGTATTGTGGTTATTTAGGCATCTTACACAGAGAAATCTGTTGTAGGATAAACATGTGCTTTAAAAGATAAGTATTTTACTTCTGTCTAGAGCTTTATAATTTTGAAAATATTTTCACAGTTTAAGTTCACAAAACTTGTAAAATGTGTGCAGTTCAGTCATAGTTAATATCTTCTATCTTTATCTGGTCTTCTTGTTCACTTTTGTGTGGGGACCATATTTTTGTAACCCTTACATTCCTAGTATCTAGCATATTGCTAGTTCATAGGAATTTAGAGACTATGTACATGAATTTATAAATGGATGAATAGACTAAGAAAATCACTAATATCACACACAACAATTTTCTAAGCTCATGTGGCAGTTAACTGAAATAACCATAAGCAGAACACATGACCGTAGCTTTCTAGCCCAATGTTTTACTTAAATATGAGATCAGTTTAGGATTATTAAATCTTTTGTGTTAAACATAATAAGTTAATCCCCAGCCCAAGTAGTAGTGGTATTTAGCACTTTTGTTCATCAAAATAATCAAACCAAGATTCACAAACTTTAAATGCTTAAGAAGTATAAGATGAATTGTTTTTGTTTATTTAATTTTCAAGTTTTAAAGAATATACTTAATCCTATCGATCTTTGAAATGCTATAGTAAACTCTATGGATCAATTGACTTAAATAACACATTTACTTCTCATGGTTCTGGAAGCTGGGAAATCCACAATCATGATACATGCTGATTCATTTTCTGGTTAGGGACCTTAACCTGGTTTTCAGTTAGCTGCTTTCTTGCTCCACATAGCTAAGACAAAAATTCTTTCTCTGAACCCTTACAAGGACACTAATCCCATCATGACCTGATTACCTCCTCGAAGACTTTGCATTCTAAGTATGTTGAAATTTAGACTTTAATATATTAGTTTTTCAAGCCCACAGACTTTTTAGTCCATAGTGTTGTCCTGCCATCAAGTGTGATGAGGTCCCCTCTATCACTGTTAGTGTTTCAGTTAGTGTTAAATGATACAGTTCTCAGTTTGGGAAGATGTAAATTACCTGAATATTTTTATGAGTTCTAATGTAAAAGGTTAGAATTGAAACAGTTGATAGGTTTCAAATTTTTCTCCCTGTCAACATGATGGATCTAAAAATGAATTTATCATTTAATTTTTCACTTAATTGGGTAACTTTATGTGCCAGTTATATAATTTAATATGTCCAAAATTGAACTGACAGTCTTCTTGGTCATTAAGAATTATTTCACACACATAGCTATATAATCTTGAAACCTGGGAGTCATATTTATTCTCATTTCCTGCTGCCCTACTTCATTCAATTAGTGAGCTCTACTGACTGTGTTTTAAGTATTTCTCAAATGCATCTCTGCTATCCTGTATTGATATTTATTTCCCTCAAAAGTGTTGTTTTCAGTAAAGTCAAACATTTAAAAAGCTTACAGTACACTTACTGGTGTTGGGATACAAGGAATTCTGTAATCTGGCACCTTGGCTAGTTGACAAGTGCCAACCTCACTTCTCCCTCTTACTTAAGCTCCAGCAACATTAAACTATTTGTAATTCTGTGCATTTCCTATTTCTTTTCTTTTCTTTCTTTCTTTTTTTTTTTTTGCATCTGTGTCTTCTCATGTTGTGACCCTGTCTGGAAATTCCAAAGTAAGTTACTTGCTTGCTTAATTTTTTCTCATTAAGGCTTATTAAGCTCAGGCACCGTTTCCAGAAACCATACCTGGTTCATATATCCTAGTACCAGTTTCCTGGCCTTCAGCATTGAGTTTATTTACTTTACTTTATTGAGTTTATGGCCTTCAGCATTGAGTTTATTAGAATGTGCACCTAGTATGCACAAGGCCCAGAGTTCAATTCCCAGCCCAGTCTCCTTAGGGAAAAAAATTAGCCATGGTGGCTTTGTGCTAGTAAACAGAGCAAAAGATTACTGCTCTTGCGTTTCACACATTTTAGTAAAAAAATGTTTGCTCAAGAAAGTCAAAGGTGACATGAAGCACAGGTTATAAAATGTGCCTTGTAAAGTATAAGAACTTTGGCCCTTGTATGTGACATTGGGAAGTGCGGAGGGTTTTCAGTAGAAGAATGAGCTTCTGTTTTGACAGGGTGCTAAACTGAGACTAGATTGTGCATAAGTGCAGGTTAACTAGTTAGAAGGCTATTGAAATATCTCAGTAAAACATAATGATAGCTTGAATAAAGGTGCTGATTGCTGAAAGGGTGAAATGTCAGATTCTGAATTTTTTTTTGATATTTAAGACAACAGAATTACTTGATGGTTTGGGTGTGATATAGGAGACTGAAGTCAAAGATGAATTTGAGTTCCTTAATCCCATGCATCTAACTGGCCATCCAATCTTACTCTGCTACTTAGCTATCATTATTTATTTGCTGTATTTCAATGCATTTTTCTAGGTGTTTAATGGACATTACTGGCTTCAGGCAATTCTTTATATAGGAGTAAAGTGTTAATCTGTTTTAGGTTTTTTGAAGTTAAATTCTCAGTGTGTTTTCCCTTGTAGAGAGATTAAAGTCTTTTTCTTGGTATGTACTATCCCTGAACTGCCCTCTGCTTACGTAGAGAGCTTTACCTTCTACCCTTTCCACACATCCTTTAATCCCCTCTGATTTAATAAAGGATTGATCTTTTATGCTTTCTCAGGAGAGTAAGTGCTGTTCTTCTTGTCTGGTATGCTCTTCCCGTCTTGTCAATGCATTACAAAACTGAATCTGTATAGGTATTTATCTGTGAGAGCCTTTCTGACCTCAGTATCTCACTAGTCTGGTGCTTTTGTTCCCCTTTTCTTGTAGTCTAAATACACAATTATCATAACTCTCCATTATTTCATAGTTGTTTCTGGTTTGCCTGTGACATTTCTCCAAGTTTAAAGGCAGGAAGGAGCTAGTAGATTTTACCATTGTCATGGTTGACTGTTAGGCAGTTGAGGCATAATCACAAATGGGAAGAAATCAAGTGGAGATGATAACTTTATGTTATGTATCTAAGAGCAAATGTGGAAGAAGGAGTTGTTTGGTTGCCAAAAATAATAAACACATTTGCCTGTAAAATGTTGAAGTAAAGTGTAGTTTTTTGAAGAATTACTAAGGGCTGTAAGAGGGCGAAGAGTGCGAAGGTGGAGGAGATAAAAGTTGCTTTGGGCCACTTCATGGGGTGCTTTTATATCCCAGCAGTATTTTTTACTTTGTTTTGAAATAGTGAAGAATTTAAATACTTTGAAAAATATGAAATAGATTGCTGTCCTTTTGGCTTAGAAGGACTTTTCTTCTACTGTTTTATTGTAGCATTTACAAAAGGGAATCTGTGAAAGTCAACAGTACTTTTAGAGATGAGAGGAGTAAGGCAAGAGTCTCCCTTTAAAAACTGTTTAAACACTTAACAGTTGGTAGTGGAAGGGAGAAGTTTCTGTTGAACTGCAGTTAAGTTATGCTGAACTCAAAGGGATGCTGGTTTCCCTTACCCAGGTGCTTTGAGAACTTATAGGCTCACATGTAAACTGTAAATGAAAACGTAGCGAATATTTCTTTTAAAAATTACTGCAGTAAAATACACATTGCCATGAGTTCGCCTCAAAATTCTCTCCCTCATTTCAAGTGCACTTAATATCATCATTCCTTTCACTTTCTGGTGCAGTTCTGAAAGTCCTTTTTTATGTCTTAAACTGCTCTTTCGTGACTGCCTCAGTGTCCTGAATTCATTCAAAACATTTAATTTCATAATCATTTTGACTTTGGGGAAAAGCCAGAAGTTAACATAGAACCAGATCTGGTGAGTAAGGCGGATGTGGACACACTCTAACATTTCTCACTCTGTCTCTTTGTGGGATGGCACTAAAGGGAGCAGCATCGCTGATTTTTTTGTTTTTGAGAGAGGGTGTCACCATGTAGTCCAGGCTGGCTGAGGTCTCACTATGTAGCCCAGGCTGGCCTCAAACCCTCAGTGACTCTCCCACTTCATCCTCCCCAGTGCTGAGATTACAGGTCTGTACCACCACACCCGGCATCTCCATTTTTTTTTTTAATCACATTTTCCAGAAGTGCTTTTGGAAGTGGCAAGAATGACAGAAAAATGGGTTCAAAGTATAGGCTAGCCTTCAAAGGGACATTAATGACAATACGTCTTTTACTCTAATAATTTTTAAAAATTCAAACAGGCACCATATATTTTAATCATACTTTGTAAGTTTGTTGGAATTCAATGGGCAGGGCCTTCATGGTTGAATTGAGCTGTGGAACCTGGCTTACCTGAAAGGGAATCAGCCCTTTGGCAAAAACAGGCTCTTTGTGATCCGGGTGCTGTAGGCTGCTTGTTTTCAGCTTGGTGAGGAAAGGCCAGAAGAGATGTAGCAAGGCTGACCAGGAACCAGGAGCTGTTGCTGAGTTGTTGAGAATTTTTCAGATCATTGTATTCCATAGCTGCTTGACCTGGGTCTCACATTCAAGGTATTCTTCCCACCCTCCTCAGCTGTGGCAGTCTTCCTATGGTCTTTGGTGCTGCTTTTGGTGGCCTGAGCCAGGGGACAGGAAGGGGGATCTCTGGCATGGGTGCAGTGTCTCCAGAAGTGGCTTATCCTGCTGTTGTATTCTGGTGACTTTGGTGTCAGAAACATGCTGTAGAGTTCACAGCCTAGAGGATGAGGAACTGGCTGAGCTCCTCTTGAAGGAATGGTGGCCAACTTGGTGACCTTTACAGATCATTCATGTAGGAGTGTTCAGAAAGGGTATATGGGGAACAGGTGCCTCAAGTGGACCCTGAGCAAGATTTGCCCAGATGCTCCCCTCAAACTTGGGTGTAAAGCTGTAAGCAGCCTCCCAGGGTCACCACAAGACCAGGGTCACCATGTCCTTGTGGGACTGGAAGTTTTCACAGTCCATTCAGTGACAGTGTACTACCAGCTTCCTCATGTGCTGAGGGCCTCTGAAGACTTTCCTAAATCACTTCAGCATAGAGCACTGATGGAGTGTCCTGCTGCTCCTCAGCATCAGGGCCTCCCTGATCTTGAAGTTTTAGAGGAAGGCAGAGGGAGAAGGGTATGCACTGGTCCAAAGAGGCCATGTACCTTTTGGCTACCAGTAGGACTCAGCTTCAAATTGCTTGAGCAGTAAAGGACATTTATGCCATAAAACAAGAAGCCTCGAAGGGGAATGATTAATTCAGAATCAGGATTGATTAATTCAGTGAGTCTCATTCTCAAGGAGTGCTAGTTTATCCTTCCCACTCTGCTAATTGATTTCATTCTGCTGGTGGCAATATAGGCACTTTGGCTATAGACCCAATATGTGCATTGGAGAAGACTGGTTTTTCCTGTTAGACCTAAACAAATGACTTGCAGGAGAATGGGAGTATTACCATGACTGATTTAGCTAATCAGGACTTATTTTAAGCTAGAGGAAGTAGTGACCTTTGCTTGGAAGGAAAATGATGGCTAGCACCACTCTGAGCAAAGGCGATAGTGGTAGACACGAGAAGGGCAATTTTGCAGAAACTCTGAGGAGGTAGGATGGACAAAAAGCCAGCAGTTATTTGCATTTAGGAATGGAAAGGGAGAGAATAGATTGGAGGATCTCAGGGAGAGGTAGCATAGGTTACTAGGAGGAAGATTTCACTGAATACACAGATAGGAAAGAATAAAGATTCAGGGAGGTTAAAGTATAGTGATGCTGAGAGTTATCTGACTGTTACTTGGTTTTTTTTTGTTTTTGTTTTTGTTTAGAAGCTAATGGTATAGATGTAGAAGTCATCTACAGAGATGTTACAGTTGAAGAGATGGGGGTAGAGAAGACTTGGAAGGAAAAGAATGTAGAATGAGGATAGAAGAGAGAAAATCTCAACATTTACCAGGTGAGTAGAGGACCCTAAGCCAGCAAAAGAAATTTAAAAGGGATATTCAGATAGACAGGGAAAAATAGTACTTTGTAGTTCTAAGATTTAATTTGCCAATTTGTTGAAAATATGTTTACTAAAACTTGTTTTAGTTAGACGTTGATTATTTTTGACACCAGTCTCCAGGCATCTCCCCCAAATAATCAGTGAGAGTTATAGTAGACAAGCCAATTTTAACAGCTTTTGTGATTTCTGTGAAGTTCTACTTGGTTTTCATTCTATTTTTCATAGAGTTGTTGGTCTGCTTAAGATTGTGTTTGGTTTAGACAAATTGAGTATTAGCTAACTGACCTGCTTTTTTGCTATGTTATGTAGGAGAAATTTCAGGAAAATAAGGGGTCAGTTTGCAATATCTGTCATTGTTGAGACCTGAAGATGAAGATGAAGATATTCAATCATAAAATTGAGCTAATAATATTTAAGAATTTTGGAACATTTGGGTTATTAAAAGAGCAAGTGGTCTCAGTGCAATGAGAGAGGCTGAAATCATAATACTAATTACAGAATAAATTTAATTAAGGACATTAAAAATGGAACTATTCTTTTGACTTTGGTGGTAAAAGAAAGAAAAATAGAAGGTATGATTGATTTATAGATTTGAAAGAAATTGTGTTGTTGGTAGTGATACATATGGATTGGTGGAAATGTGAGCATTTAGAAATCTTTGTTAATAGGGAATAGAGAGAGATTTGAAGACATGGGGTGTGATAGGTGAATAACTGTGTGAGCAAGGCAAAGAAGGAATGGAACCAAGAGGGAGAGAGATAGCTGACTTAGAAGAGAAGAAAAAGTGTACAGAGGTTCATAGAAGTGTTAGAGGGAAATGAAGAAGCCTCTCAGGAATAAAAGGTCAAGTCCTGTATCAGGGGTACTGATGTGTCTGGATACTCATGAGTAACAGAACAGTCTTGGGTCAGCTGCTGTGGGACCAAGAGAGAAAGTCATCTAGGGGAAATATAAGAATTGGCAGGACTACATTTCTCTCCAGCCAGTTAGACCTGCTAGTGACAAGAATTGATTGGTTGGATTTATCTTGCGTTGGATTTGAAAAAAGGAGTTCCGTTGTACTCCCTAAGGTGCTACTGCAAAACAAATATTTCCAGATGTAACAGGAAGGTAAAGTTAATTCAAATGGCAGAGACACATATGAATAGAGACTGAAATGTAGAGTTAAAAGCAAAAACCAGAATCAGTAATAATGAAAATTGACATATAAGGTTAGCATGGCATTGTCTTAAAGAGGAATTTTGGCTTAGGTGGGTGAGAACAATTTTTCTTATTATTCATGGTTTGTGAGAACTGGCTTCTAACCAAGGATTAGCTGGATACAAACTAATTGTTTTTCTTACTAAGTGTATGAAATTGAAGGAATAATATACTTATGCTTAATGTAATACCAGAATAATATCAGAAATGTATAGTTTTATTAGCTATATAACTAGGATGATAATATTGCTTGTGAAGTATAGTAAGTAATTTAAGATAGTTGTAACTTATGCTATAAATGCTGTCATCTTAATAGAGTTATTTAAGGTACCATACAGTATGAATCAAAACTAGTAAATCCAAATTATATTTTTGTTATTCAAAATACAAATATTTATTAGCTAATTTTCAATTAATAAATGTGAGATTTCTCTTAAAAGTTTTGAAAAATGATTTTTAAAGTGAAAATAGATTTTTACAGATTACTTTGGGGTTAAATAGTTTTATGACTGTTTTTCTCTTCAGGAACTTTTCTTTGACTTCAGCCCTGGTTTGGGAGATCTGACTGAGCTCTGTGTGACCTCTTGTGACTCTGTCCTCTTCTTTGTGTTTAGAAGCATGAATATTGGCCAGGGTATGGATGCAATTTTAATCCTATTCCTAACCTTCAAACACCTCTTTAGTGGAGCTAATATGACTTACATAAACTTTTCTAACAAATTACTTTTTCTTTAACTCTTCTAAATGGAATGAATAGAATCACTGTTTTGGAAGTTTAACCATGGCATTATTTGCATAAGTAAGAGAAGTGGTTGTCGAGTATAGCCAAGTTACCTGTTAAAAATAAATAAAATTCCTGTCTTTCTCTTAATATGGTGTTTGAGGGCAAAGATTTTCATTCTAACTAAATGTAGTATGTTGGATAGTTTGTTTTAATAAGTTGCTCAAACCTGCTTACTTCATACTTTAACCTACACCCTTGTAATCACACACACTTTTCTTCCACTGGGTTTCGCGCAGTCATAGTTGAAGTGCCAGACACTATCAACTGATAAGATAAGGAGCGCATGGTTCACTGCCATAAGTCAGGGGTCCCTACTGGGCCTACTGACGCACACAGTCCTCCCCTGATGTCAAAGGGCTGATAAGTAGCACATTGGCTTCTTTCCTACATTTTGTGCCAAAGCCCAAGAGGGGGGGCAGCAGCAGACTCTTTGTCTGAAAAAATGGCTCTGTTGAGATTACCAACCCCCCACAACTGTTGCTTTTCTTGACTGTAGGCCAGATTCCTGTTTAAATGGTTTAGGATTATTTGTGAATTACTTGGCAGAAATAATGTTTGTTAGCAAAAATGTGTTTAATACATTATACATGATATTTCATGACTTGTTTATTTTTACTTATAAGGCTTCAGTTTGTTATTTTTTGGTAAGAATGTAAATTGACAGATTTGATAAAAAGGGGTAGTTTAGCAGTTCTCATACAAAGAAACTTTTACTCCTATATGTGCTCTCTGTGCATTTATCCCCCCTTAATAAATCTATTAGGAGGGAGAAAATCTGTTTACACAGTAGGATTTTCCACATCATTTAACATCTGGTAAGCTGTTTTCTTCAACATATTTACTGACATTTATACTGAAATTTGGAGACCTATTAGATTCCTGAGATTGAACTGTTGCAAGACTGGGGGTAATTTGCTGGTGCATAAACCAAACATATTCACTCCACTGGTTAAAAGAAAAATCAAGACATCGGCATACACTCTACGGCCAAGTTGTCAATATTGTGATGAGGTCTAAGTAGCGTATCATCTTATAAAATGCCTGCTTAACTGTTTTAATGGCTCATTATGAAATCCTAAAAATGCGTATTACTGCAAACTTCTAGTTTTGTGACTGCCTTGTTAAAAATGGGAGCACAAATTGCCTATATCAAGAGTTAAAATTCTGACACTCTAAAGAGCTAACACATAGGAAAAAATTATTAGTGATTATAATTTCAGCTTAGATTAGTGAAACTTAGCAGGGTTTTTATTATCATCTAACCTTTAAATTTCAAACAACACACTCACTGAATAAAGTTAGCAATGAGAGTTATAGATTGCAGTATCAAACATGTATGTACACAATTAGAACTAGAAAGAAAGGTGAATGTATAATTTGTAAATGAAAAAGCTAATATTTTTATTTTTGTTATCAAGGAAGCAAAAATAAAAATATTTTGGGTATTTCAAAATGTCACTGAATAATTAAAGTGCCATTTTTGAGTTAGGATATTTTGTGATGCTGGGTTTTTGTTTTTTTTTTTTTTTTGTACGGGGGATTGAACTCGCGACTTCACACTTGCCAGGCAGGCACTTAAGCCACTAAACTAAATCCCTGGCCCTTATAGTCTTTTTTTTTTTTTTTTGATGCTGTTTTTATAACAACATAGTGTGTCTCTTTTAATGACTAAGTAAAAATGATTTTTTTTTTATTCTTACATGCTAGAAATAGCTTACACTTGATGGAAACTATTTCAAGCAATCAGCATATTTATGTTACTTATTTAAACCTTAAAAGAATCCTATGAGGTGTTCATATTATTATCTTCATTCTCCAGATGAATAAATTAGACACAGACTTGTTAAGTTACTTGTTCTAGTAATTCAGTAAGTGGTAGTGCATTTGACAGTCTTTCCTTAATAATTAAAATTTTGTGCTGTAAATAGCATGACCAGAAAAGTAATGCTGTTTTTCTTCAACCATTGTTAATTCACTGTCAGTAAGTGATTAATTATTGGAGAAGGGGGCTGGAGTTTTAGAGCTAATAGGGGACATGCATGAAACTTTCAAGAAACCATGAGTGTTATGTTTATATTTAATCTTTCCCAGTGTTTGTCCAAATGAACATAATTCTTCTGTGCTTTGCTGCTTCTGTGCAGTAAATTCATTTTAGAAGTGTGCCAAATGTAGATGCTTTTATTCCTACTCAGAGCATTTCTTAGTCTTTAGGGAACATTTGGTTCACTAATTGTTAAGAAAGAATTAGCAGCTTTTGAGGATGGAGAGGTGAGATGTTTGACAGCAGTACAGCAAGTGGACTGTGAGATAAATGACCTGAAGTGGCTTGGCTGTATTGGGAGCGGATGAAGAGGAACTTGGGGTGTAGGTAGCACAGTTTAAAACAGCATAGCATGACTGCTTTATGATTGGTGTAGGACAATCAACTGGTACTAAAAATTTAAGGAAGAGAATTTTTTGAAAGCATAATCAGTTTGCCTAAGAAATGTGATGTTTCCAAATCGTATCATATTGTGTTAAAATGGCTAAAATCATGGACTAGAGAGAACAAGATGTGAAGAGAACTTACATTCCTGTACTAGCCATTCTCTAACTTTTCCTTCAGCTGCAATTATCTGTAGAAACAATTTGGTGTCTTATAAGCATATGAATGTGTTATCTCAGTATCCATGATTTAGTGGTATATAATTTGTTACTCCAGGCAATTCATAGGACTTGAGTTCCTATGTTTTCCAACAGAATTTTATGGCATATACTCTTCCAGTATTTTCATATTTATCATCAAAGAGCTAGTAGCAATGCAACAAAAGTAACTTTTGCTAAGTAGGCAAAACAGAAGACAGCAGACTTATTTTTCATGGTCTCATGTTGCTTGTTTGCTAATAAACAGCTGGTGTCATGATAAACAGTGCTTTTCTGCCTGGTGGATTCAGTATAACATGACTGTGTCTTAACATGAATCAAAATAATCAAAGTATTCGAAGTAATAAAGCACTTCAATATGATTATGGCTTCATTCATTTATTTAATTCTGAAACATCTGTTGAAAGTGTCTTCATCTGTAGATTCTGTTTTTGCAAATTTATCTACTCACTTAACTTTATTTGTAACCTTTAAATCAGTACTTGCCATGATTTTACTGTCATTTGTGGAAACATACATGTGCAGACAATGTAATATCTGGTTGACAAAAATATCATCTCTACAGGCTTGCAGGATCCTAACCCAGTGTTTCAACTGAAGACAATGGTTTTGCATTTGCTAATTCGTGTGGATTTTATAGAATATCACTGCTACTGAAAATAATTGAAATTACCAGGTTTTGGGAATAAGAAGACAAATAAGACGTGGTTTTTGTCTTCAACATCTATGCTAATGGTGGAACAAGGCCGTCAGTCATTGTATAAGACATTGATGTGCTGAAAGTGTATAGCGTAGGTCTTTGAGCAGATTCTGAAAACTCTTGGTGCTAAGATGCAAGTTTATTAACTTTATTAAAATGGGAGTTATTTTTCCTTGTAGATGAGGTGACTTTTGCAAGCATCATTCATTTTAAAAGAAATATGTTGTTTTCTTGATGGTAACAGTACCATAATATAAATTTTACAATTCAAGTTGGTGCTTTCTAAAAGTATGTGGTGAAACATTATATGCACTGCATTAATTTATACTCAGGAATTGTCCCATTTATCATGATTGTTTTTCCTACAGTTGAACTAAATTCAAACATGGAAACTATGTAGTCTTACAAGTTTCAGTTACCAGATCAGATTGATAGCCCTTATTTTTACTTGCTAATTTCTTTAGATAATATTTTCCAGTTATTAAAAAGGTTCACCCTGTCATACAAACCATATTAGAAATAAGGATAAGATTTTCAGAAGGAAAATGTCAGTTAAATTGCATTTCTTCAAAGTTTGTGTGTTGGAGCCCTAACCTTCAGCACTTCAGGGAACTGTATGGAGATTTAAGGCATTTAAAGATTGATGCTAAAATGAAGCTCTAGAGAACTAATATTCTCCTTTCTGAAAATTAGTATGAGTTCAAATAGCATTTCAGTTTCCATCCTAACTTTTCTTGGCTATCCATTGTTTGAAACGAATCATTTGTGTACTTCTTAAGTTGGAAAGTCCCTTCTGTTTAATTTTTTCCTCCCAAGAAATCAAAACTGTTGGCATTTTCATTTTTTCCTTTTCTCAAACAGCAAAAAACAAATGTCAGTTTATGCAACTGGATGCAATTCTGTTTTTCCTTCAATCTCCAGTGTTCATTGATAGTGCCTTCACACGCGAAGATCCTATATGGAGAAGGGAAACCAGAATGCAAGTATGGAGTACCTTTCCTCTAAAGCATTCTTCCTAGGCTAAAACAATTTCAGGGATAAGATTTAAGAAGAGGAAATTATGCAGCCAGGGATTTAGTTCAGTGGCACAAGCTCCTGCCTGGCAAGTGCTAGGTTGTGAGTTCAATCCACAGTACCAAAAAAAAAAAAAAAAAAAGGAAATTAATCCTAACAGAATAAGGAAAACATTTTGTGTAATGTTAAAAGACATGAAGCAAACAGTTTGATTGGAGGGAATAGTGTCTCTTCTACCACTGTGTAGAGAACTTCATGAGAGGAAGTACTGAGTGGGACAAATGAAGGAATGTTGGGATCAAAGAAATAATAGGGATTTTGTAAATCAAACATTAGTTTTGGATTTGAGGATGTTACAAAAAGGACAAAGTCAAAGCTGATGGAAATATATATTTGTGGAATAAGAGTGTTGCCTGAGTAATCTAACTTGTTTTAGAAATAGAGCGATAGGAGTAGTTTAGGCTGTACCCAGGGTTCTATCCGAGTAACAGGCATAGGACTGGGCTAAAGAGCTTGCTCACTAGGCCAGTAATGGGCATAGGCCTATGTGGTCTTGAAAGGGGAGAATGTAGAAATGTGGTTTAGCTTAAAAAAATTATTTTAGGCTTCAGAAAATACCAAACACATATTTGTGTTAAACATCTGTGGTTTTAATGTGTTCCTCAAAAAGCATAAAGTTGGAACTTAGTACTGAGTGCAAGCATTGGGAAGTGGTGCCTAATGGGAGATATTTAAGCCCTGAGAGACCACAATCCTGCGCTAATTAGTGCAGGTTATAGAAAAACATAAGCCTAGGGACTCAAGATCTTGCTGTCTTCTTAACCTTCCACTATTGACAGATGCTAAATGGTCCTTATCAGATGAATGCTCAATTATAGACTTCCCAACATTCAGGACTTGGAGTCATAAGTTTTGTTCACTGTAGGGCTATTAGGTTGGTGTTATCTGTTACAGTAGCACAAAATGGACTAAGACAATGTTTGTGAATGTGCAAAAAATCAGTGAGCAAATGTTATTTACCATTTCACATCATCCCCCACTGCTTTTGAGTTTTCATCATATAAAATGCAGTCCTGAGTCAGTGAATGCATGTTTTATTTCTTGAGCTACAATATCTTGCAGAGTATTCTCCTAATGGCACTTTTATTCACTCTATTTAATGTTAATACTTTAAGGAAATGTGGGCCAAAAAAGTCTTAAGACCAATATTATCTTCAATGAAAAATCAACATTAGTATGAAAGAATCACAAGTGAGTGGCTCAAATCCTTTTGAAGAAAATTTCTCTACTATGTGATATAAGGGTGATTCCGGCTCTGCAATAGAACTATAGTCTTACATGTAGTGCCAACTACAGTTGGAAACAAGGCATTGATAAGTAAGAGTGTAAGTTTGCCTAGCTTTGATAAGTAAGAGTGTAAATTTGTAAGTAAGAGAGTATAAATTTGCCCTAGCTTTTATATGCTTAAAGCATTTTTTCTAGTAATATACTTTTATTAGGCATGAGACATATGGAGAGCAAACTAATATTTAAAAGAGGTCCACAAATTAATTTTGCATTTAGGATAAACTTAGCATTGAATTGTTTCATAAGCAACAAAACCTTTTTTTTTTAAACACCAAGTACATTTACTAGAAAAGAAAGCCATGAAATATCCTCATATCTTTCCTTAAGAAATTAGACATAAAAGACAGAATAAAACCAAAAACAAATAGAAGAAAATAATAAAGATCAGAAAACACAATCTCTTATCAAAATGCCAACATCATTTTTCATAAAAATTAACATTTTGATTCGTACATTTCTGTAGAAATATAAAAGACTCAGAATAGTCTAAACAACTTAGATAAAGAAGTGAAATTAGAGCTCCAACACCCCCCATCTCATGACTTATCACACAAATCATGACAAAATGGCACTGATATCAAGATAGAAAAACCAGAAAGGTACCAATATGAAGTCCCAAAATAGATACTTCCATAACAGACAATTGGTTTCTGGCAAAGATGCAAAAGCAATTAAGTGGAGAAAGGATTGTACCTTCAATAAATACACTGGAACAACTGGATATCCACATGCAAAAACCCAAACCTTACAGCACATCAAAAATTTCTTAAGACATCCAAAGTCAACTCAAAACGGCTTATAGTGGCTTAGTTACTGTAAGGGCAGGTGTGACCTGAGTCATTGCTTTGGCTGAGGTCATTCTCTCTGGGACAAAAATATTGGGGCAAGATGGGAGGGAAGGCAGAACCTACAGAGGTGTTCAGTGAAGAGAGGCATTGAATTTGATTCTGAACAGGCCTTGTGGATGACAAAGGATGCCATTATGCTTCTTTTGTTTTTTAACTATCTTAACTATTTTTATATGCATATACATACACATATACATGTTTTTTTCTTTAAGCTTGTCACACTAATGAAACAATATGATGTTTACACATGCATGTCTTATTTATTTCACTAATAAGTATGTTCCCAAGGCACATCCATTTACCTATAAAAGTGTACAGTTTATCATTCTTTATGGCTGAGTAGTATTCCATTGTATAGAAATAACACATATTTTTATCCATCCTTCAGTTGATGGGCATTTAGGTTGTTTCCAAGATTTGGCTGTTATAACCTGTGCTGCTATAAACATGGGTGAACATATATTGCCGTGGTATGATTTTTTAAATTCTTACAGGAAGACACCCAAAAGGCGAATAGCTGGGTCGAATGGGTCCTCCAACCCTAGTTTTTTGAGGAATCTCCACACTGATTTCCACAGTGGTTGCACCAGTCTGTATTGCCACAAACCATGGAGAAGTGTTCCTTTTTCCCTACAACCCCTGAAACATTTGTTATTGGTTGATTTCTTAATACTAGCCATTCTTTCTGGGGCGAGGTAAAATCTCAGTGTTGTTTTAATTTGTATCTCTTAAATGACGAGTGCTATTGAACATTTTTTCATGTATTTATTTGCTATTTATACTTCTTCATAAGAGAAATGTGAATTCATCTCAGATGTCCAGTTTTGGATTGAGTCTTTATATCTGGGAAAACTGATTTTTTTTTTTAATTCTTTATACATTCTCAATAGTAATCCTTTATCTGAGGAACAACTGGCAAACATTTTCTCCCACACTGTGGTTTGTCTCTTTACTCTGTTAGTGGTTTCTCTTGCTGTACGAAAGCTTTTCAGTAGAATGATCCAACTTGTTGATTCTTTGCAATAAGTCCTGTGCAATCTAGGTTTTATTCATAATGTCTTTGCCTACACCAATGTCTTCAAGAGTTTTACTTACTCTATCTTCCAGAAATTTAATGTTTCTGTTTTAATATTAAGATGTTTAATCCATTCTGTTTTTAGCTTAGTACATGGTAAAAGATATGGGTCCAGTTTTAATTTCTGGCATGTGGAAAGCCAATTTTTCTAACACCATTTATTAAAAGGGGATCTTTCTTCTAGTGAATGTGTTTGGCACCTTTGTCAAAGATAAGGTAGCTTAGTATGTCTGCAGTTATTTCTGCATCTTCTAATAACAAAACCTTTTTTAAAGAATAAAATCACTCATCCTCTGGCAGTTCACACTTTTTGCAACCTAAATATATTTTGCCTAGACTTTCTAATGGTCATTCAATTTGCTACCTATCTTTTGAGTGAAGGCAGAAATCTGAAAAAGTAGGGTAAGGAGATAAAGATAATGTTACATAGTCCCAGGTTGTTTATTTTGTTGTATTTATGTTTTAATCATCATATTTTTCTCTCAGACAGGAGAGAAAGCTGAGGCCTAAAGAGATTAAATAATTTATCCTGTTACCAAACATTAGAGTCAGGTTTTAGTCTGAGCCTACCTGACTCCAAATCTGTACTAATTAGTGTTTTCTTTCTCTTTTTCTAAACCATTTCTGGGACATATAAACTGCAGGAATGACCCAGTTACTATGGAGGCAAAGGTGAGAGTATAGTGGATCAAATGCCCCTATATATACATATGACTGTGTACATATATAAATATGAATATATATAATACAATATTAGACCAGGAACCTATGAATGTTACCTTAATTGGAAATGGTTATTTACAAATGTGATTAAATTCAGAGTTTTCAAATGAGACCATCTTGGATTACCTCTGAGGGCTGTAAATCAGTGCCAAGTGTACTGAAAGAAAGACAGCAGACTGTACAGTTAGAAGAGAAGACAGCACTGTCATCACAGAGGAGAGAATACAGTGATATTACTACAAGTCAAGAAATGCCAATGCCAAGAAACTGTCCCTTCCCAAACTGTGAGAGAATAATTTTTGATATTTTAAGACACTTGCATTGTGGTAATTTGTAGGTAACCTACCCCTACAAGTTTGTTTCCTGACCCCAGGGTGAATGAGGATGATAGACAGACAGTTTAACATGTGGGAAGCCCAGGGGTTCTTGCCCCTAGTAGGCAGAGGAGCCCTGAGCATCTGGCTCATCCTGCTTTTATTCACACTAACACAGGTATAAGCAATTAAAGTATCATAAGATTTATCCACCTTCCACCATCCATTAGCACATGCCCTGGTAAACAATCTGATCTTGAATGTATGAACTTTTCCCTTGTGCTCACAGAAGAAGCCTAATTGACCTCAAATCTTCTCTGGTCTCCCACAGTAATTCATTGTGGTAGTCATGGGAAACAGAATACTTACTTATTCTGAATCCCTGGTATGATGTAGATAAATATTTGACTTGACTCTCCAGTCTTCCAGTGATCCTAAAGTGAAGTTCTCCATCATAAAAGTAGAATAGAATAACAGACTCTACTTAACTTTCGGATTTTGTTACAATCACATGAGATAATTTACTAGGTGAACTATAAATCTTTGAAGAAATATTGTGCTAGTATAACTTGTTTTACATAAATTGAGAATGTTATTTTTTTCACATGTTTTGTTTCATTACTTTTTTAGTTCATTAAGGCTGTTGTAACAAAATGCTTTAGACTAGAAAAAAAAAGGTTCTGGAGATAAAGAAACCTTTGCCTCAAATCTTTGCTTTCCTTTGTTCAGGTGCGCAAGAGATTTTATTGAAAGAAATACTGGGAAGGAACAAAATGAAACAATAGACAAGGACATTTTCAAGCTGTTTCATTCTCCAAGGCTGTTTTTTGCTTCTTTCTTCTCAGGTGGAAAGCAGACATCCATCACCTGGCCCAGAATCTGCATGTTCCTTTCAGAAAAATGCCAGTTTTCTGACAGAGACACTAGGTTTCAATCCATGTATCTGACCAAGAGGGGAGGGTGGTTTATGCTATCAACATGCAAGTATTTAGAAATAATCATACATTTCTCAGGGAGCAATAAGCAGTACAAGACTCCTGTCTAGAATCTCTTTTGTAAATGTACTAATCCCACTCATAAGGGCTCAACCCTTATGATTTAATCATCTAACAGCCTCTGCTGCACCTCCTCCTCCTCCTTCTTCTTTCATACTGAGATTCGAACTCAGGATCTTACGCTTGCCAGGCAGGTGCTTGCACCACTGAGCTATGTCCTTGGCCTTTATGGGTTGTGCAGGTGGGAGGCATATGCCTCTCTGCTTCTGATATGATCACACTGGGGATTAGGTTTCAATATAAATTTTGAGAGAACACAAATATTCAAATCACAGTGGAGATTTAAAAGTAGTAAACTTGAGATTAATTTTCCAGTAGACTGGCAAAATTGGGATATGTTCTTTAACAACAGAGCCCTACAGCAGTCTTTAAAAAAAACTTATATGCTGGGCTGGGGATTTAGCTCAGTGGTGTAAGCACCTGCCTGGCAAGTGCAAGGTCATGAGTTCAATCCTTGGCACCAAACAACAACAACAACAACAACAACAACAGTCTTTCAAGAGAAGAAAAATAAATTCTTTCCTGCATGTGTTCCCAGGACGAAGGACAGCAGCATTTCAGGCCATCAGTCAGTTTCCACCTTGCATTTCAATGCTCTAAGAGAAAAAGGTGTCTTCAGTAAGAAGGCAACAAGATTTTTGGAGCACTTTTACTCTATAAATAATGCAAAGCAAAAAGAAAGGATGAAATTTAGAATATTCTAATGGGCACTTTAAAAAACAACATAGGTGAAAATCATTCAAGCTGATGGGTTTTTAAGTCTTTACCACTTAGTAATTGTTTGATCCTGAACAAATTTCTTTGACTGCTTGTGATGGTTGATTGATTTGTGTTAACTTGAGTGAGAGAAGCTCAACTAAATTGGCTCAGCAATTCCACACCCTAGGGTGCAGAAGACCCATCCTAGAGTGACTTGTTGCCAGGATGGTATAAAAGTGAAGTGAAGAAGGACATATCTGCTTCTGTTTCTTTGGAGGAGCTCCAGTCTTCATATTCAGCTTGGATGTGGCCTCCTGGCTTCCAGCACAGATTCTTTAATTTCCAATGGAGATCCTTCAGTCCTCAGGCATACACCCATCAACTTCTTGATACGTACTTGACAGGACACTGCAGTGAGCTCCACATCTACTAAATCCTTCAATCTCTATCTGCACAACTCCCTCATCTGTCTCTGGGTGGCCATTATCAACCAATCTTGGGTCATATTTATTTGCATATCTTGTATTATATCTGCTTCTCTAGTAAACACTGACTGATATACTGCATCTCAGTTTTCTAGCTGCAGGAGATGGAAGGGAAGGAGGAAGACAGAGGATTGAGGATGGGTAGAAGAAGGGAGGAGAAAGGAGCATTATGGGAAGGAAGAGGTTTAAATGTTGTGAAGATGAATGTTTGTAACTGTAATAGCCAGATCTTGGAAACAACCTAAGTGCCCATCAACTGAGGAATGGATAAAAAAATTGTGGTACTTTTATACAATGGAGTACTGTATAAGAATGATCTTATACAGCTGTAAAGAATGATCACATTGAGATATTTATAAATAAATGGATGCAAGTTGAATCCATACTCATAAGTGAAATAAATCAAACTATGAATACCGTATAGTCTCCCTAGTATAAGAAATGGTAAGAGTACATAAGATTTTATGGTAATCATGGTTCACCATTATATTGCTTTAAAGTCTTATGTTTTCATTCATTTGTTGGAATACCATTTGTGATGGTATGAATAGTTACTTTGAAGAAAAGACAATATGGCAGCCATTGTTGATTTAATATCATCTTGCTGTGAAGTCCTACCATGCTTTTGTTTTTCTATTACCATTGGTTCTATCATGTTGTGTCTTATTGGATTTTAATATGTATGATAGTATAAACAAATTTTTTATAGAAAATGAGATAATATAGTAGCCATTGTTCATCATCAGTTATTTGGTTCAGAATGCCTTGCAATACTTTCATTCTCTTGAGTGGTTTTATTCTATTTTGTTATGTTTGACATTATTGTGTGTAAAGCTAAGTTCCACTATTTCAAAGAAAGAGACATTATGATAGCTACTGTTAATATCCAATTGTCTTATTGTGAAGTGCTGTGTTGCTTACATTGTTCTGTTCTGATCTGCTTAGATCTGTCCTCTTTTGTTTTTTTCTCTTTAATATAAAAAAAATTAAAAAAAACAGGCTAGAACCTGGAACTTTCTAAGAGGTATATAAATGTTGACTATTAAAATCCATGTTAACACTGAAATGATTTTGCCCTTTACTCCTAATACAGAATTTAGCATCAGTGTTTCCTGTATCAAGAATTAAAAAAATATTTATAAGATGGTCATTTGAGGACAGAAGCCATATTTTAAATATTGTTTGCAATTCTTAGGCATGCTGAACACATGGAAATACTAAAATATTTACTGATTGGTTGCCTGCTATTCTATTACAATATATAATCTTTTCATTGAGAGAGTGGTGCTGTATATTGAACCATCACTACTGTTACCCTTCCTTTTCCTACTCTCTTGTTCAAATCAGTCAAATTGTATTTGTATAACATCTGTAACACATCAAGACAATCTACAGTACAGAAGGTTGGGGAAGTAGTTTGATATCAGTAGTGTATGTGATGTTTCAGTTCATTAATCAGTTAGGCTATTATTTTTCTTAAGATCAAAATAAAAGATAGATGATAGGAAACGGGGAGATAGAGATTGAAATGAGAAAGTCTGGGTATGGAGGAAGATGGGAAGGAGGAAAAAGGAAAGGAAGGGAAATGAAAGAGATCAAGATGCCATAAATATATACCAATTCTCTACAATGACTTTATTATGTATTTTAGCCATATACTATAGTCATGTGTTACATAGCAATGTTTTGGTGAATGACTGACCACATATATGCATATATCACAGTGGTCCCATAAGATTATAATGGTGAAGAAAAATTCTTATTGTCTAGTCACATTGCAGCTACTGATTATGCACTTGTGTGTTGATACCAGTGCTGCAACTATTATAAAAAGAGAGCAATTTTAATTGTGTACAATGCATAATGCTTGATAATAAACAACCATATTACTGGGTTTTGTATTTACTATATTATTAGTTGCTATTTTAGAATATGCCCCTTCTACTTAGTAAAAAATATTTACTATAAAACAGCATGTTGAGTTATGCTGGCAGCAGCCCCTTACATCTTGTGTTCACCTCCTGCATGGCTGCATCAAGAGGTGGTCACATCTAGTATTGACATAGACCATCTAGGCTTGTGTAGGTACACTCTTGGTGTTCTCACTAAGGTGAAATTGCCTTAAAATACATTTTTAGAAAGCAGCCAGCTGTTAAGCGATATATGACTGTAAATAATGTCAGCTTTTATTTAGCACTTGTACTGTGCAACTGTATTATAGTCTTTATTTTATGACAAAATCAAAACCTTTGGCTTTAGATATTTTTCTTTGCACAATATTTTCTGGAAAATGAGTTTATTTTTATTGTGAAAATGGTCAGGAAAATAAATTTGATTTATGGCTATTCATTTTATAGGCAACTTTCCACTACATTCTATGAATTAAGATGCATTCTTCTAAAGTTAGTTTATAATTTATAATTTATGTCTAACTAGTTCTGTTTTACCTTTTTTAGTCTCTTCTTTTGTGTGTGCATGGTGGTACTGGGACAGAACCAAGGGCCTTTGTAATGCCCTACATCCCCACACCTCTTTATTTTTATTTTGAGACAGAGTCTCTTTTTGTTTCTTTAAGTATTATTAGGTTTTTTAAACTATAAAATAATAAAACCAAAAAAGCATTATAAAATCAATAAAAAGAAAACAGTGAAAGTGATACAGTACTTCAAAACAAGATAATATAAAATCAATAGTGGCTACCATAATGCCTCTTGTTATCATCAAAATAGTTGCCCATACCATCAAACATAATAAAATCAAACAAAACAGAGCACAACAAAATCAAAACAAGACAGTGAAAGTGATACAAGTCTTCAAAACAAGATAATAGGAAATTAACAATGGTTACTGTAATATATCATCATTGAAATAGCTGCTCATATCATCAGATATAATAAAAATCAAACAAAGCAAAACAGAATAAAACCAAACCACACAAAACAATGAAAATGATATGGAACTTTAAAACAAAATAATAGAGAATTAACAATGGCTACAACCTTCAGAAGGAAATCCCCCATAGTTGCTATACTGCATATTGTTACCCTTCAAGTAGATGCTTAGACTACTGACTTTAGGCTTGCAAAGTCAGTCAAATACTAAACACTACAAACATTAAAATTTTTTTTCTACTTCAGTAGCTATCATCCAAACCTGTGCTTCTCTGGATCACCTGGTTACTTACAGGATGGGGGAAGGTGTGGTGGTGTCCACTTTTCATGCCTTCCAGCCCACATTCTGGCTAACAGGAAGGGGTTGCATCTTATTTCTCCTCCCCAAAGCCCATGACTGCTGTTGACTCATGGGAAGGGTTTTGCTTCTTGTTTGTCCTCCCAGCAGTCTGCATGGCTGCCACTGGCTCACAGGAAGGGGTTGGCTTCTTGTTTCTCCTCCCTGCAGCCTGTGACAACTGCTGACTCAGGGAAAGGAATTGGCTTCTTGTTTCTCCTCTTCATGGCCCACTTGAAGACAGTTTTGTTAAGCTGCTGTGTTGCCCAGGTTGGGTTCAAACTTGGAATCATCCTACCTCAGCCTCCTACATTACTGAGATTATAGATGTACAGGGATGTATAGACCTTGTTGGTCTTTACATTTACTTATATTTGGATTAGTTGAAGTTTTTGTGGTAGGGTGGCAATGTATTGGTCTTATCCCTAGGGTTCTCATTCCTCCTGACCTGATCTAGTTATAGAAACTCTAATTGGTTAGTTTGCATGTGGAGATAGTTTTCTACACTCTATTTCTACCAAATATAGTTATTTATTTATTTTTATTGGTACCCATTTGTAGTACACATGACTAGATTCATTGTGGAGAGTTAGAGAATGTACAGGACATATGATAATTCTGTTTTTCTTTAATCCCCATCCCTTCCTCTTCTTTCCCCTCCCTACATGTCTATTTTTTATTTTGCACTTTATTTATATTTTGTGATATTTCAGCTTATATGTCTGATTTATATCACTTCATATTATGATCTCAAGGCCTATCCATTTTCCTAAAGATAACTCAAATTTAACTTTTTTTGACAGTGTAATAATCCATTATGTATAAATATTTTCTTTATCCATTCATCTGTTGATGACATATAGACCACTTCCAAGGTTTAACTGTTATGAACTGTGCTGCTGTAAACATGGGTATACTTGTACACTGTGACATGCTTTCTTTAGTTTTTTCAGAATATATATAGAAGGAGAATAGCTGAGTCAAATGGAATTTCTAGTTTTACTATTTTGAGGAATCTCCATGTAAATTTCTGTAGTGGTTGTACCAGTTTATACTCTCACTCGCAGCAGAGGTAGTACTAATTTGCATTTCTCAAATGGCCAGTGATGTTGAACTTTAATTCATGTATTTATTAGCTATTTTTACTTCTTCATCCAAGAAGTGTCTGTTCATTTCAGATCCCCATCTTTTGATTGGGTGTTTTAATTTGAGGGGACTAGCTTTTTAGTTCTTTATATATTCTCATAGCATAATGGCAGGAAGCAGAGAGAGAGTGGAAGGGTGGGATTAATTCACTGATTATTAGTTTGCTCTCATGATCCAGTTACCTTCCAAAAGCCCTACCTGTGAGTAAATGAGACTTCAGACAACATCTGAGAACATCTGAGAGTTCCAATAGCTCCACACCTTTTCTAGCATTTGTTACATAGTAGCATACATTTGTGATGTTAATTTGTGTTTACTTATAAGATAATCATACTGAAAATATTTTCATGTGCTTATTTGCCATCTTTATGTCCTATGCTGAAGTGTATCTTCAAGTCTTGCTTATTTTTTAAAATTGCAATGTTCATTTTCTATTGACTTTTGAAAGTTCTTTATATAGTCTATATAAAATTCCTTTGTTGTATATGTAGTTTGCTGATGAGTTTACCGAACCTACCTTGTCATTTCTGCATGAACTGAAAAAAATATCTAACCTCTGTTCATGGGTAAAGGTTTCTGTATATGTCTGTTAGGCCTACTGTACTTGATATGTAGTGTTTTCCAGATCTTCTATTTTTTATTGGTCTTTTGTTTAGTTTTAAAAGTACATTATTGCAAGTAAGGTGCTGAAGTCTCTTAACTAGCATTGCAGAACTGTGCATTTCTCCAAACAATTATGTTGTGCTTGTTTCCTGTAATTTTGGAGCACTATTAAGTTTGCAAATGTTTAAAATTGATACATATTTATGATGGATGTACATAACATATATAATTTTTGCATAGCGATACTTGACTTACAACAGTATCAAACTTTTTTCTGATATTAGTATTGACATCCTAGCTTTCTTTTTCATGAATTTTAACCTCTACTTAATTTTCCAAATATATTTTCATTTTAACTCAGCAGTTTACATATGACAAATGCAATATGTTGTTTTAATTAGTGATTCAGCACGTATGTCCTATTAAAAACAAGCTATTTAAAGAATTTTTAATAAAAATGAAAAGACAAGTAAAAGAATTTGTGTCGTTATTATTGTAACATTTAGCTCCAATATTCTTCACAGATAAAACACAAAAGGAAAACAAATATGTTTTCTAATTGTCATTATCTAACTTTTAAAATAATAGACCTTATTTTTTAAAGTAGTTTTAGGAGTACAGGGATTTTCCACATGTGTCTTGTTTTATATTCCTAGTCTCTCCCATTATCAATATCCACCACAAGAATGATACATTGGTTGCAGTTATTGAACTTAACATTGATACGTTGCTGTCACTGTCACTTGAGTGTGCCTTCAAAAAGTTCATACATGGGGCTCTTGGTCTCTAGTGTGGCAGTACTGAGAGGTAGTGGAACCTTTAAGAGATGAGGTCTAGTGGAAGTAATTGTGTCATTGGGAGCACTGCTCTTGGAAGGAATTAATGCAGTTTTTGCTGAATCCTGATTACTTCATGCAAGAGCAAGTTGATTAAAAAAAGAGAGCAAGCCTAGCCCCAAATCTCTCTTATTTTCTGTCTTGCTATGTAACTTGTCTGTCCTTTTTGCCTGATCTCCCTCTATGATGCCATCTTTCAGTTTGTTATATAATCAAAAGGCTATAGCCAGAAGGTGTCTGCCCGAGGCCACCTCCTTTGGTCTTTCATCTTCAAAACTAAGTTAAGTAAAACTCTTTCCCTTATATAATACCCAGTCTCAGACATTCATTTACAGCAATAGAAAACACTAAGCAATTGCCCCTAAGAGTTAACACAGTTTACAGTAGGTGTTGGTGTTTAGTATTCTATGAGTTTGGAGAAAAGCATAATGTTTTGTATCCTCTACCATTATAGTACTGTGTAGAATATTTTCACTGCTTTAAAATTCCTTTGCACTCTTGAATTTTTATTCTTTCTGTTCTGCGACTAATGGAACTACTCAGTGTCTTCTTGCTCTTTCCATAGTTTCACCTTTTCCAGAGTATGGTATCATGCAGTATATAGCCTTTTAGATCATTTACTTTTACTTACTAATATGCAGTTTCATTTCCTCCATGTCTTCTCAGAGCTTGATGGCTTATTTATTTACTTATTTATTGTTAATAATATTCTGTTGTCTGGATGTGCTGCAGTTTATTTGTTCACCTACAGAAGGACATTTTGGTTGCTTCTGAGTTTTAAAAATTATGACCCAAACTGATATATATAACCATGAAAAATTTTTTGTGAATGTGTTTCCATCTCCTTTGGATGAACACCAAATTGTGAATGCCGGATTGTATTGTAAGAGTATGTTTAGTTTGTAAGCAAAACAAAACTGCTGATTCATCTTTGAATGTTCCATTTCACATTCTTAACAGCAGGTATCCAGGAAGGTTTCCTGTGGTTCCACATTCTTGTCTGAATTTGGTATTGTCAGTGTTCTGAATTTTAGACATTCTAACATGTGTGCAGTGGTAGCTTATTGATGCTTTAATTTGCATTTCCCCGATGACATGGGATATGAAGCATCTTTTTATCTGCTCATTTGTCATCTTACATCTGTTTCAGTGTGATGTGTGTCAAGGTCCTGGGACATGTTTTATAGTCATGTTATTTATTGTCTCATTATTGAGCTTTAAGAGTTCTTTGCATATTTTGGGTAATAATCATTTATCTGAAATATGCATTTACATATTTTTCTAAGTTTGTGGCTTGTCTTTTTGTTCCCTTGATAGTGAATTTTACAGAGAAGAGATTATTAACTGTAATGAAGTCCAGCTTATTAATTCTTCATTTTCCTTGGTTTTACAAATAAAATGCCAACAAAAAATCCAGGGTTCTCTGGAATTCCTCCTGTGATCTCTTTTGGGAATTTTTAGATTTTGTTCTGCTTTTAGGTTTATGATCTGTTTTATATTAGGTTTTGTGAATTGTGTAAGGCATGCGTCTGGCTTCATTTTATCCTTTGTGTGTGCTTAACTGTTCTAGTACTATTTTTACAAAAGACTAGATGTGTTCCATTGTATTGCTTTTGTTCCTTGGTCAAAGATCCATTGACTATATTTATCTCTGTGTATGGACTCTATATTCTGTTCCATTATGTTTGTTTCTTTCCTAATAACAAGACTGTCTTGATTATTGTAGCTTTATAGTATGTCTTGAAGTTGTGTTGTCAGTCTTTGAATTTTGTTCTTCTCCTTGAGTATTGTGTTTTATATTCCAGATGTTTTTACTCTTCAGGATCAGTTTGTCAATATTCACAAAATAATTTGCTAAGATTTTGATTTATGTTGGCCATATAGATCAAAGGGGAAAGAACTTGATTGATAGTAGTGAGTCCTCCTATCTATGAGCATGGTATATCCATGAACTCATCTAGTTCTTTGACTTCTTTCATCAGTTTTTTAGTTTTCTAATATAAATCTTGAAGTTTTAAATATTTATATCTAAGTATTTAATTTCTTTGATTGCCAGTGTAAAATATATTGAATTTCAAATTCTATGTGCTCATTCCTGGTATAGAAAAAGATTGACTTGTATTTTAATTTTGTATGCTACAAGCCTGCTATAGTTGCTTTTTAGTTCAAGGAAAGTCTTTAGTGGACTTCTGGAGCTTTTCTATACAAACAATCATGTCAAAAACTGAACAGATGGTGTGGTTTATTCCTTCCTTCTTTCCTATATTGTGACTCTGTAGTGACTTCTCTAATCTATTTCTGTAAACTGTTTTTCTAAAAAAGTGGTGCTTTGTGGTTTATCAAGTTTCTGTTACTTCAAAATTATTTAGCTAGTGTGTTAATAAAAATTTTATTGCATGACTAGAGCCAAAACCTGGAAAGGAGTGGAGAAGGGCAGAAGGGAGGGAAGCAAAAAAGAAGGGAAAAAAGGAAGTGAGACAGGAATGAAGATAGGAAGGAAGGAATATAAAAAATGTAAAAAAAAATTCTACTCATCTTTGCATATGGGTCTGAGTTGGGGCAGTCCACCAGAGCTTAGTGATGGGGCTCTCTCTCTCTTTTTAACTCTACTTTAGCCTTCACTTCCTGCTTTCACTGAGCCTAAACATCAGTTAAAGAAAATAAGAGGTTAGGATTGTCTTGCACCTTTCCTGAGCATGAACTCTTCCTTAGGCATGTACATGGCTTTTTAAATTCCATAGTTCTCTCAGTTCTCTAACTCCTCCAAACAATCTCTCTCCCTAGTTTTCCTTCCCAGAGTCACAGTGTCTTTTGTTTGCCTCAGCTGTAATCTTTTGCTGTTGAGAGCAGTGTGTTATTCCTATGTCTTGTATAATTTTCAGAATGCCTTTCTGTTAGCCATTGATTTGCCTAATGTTAGTCCTGCAAGTGGCCCCTGGCAGGTTAAAAGAAAGACAGCCATAATTCTTTGAGAGCAAAATCAGCTTTGTTTCCTCTTAAATCAAATACTAAAGTCTTATATTGGGAACAGGGGCTGTCAACTTCAAGATAGTTGGTCAGCCAGAGGGTTGGAGTGGGCAAGGGGGAATAAAAAGCTGCAGAAATCTTTCTCTGTATGTAAACTGCCCTTCTTCTTCATTCAGTGTTTGCATGGTTGTTATAATCATTTGATTGTTTTCCAGTGTTACAACAAAGTTGAGTAGGATAGTTTTTGCTTTGGTGTTTCTGTGGGAGGATATGCTCTTTAAACTTATGCCTGTTTTTCTCCTTTTTTTTTTTTTTGGTCAATCTAAATGTTTTTGTAATTTGTCCTGAATTAACTTATGCTTATTATCTTAGATTTTACTCTATTGTAATGAGAATTACTGTAATTTTCCTCCCTCAGCACTTTTTACAATACACCAAAGGCTGAAAACATTTAATTATCAAAATAACTTAAGGCCTGTTTAAAATATTTCCTTTGTGCAATTTTTTAAACTAAAGAGCTTGCATCAATCTAGTAGAATACTATAGTCTTAGGGATGGGAAATGTTTTTATTACCAGAATAACACTATGGAACCTAGCATAATATTTGAAAGCTACTAGTGGGGTAAGAAAGACCAAGTGGGATTTTTGGAGAGATGGGGTGGAAAAACAGACTCAGAATTTTTTTTAGGTAAGCCATGTTGGAATATCTGGGCTTCTACTACCCTACCACACCTACGGTAGTCTATTTACTTGCTTTTGGTTTCCTCATTCATAAAATGAGATAGTGATTTCTATGATTGTTTCTAGTTCTAGGATCTTAGAATTGTATTAATTCTTAGATATAATAGATTTATATGTGTTTTTGAACTGTGAAATTATACTAATATAGAATTCTCAGAATCTCTACGCAAAGTAACTTTTAAAACCTGGAATGTGTATTGATTCAATAAAATGATTCACATCACTAGATCCTATCTATAAACTTGTAAGACTAATACATATTTTGCATGTTTGTTCTTGAATAATAATATTTTTTATTTCTTTAAAGAAGTTCATGACTTCTCCCTGTAATATTACAACATAAATTTTCTTCTTTGACTCACTAGTGATAATATAATAAGAATTTTTGACACATTTTGGGAAAATTGTTATAGTAAACCTAATTCTAGATATTGCTAACCATCCCTTTGTTCTGTTTCTTTTTCTTCTTGTCCCTAGGTGTTGGTGATTGAACCAGTGTCTTATCCCTTGATCTATTTCTTTCACTAAAAATATTGGGGAATAATAGTCTTAAAGCAGGCTTGGTTTATCTATTGCAATTTCTATTTTATAACCAGGGAATCAGATGTTTGCATTAAATAATATACTAGATGGGAAACGAGTTTCTAATCACTTAACAGTTCTTGGTAGGTGTATATCAGTAAAAGAAACATATACTACGTAAAACTTAATCTTGAATACATTAAGCAATTAGATAAAATGAGCTCACCAATTAAAAGCATACAGTGTACTCAAAAGTAAATGATAGAGTTCTTTTGTTAAGGCAAGGGCTCATCTACCTTGGAGGACCAGATAAGGAGCTAATAACACATCTGCAGTAGTTAGCTCATGGGAATGGAATATAACAGGGAAGGTGGCCATAGTGATATTTTTACAACTTCTGAATTGGATTGTGCAAGATTTTTAAAAAAATTGAGTAATCTCTGATTTGTCCAAAAGATGTTTCAATAACACTTCATTTTATCTCATAAGAATTGGTGAGAGGGTTTTTCTGGTTTTAGTTTTTATGCTTGCATTTGTATAGGTTTAAGGATGAGAAGCAGGTTTCAAGCATTTTGGGTCCTTTCTGTTGTTAGCCTCCAGCCCTTTGTGTAATGTGGTGCAAAATATCACCTCTCATGTTGCTGGACTCTTATCCATCAGCGACTGCTTTGAGAAATAGTGTTGTTCTCAGAAGACCTGTTCATGAAAATTTGCTATTTAATATTTTTGACTTTAACTACCTTATGGGATATGAATTAGATTTGGGATTATTTTCAAGAATTTTCAAGGAGAGAAATGTAAGCCAAAGATTTCATAGTTAAAAGACTTTTAGTATTTTAGTTTGATTTTTTTGACTGAAATCATGAAGAATGGCTTCTTCTGTTTCAACACTGAATCCTCAGGGGAGAGTGGGGCGGTGACTGCTAGAGGGAGGTGAATTTGTCTATATGTGCGCGCATGAGTATCTGCATCTTCACTTGTGTCATTGTTATAGCTACCATTTTTTGAGTCGGATTCTATGTGTTTTGTATATATTATTTGTAATTCTAATGAAAAACATGAGTTAGATGTGTAATTGTCATTTCATAGATTTAGAAATAGGTTAAGAAGGCTACACAACTTTCCAGGTCATCTGGCCTGTTGGTGGAAATACCAAGATTTGAAATTATTTTATTTCAAAACACATATTATGTGCATGTGTGTGTGTGTGGGGGGGGTATAATTGGTAGACACTGCTGGCATACTTACTTAGTTTTTGGAATAAGAAAATATACCTGGCAAACTGTCTTTTATTCTTTGAATACTACTTTTTGACTAAAATATTTTGTGTGTTCCATTCTTCACACTTAAACTTATATGTTGGAATTATTGGCAGCCTTGTATCTTTCTAATGATGTATTCCACTGATTTTTCTGCATGGCAGTATCCATTTGTGAGATGACTTGCTAGTTTTAGAGTACTTTGAAGTCCTTGGGTTTAACTGAAGAGAAACTGGCCCAGTTAGGGGAACAGACTTCAGGCTAGTTTATTTTACCCTGCTGAGGAAAGAGGACTCTATAACAATGATATAATCTATTCAAGATATTGAGGAACATTAGTCTCATTGCTTTATAAAATCTTTCAGGAGTGGAGATGTAGCTTAATGCCACAGCACTTGCCTAGCATGTGTGAGTCCCTGGGTTCAATACTCCACACCACCACCACCACACCACCATCACCACCACTGTACACACACAAAAAAAATCTTTCATGTTGTTTGGATTGTTATGACAGATGTTTCTACCTAGTAATCCTAATGTCAGAGCAAAGATAAATCTTTAGGGGCATTTCCTGTAGCTTGATTAATTGTCTGCTTCTCTAATCCCAATCCAAAACAGATGGTGACATTGTGAGAATTCTCTATATATATATATCTCCTTCCTTTAGTGTCCACCCAGAACAAATTCTTGTGTTGCCAGGGGCGCTTGTGTCCAGTTTGGGAATCACAAAGTTCCTTAGTTACTAGATGTTAGGCAAAGCAAATTTACCTGTGAAGGTTGACTT
Source organism: Hydrochoerus hydrochaeris (assembly GCA_004027455.1). Lineage (NCBI taxonomy): Eukaryota > Metazoa > Chordata > Mammalia > Rodentia > Hydrochaeridae > Hydrochoerus > Hydrochoerus hydrochaeris. The sequence goes on along the minus strand of PVLA01000193.1, from coordinate 498,457 downwards.
GGACTGTTTAGTGTAATGACTGTTCTTGTTTTCATTTGAAAGAAAATTAAGTATAATACACTTGTAAGTTCTTTTAACTTCAATATGAAAAAATATGTATTCAAATATTTGAACACCTCTGTGTACAGCCGAGTTTTAGGTTTTGTACAGAAGTGAGTTTACGTCAAGTACCTGCTCTCATGATGTTGACTGAGAACAGACAAAAAAATACATACTCACGTAAATAATTCGTATAGTTTTGTATTGTGTAGGTGCTACACTCTACCGCCCTACAACTGGTTCTTTGCGGGGGCAGCCTCTCCAAAGAAGGCATATTTGAGCTAAAATTTGAGGCATAGAAGTGAAGGAACCTTGTTCAATTTAAGGGACAAGCATTCCAGGCACTTAGCTGGAAATTACACAGGCAGGAATGTGTTTAGAATATAGTGAGGGTGACTTAAAATTGAGGCAGGAGGATAGGGAAAACAGGTAAGCATATCAAATTAATAGATGGTGTGTATGCATCACACTAAATAAGTGTGCAATAAGAAGCACTTTCTTATGTGCTTCTTACACTCTTCAGACTTAAAAAGAAATATTCGATCATAGGTTGAGATACCTAGAACACTGCTGGACAGTAAAGAGTTTGTGCATGAATATGCATACATTATTTGTTCTTTGGTATAGAGAATCTGTTTAATAATTCTTTTTCCTCGTGTGAGAATTCTGCATATAGTCAGTACTTAAAATTTAATAAATTGTACCATGAGACTAAGAATACCATTTTCCTAAAGAAAGCATTGTTTTGAGTTGTCAGGTACACAAGGATCTGTGGCATTACAGCATAATGATTAAGAACTCAGCTCTGGAGTCAGGTTCACCCACTCATTAGCTGTGTGACTTAACCTCTTGTACCTCAGTTTTCTCATCTGTAGAATGGGGATGAACAGAAGTGACTGTAGAGTGATTATGTAATATGTGGAGTACAAAGCTAGACACATGGGGAGCCTTCAGTGGTGGCTTGTAACCATAATTCAGCATACAGTGTAGTTAGTACTGAAATAATTTACTCAGGGGCTGTGAGTTGTCCTGCTTACTCTTTTCCTTCTCTTTCTTTTGTCGCACTCCTTTATCTTTTCTCATTTTGTTTCTTCCTTTTTCGCATCTTTTAAGACTTGACTGTGATTAAATAAGCCTTGATCTGTGTTAATCAGCCTATGATTCTGGCAGTTTGTACTTAACAGTGTAATTCATTTTGCCTTTTTTTTTTTTTTTCTCTACCACTGTTCTTACTGAATGAGCATGGAGATGACAGGGCCGTGGTTTCTCTTGTCCACCCTCATAGTCTTTGCTGTGCAGCAGTTTATTCTCTCCTCCTTTGATAGTAGATGAAGAGATGAAGGTTGTATGTGGCCCGATTTTCATTTTGGGTCCTTACTTCAGTAAGGTGTGGGTTTCCTGGGAAGCAGCAAGTGAGCTGCGTCCTGCTCAGTGAGATGTAAGTAACAGTGGTGGTGGTGCGTGGTTTGTGTTTGGTTTTAAACTTCTGATGATGTGCAATCTTGAGACTTGCTTCTGCTCCTCAGTTCTCATATTGCTGGCAGTTAAAAATACATTTTTTAAATTTATTTATCTACAATGTCATATGAAATTAATATCTAGACCATTTTACACATCTATCTTATGAATTAAGTTTTCCATGCATTTGATTCCTGGGATATTTAAGCTTTATAATATTTGTAAAATCTATATGAAGAGAAATGTCACTTTTTAATCAATTAAAAGTAAGTTCTGAATTTCTAAAATACCAAGAAGGAGGAGGAGGAGAAAGAAGTCTTTCCTCAAAGTCTGATATACTAGTTCAAGATGGATAACAATATTGAACAGAAAGTGGTGTCTTTGTTTAAAAAAGTCAATCCAAAGTCACAGCTCAGCCAAGGACCTAAATATGGCACTCAAACTGGGACACTATTGAAACAAAAGGAATAGGATTTAGGTTAGTTGATGGGTACATAGAACTACTTGAGAATCTGTTGAAAGCTTGTTGACCACTCATCAGGAAAATATTCATTTGTGAAAGAATACAAAGTTCCCTAACCTAACTTATGGCTGGAGTTCCTGGGACCGCTTGAATACAGGGTTCACAGATGCTGGGCTGAGAAACCTCTAGCAGAGAGAAATCTGGGAGCACTTTTCAATCTAGACTTATATCCTGTCCTCTCTTTTCTTTATTATAAAATTATATGTAATATTTTGTGTGAAAAAGAAAATATTCACAGGGAAGTGTAATTCAAAATTGCAATTTCAATTAGGATGTTTTTGCATATCTATTTTCAACAAATAATCATTAGTTCATTACAAGAGCATTAAAGAAATGAGTCGAGCAACAGATAAATCCAGATTGCCTTTCTCATGCTATTGATGTTTACTGTGATAAGAGAGAAGTCTTGCAGGTGTGAGTTGTAGGTGAAGACATAATTGTGGCTACACAGGAGGCTGAGAAAGGGAGATTAAGTTCAAGGCCATTTGGGGAACTTAGTGAAGTAAGTAAGTAGGGGAAAGAGGGGAAGAACAATGGGGAGGAAGAGGAAGATGGAGGAAGAAGAATATGAAATAAAACGTGGAACCAGTACATCTGTGTGAGGATTGCTTGGATCTTAGAAACCTTTGAACAGCTGCACCGGCTTGCTGGGAATGTCAGAAGAAAGGATCACAGATGAGGCAGTTTAAGGAACAGAAACTTACTGTTTCACACTTCTGGAGTCCAGATGCCCAAGATCAAGGTGTTGAATACAAATTATAAGTGTAGTTCAGTTTAATAAAATTAATTAAAAATTATAATTTTTTGTGACAAATTTACAGACGGAAGAAGGAAGGAACACAAAAAAAGGAGAGAAACATTCAATAAAGAATATAAACAAAATGTAGAATACATGAAGCATATTCAAAGAGGTTACCAAGAAATTAAAAACTCCATTGAAAGCTGGCAAAATGCCTTAAAAGAAACTAAGGACAGACTATCAAAACTTGAAGGCAAGTTGGCAGTGTGTTGATAGGACTGGTTCCCTTTGAGGACTGAAGGTGACTCTGTTCTATGACCTATCCCTTGATTTTGATGCTTTGCTGGCAAAGAAGAATCATTTTGATATTGGCCTTCATTGTGACATCTCCCTGTGTTTGTCTCGTTACATGGAGTTCTGATAAAGACATGGCAGTTGTGGAATAGAGACCCTCTTAGTTCCTGTATAATCTCATCTTAAATAACCAGTCTGTTTCTAAACCCTGAGGTACTAGGGGTCAGAATTTCAGTATATGAATTTTGGAGAAACACAGTTTAATCCACAACACCCCGTAAGTGATTTTTAATTGCCATCATTGTATAAGCCTTTTTCTTCACATGGTTACTGAGAGCTCTAAAGTCCAAAGGCAGTTAGATCAACATTGTATCAACATCTTTAGCTGCATTTCTTGTATGTTTTTATAAGGGTAACCAGCTGGCCCTTAGAATTTGATTGTTTTCTCTTTCCTTTTTTTCCTTCTTTCTTAATTGTATGTTTCTTTCTATTTATTTTCATTTTTAGAAAACCTCCATCTGTGTTTTGTTTTTGGAGACAGGATCTCCTATGCAGTTCAGGCTGGCCTTGACTTCACTATGTACCCCAGGATGGCCTGGAACTTCCTAAAATTCTTTTGCCTCCACCTCTCAAGTGCTGGGATTATAGGGATGTGCCACCATATTCAGCAAAACCCCCATCTGTGAAAGATCTATATAGGATTAATTCTTTTAGCAAAGTTATTGAAACCAAAGTTTCTCTGCATCCTCACTACATTTTTATGGGTAATTTTTGCTGTGAATGACTTTTCTGTGCATTGTACAGTGTTTGACAGCGCCCATGACTTCTATCCTAGATGCTAGTAGCATCCCACTCTTTTCACAGTCTAAACCTAAAATGTCTCCAGACATTGCCAAATGTCCTCTGGGGCCACAATCACCCCCCTGCTGAGAACTACTGATTTAAACTTTACTATGTTTCAGACCAGGCACTGGAGCATCTAACAACTTGACTCTGATAGTTCTGTTGTCCATGTAGAATTTATCATCTAGTAGACAGAAGAATCGTGTCATTCTTAAGGTGGATATAGTGGCACATGAATGTAATCCTTGCACTCTTAGAGGCTGAGGCAGGATGACCGAAGTTCTAGCCCAGCCTGGGTAATTTTGTCACTTAACATGACCTGTGTCAAAGTAAAAATTTAAAAAAAGGGCTGGGAATGCAGCTCAGTATGAAGGCCTGGGTTCAAGCCACAATATAAAAACAAAAAGGAAACAAGAAAAGCTGCTTCATTTTTCTGTACTACACCATGAATGGTACAGGATGTCAAGTCAAGAGAACTTGGGAAACAGGCTTCTGACTCTTGGATGCTGGGCAGTGGCACTGAGCTGCAGTTCAGTTAGCTATGCAATCGTGATAATAAATAGCCAGTACTATACAGTGTACTATGTTGCTGGACTACGATGGTTGGTAAGGTTAAATGCATTTTTGTCTCAAGATACTTACTCCTAAGGATGTTCTGTTGGGATGTAGCCCTATCATAAGCTAGGGTGCATCCGTATTATCAAACGATTCTTGTAAGATGTAATGATGTAGCTTCATAGTAAGTATATTTTTTTCTTCTATTCCACTTTGCTTTTTATTTTTCAGAATCATTTTGGCTGTTGTCAGTCTTTTAATCCATACCTTATTTTGGATCAGATGATCAATTTCTAAAGAAAAAAATGTCACCAAGGACATTTTAAATCTATAGACCATTTTGTGAAGAATAAACATTCTAAACAGTACCAAGTCTTGTAGTTCATGATCACTGTATGTCTCTCCATTTAAGCATTCTTTAGTTTGTATTTGAAATGTTTTTAGTTTTCATTGTATTGGTCTTACATTTATGTTTTTGAATACTTTTTCCACATATCATATTCTTTTTGATGCTAACTTTTGAAGCTCATCTTTGCTTTTCATTACTAGTGCACAGTAAAGAATACCTATTCAAACATATTACATTGTCTGTATGCTTACCTTTTCTGTTTTTTGTATGTTCTTTAGGATTTTCTTCTGGAAAGATTATATATGTTTGCCTGCAAAATAAAGACAGTTTTAATTCTTCCTTTCCAACGGAAAGGAAGGTTTTTTTTCTTGGGTATTTTCTCTTGCATTGTTGTAGTAGCTACAACATTCAGTACAACACTGAACAGACATGCTGAAAGCAGACATCTTTGCCTTGTATCTAGTCTTAGAAGAAAAGTTACCAGTGTTCTTACCATGAAGTATAATATTTGCTATAGATATTTCATAAAAAATTCCTTTTATATGGTTTAGAAAGTTCCCTTTTCTGCCTCACTGAGCATGTACATGATGAAGACACTGTATTTTTTGTCCTATAACTTTTATTTGTAGCTATTTATGTGATCATATGGTTTTTGTCACTATTTTAACATGTTACTATATTTATTTTAGGATGCTAAACAAACCTTGCATTCCTAGGATAAGGTCCCCCTGGCTCCTGTTGCATACACCTTTTATATGGTGTTGCATTGATTTTATTAATATCTGGCTAAGACTTTGTTCTGTGTTCATGGGAGAGATTATTCTTTGGTACCAGGTAAAGCTGGCCTCATGACGTGAGATAGGGTATGTGAGAAATTTGTTTTATTTTCTTCTTAATGGTGACAATTGATTTGTGAAATCACATGCTGTTTTTTAAAAGTACTGATTCTCAGTAATATTTCTCACTTTGTAACCATTCATCTTCTCTGGAAGTATCATCTGTGTACCTGCTAATTGAGCCTTTGACATTAATCTTGTAAATACTCGTTTTTACACATTTATTTTAATGTTATATCTTTTAAAAGTCCAGTCTTTGTTATCTGCTCATTTTTTGGCACCCACTGATGCTCTAGAATGCCATTTCCTCATGTGCTATCATGGTACTGAATAATATTGTTTTTCATCTCTTTTCAGGGAAGCCCAGGTTGGATGCTTGTCATGTTGTCTGGGGTGTTAAAACAGCTAGTAGTGACCTCATAGGACTTTCTTGATTTTGTAGTGTGTTTGCTCAGAATCATGCTCATTCTGCCTTCAGAGCTCTGGTGGTTATATCACCTCTATGTTTTGATGCTAATGCGTGATTTGGGAAAGTAGATTTTATGTTTCCATTGAACAGGAATTTTTCGATAACCCTTACATCTGTTCACAGACTTTGCTAAGCTGGTTAAGAGTTCTGTAATTATGTTCCTCATTATTTAAAAGTAATTCAACTTTCAAAGATTTATTAGGTTTCTGTTACCTCCTACAAAGGACCACAAATTTAGTGACTTACACCCCACATGTTCTCTTACAGTTCTGTAGATCAACAGTCTGGCCCTGTGTGACTGATTTTGAGACTGAAATCAATGTGCTAGCTATACTGAGATCTCATCTGGAGGCTCTGGTGAAAGCTGGCCTTCAAATGCTTTTTTGTCATCGATAGAATTCAGGTTGAAAGATCTAGGTGTCCACTTACTTTCTGGCTGCCAGCTGGGTTCTCTTTCTACTCCCTGAGTTTGACTGAATTTCTTGACACATAACTGTCCATCTTCAAGTCAGTAATGGCTCTTCAAATTCTTTTTAGTCTTTGAAATGCAGACTTCTGCTACCAGCCAGAAAAAACTCTTTTTAAAGGCCTCGCATGATTAAATCAGGTCCAGTTGGATAATCTCTCTATTTTAAGATAATTTTGAAGTATGGTGTAGCCTATAATGGGAGTACAGTACATCCTCATTACAGTCTAGGGGATTATGCAGGATGTGGACACCAGGAAAAGGAATGAGAGGAATCTTGGAATTTTGTCACCACAAAAACTGAGTCTATGTTACCAAGTCTTTGGTTAATCTTGATGATATTTATAAAAAGATTTATTTTTAAAGTTTATGGTATAATTCAATTGAAGAAGCATAATTATTGTTGTTTTGAACTTTTGAGAATGACTTAAAATCATTCTAGGGAGACATTATATAATTTTCTTTTATGATTTAAAAAATAATATAAAATAAAGATAGAAATTGACATTTTCTTTGCCACATAATTTGCTATGTAGTGTTCCTAGGAAATCCTGTCCATCTGTAAATCTTTGACTATTACAAATTTGGGTGGCTTCTAAGTATATCCCTCTAAACTTAAAATTTCTGTATTAGTATCTATTAGCTATACATACTAAATAGTTTTACAGTGGGGACTTGGTCCCTCTATATTTTTGAAATAACCATTCAAGAATTACTTAGTATGTACTCATATCTCTGCATATTCTTTTTTTTAAATACTGGGGATTGAGCCTAAGGCCTTTGTACTGAGCAATATCCCAAGCCCTATTTTTACTTTTTATTCTAAGATGAGTTCTTGCAAAGTTGCTAAATTGCCAAGGCTAAGCTCAAACTTGTGCTCCTCCTGCTTCAGCCTTCCAAAGTACTGAAATTATAAGCATGTGCTACAATGCCTGGCTAGATCTTTGTATATGTTACTACTGTATGGGTTGGTTAGTGTTGGGCCCATCTCTTGTTTATGAAGATAGTGATTCTTAGAGAATTAAGTGGCCTTCTTAAGAAAAATATCCTCTATTTGAGTATGCATCTGTGACTCAGAGCCCTGAATCTCAACCAGATTACTGTAGATTTGGAAGTGAATTTTAGCTGTAGAGATGGAACACTGAATCCTTTACCTGGCATAACCTGTACTTGGACATTTATCTCCATTTCAGACTTCTCTGGGGATGTGTGTGGTTGTTTGAGTCACAGAAAGGTTAATTTTTGTGGGTTTAAGCTACTGTTAATAAGTCTTCTAAAACACATTTTAAAATTTTACAAAGTTTGAGGAGCTGGGATTTATAGTTAGATTTCTCTTTTTAAAAATTTCATTTATGTTCTCAGCCAAGGGAAAGAATATAATTTTGCTTTGATTTAGAAATACAGTAGTATGGGATATCTTGTGATAAATATCTCCTCATATTTATCAGAATTTCTTCTTATATTCTGATAAGTATCTTCTGATAAATAAAAATTATGAACATTGAAAACAGCATCTATGCGGCAACTCAGGTGCCTCTCAGGATGTTAGTTTACATGGAATACGTAATCAGCTATGTAGGTCAGAACTTTGGCAGTTTATGCAACCAAGATTCATTAAGTAACTGAACTGTAGATTATAGGAAAATCCCCTTTCAATGGACATGTGCTTGAGTAGAAGGAAATTATTTTGGTGATGTATATGAGACAAGGATAATTATTATAAGGCATTTGTATTAGGTTTGCTCCCTCATTTTCCTCATTAGTTATAAAGAATAGTATCAGTGTTTTTGGAGCTTAACAAAACCCAAAGGACATTTTATCTGTTCATTTGTTTTTTAACAGTAGAGCCATTTTACTGATAATGAAACCATTTATATATCATGTGAAAAATCTCTGTTCCCTCTATGTAAAAAGATTGTCTTTTTAAAATAAATAGAAATTACAGCCCTTATTTGATGAATTGTTAGAAGAAAATGCTTACCCAAGCTGAGTAGTCAGTCATAAGCTTTTATATGATAAAGTGTGATGTACAATACAGAGGGACATATTTGCATATATGGTACAGTTATAGATAGAGGGATATCAAAATTAGGAAAATATATTCAAAATGTAAAGATATTCATGTCTCATTAAATAGTAGATATATGGACTGTTTGGAGAGAATAGGCGAGTGGAGTTATAAGTAACAGAAAGAAAAGATTCTCATCAGGAACATGTAGTGATAGGATTTAAGTTGGGCCAGAAGTCTACTAAAAAGACCCCTTACTCAGGCACATTTTTCTGGCTGCCTCCCTACCATGTCATTCTCAGGCTTCTGTGATATCACACTGGATAAAGAATTACTGTACTCACTGATTAACTGGTTTAATGATGATGATCATCAATTAGGGTGTCTAAAATTATTCCTAAACTTTGGTGGTTTGCTAGGAGGACTGTGACAATTTGGCAAATGGTTGTACTCATGGCTAAGATTGATTACCGCAGAAGCATACAACAGCATGATCAGCAAGGAAAAAATGCCCTGGGAAGAGTCCAGCTAAGATCTGGTGCAACCTTCCCAAGAGTCCTCTCCTATTGGAGTCACAAAGGATGTGCTGAATTTGTGTAGGAATGACTCGTGATGACAGATGTAGAGTGTATCTATCTGGGAAACATGTTAAAGCCTAAGTATCCAGGGTTTTTATAGGAACCTGGTCATGTTGGCACCTCTGCCTGCCGAGATCCAGAATTTATAGAAAAGCAGGTGTTGATGGGCCACATTGTACTGTGGCCTGTCTGTTAGTTAACCATGGACTGGACTGGGTACACTTCCAGAGGCTGCTCCCTATATGCCAACCAAGGACCACTTTGCAAGAAGCTTTTGAAGAATACTAAGGTCTGCTAGCTTCTTTTCTGCAGAGCCAGGTCCTGTGCTATATGTGCCATGGTCCATAACAGATCAGTTACTGACTTTGTGAAATTTATAGTCTCATTGGAGAGGCTGAAGATTAATAACTGCCTACAAAATAAATAGGCATTTTCAACCTATGATGAGTGACTTGACAGATAAGAGCAGGGAATAATGCAAGCATAACTCAAGAGGGCAGTCAGTATAGGGTTTGTGCTTATAGTGAGAGGCTTTCTACTTAACTTGCTTTTAAATTGGCTACACATCTCGCTTAGCTGGGGGAGGAGTGGAGAAGACTCAGCAGACTGTGAATAGAGAAAGGACTTGACGTATTGGAGGAAAATATGAAAGAAGCAAGGAGGAAGTGGGTCATTTGTACTGACCCCTCCTTACCATTGTCAAATTGGATTTATTTTCAGGTCTAGCCTTGTCACTCCAGGGGTCATGTTACTGCAAAGATTTCTTTCTGCCTTTTTATTAAAGTCTGAGATTTAACAATCAGATTTTTAATTTTGTAATTTGAGGTAATGTGTGAAATAGAATTTCAGGTTGGGGCAATACTGAGCAATAGCGATCCTGTAAATTGAGACAGTCACTTTATGAGCTTATATCTTTGTTCCTGTCCTAATTGTTACTCCTGTCTCTAATGGAAAACTACTGTAATCCAATGACCTGACATCTTTGTGTTTCCCTAGATTACTTCATATTTGGGTTTATATTTCATGTTTTCTCAAATACTTACTGAAAAATTTACTGAGTAGCACATCCATAAGGATCTGAGGCTTAACTGAGCTAGCATGTGCTGTGTGTATTATGCTATACATAGAATTATATATAGAATTATGCAAAGTATATAGAAAGCATTCCAATAAGGGTCACTGTTGTTAAACATTATCATTTGTTAATAACAAACACTATTAACTCATCTTTTTGTTAAGGAAGGAAGTTAAATTTGGAGTATAGATGCCAGGAAAGTAAACACTGTACTCAATAAAGACAAAGTATATAAAACTGAAATGTTTAGATTATGAAAGCAGATTTAACTGATTTCAAAGTTATTTCTCTGCTAATTTTTATTTACTTTTGGGCAAATAAAGAATAGATTACATATATATTTTTCCCTATAGTTATGTAACAAAAACAAATATCACATAGGCATAAGTTAGCGAGAATAGTGTTACAGTGACTAATCAGCCTTGCTTAGTATGACACAAGGTATTTTTGACTGACAGATCTTGTGTTAAAACTTTAAAATAATTCATTTATCCTGCAATATATACACTAAGAAAATGTACTTTCTCTGTTATATATTTTGGTATTGCTTTTTGAAACTGTTAAGAATTTTAAAGTAGATTTGAATATGCACTTATTGCTTCTTAAAAAATACAAGTATACCTCAGATTGTGAAGGGCATCTCAAGTCACTGGGTTTTCCTTTTGTAGCAAAAACAGCTGCTGGAAAGCTTTTGTCTGTAGAGAGAGCCTGTTGCAGCTTCAGACTTGTTTCCTAAAGCATCTGTCTAAAGTTTAGTTGTTAACTGATTTCCTGTATTTTACCTGTGCTCCCTGGGTTCATACAAGAAAAAAAACAAAACCGGAATATCTAAACCAGATTTTTAAAAATATTACTCATTACTGCACATTAACTTTTCACATTAATGAGTTTCATGGTGATGTGTCCGTACACGTATGTAACATAATTTGATCGTCTTCACCCTCCTGTTACACTCTCTTACCTTCCTTTTCCAAACCCTATCCTTTCCCAACTAGTTCCCTTCTACTTATAGTGTCTTTCCCTAACTACATATTCTTCAAATGAGTGAAAATATTCAGTTCATATATTTCTAAGACTGGCTTAGTTCACTTAGTATGATGATCTCTAGTTCTATTTTCCTGCAATAACATGATTTTATTCTTTTTATGGTTGAGTAATCTCTCATATATGTATAGATACTACCTGATCTTTGTTCATTTATCTACTGATAGGCATCTAGGATGGTCTTGTTTCTTGGCTGCTGTGAATAATGCCACAGGTTTCCAGGTATTTTTCAATTTTGCTGGCTTAGGAATGGTACAGCTGTGTTGTATAGTATTCTATTTTTAGTTTTTTGAGAAACTGCCACATTGTTTTCCATTGAAACTGTGTTACTTTCCATTTCTTCTAATATTATGTAACAGTTCCTTTTCCCCAACATTCTGCCCAGTATTTTTTTTTGTTTACTTCATAACAGTCATTTTGACTGGAGTAAGAAGGGATCTGAATGTGGCTTTGATTTGCATTTGCCTAATGGTTAGAGATGTTGAATATTTTTTCATATAGTCACAGACTATTTATTCTATTCTAAGAAATGTGTATTCAGTCTTTTTGCCCATTTATTGATTGGGTTATTTATTCTTTTGGTGTTAATTTTCTGAGTTCTTTACCTATTCAGGATATTTATACTCTGAAGAATAGATGGCAAAGACTTTCTCCCATTCTACAGGTTGTCTCTTAATTATGTTCTTTGTTTTCTTTGCTATAGACAAGCTCATAAATTTGTTGTAATCTAATTTGTTCATTCTGCTTATTTCCTGAGCTAATAAAGTCCTGTTCAGGAAATCATTGCTTATAACAATATGATGAATTGTTTCCCCCATGTTTTCCTCTAGTAATTTCAAAGTTTCAGGTCTATGATTCATTTTGATTTTTTTCCTTTTTTGTAATGGTACTTTGATTGAATTTAGACCCTTCACACTGATCTAGATCCCTAGTCCTTTGTTTTAAATTTTGAGAAAGATTCTCACTAAATCAGTAAACTGTCCAGATTGAACTTGAAATGATGATCCTCTTTCCTCAGACTTCCAGAATGATGAGATTATAGGGAGAAGGGCTACCATGCCTGGCTTGAGTTGATTTTTTTTTGTAGTAGGAATTGAACTCAGAACCTCACTTTTGCCAAGCAGGCACTACTGAGCTATATATTTGACCCTTGAGTTACTTTTCATATAGGGTGAAACATGATATCTAGTTTCAGAGTGAAAATTCAATGTTTCCAATACTATTTGTTGAAGAGGTTGTCTTTCTTGCAATATGTGTTTTTGGTTCTTTTGTCGAGAATCAGATGTTTATAAATGTATAGGTTTATTCGTGGGTTATCTCTTACATCACTTGTTTACATGTCCATTTCTATGTCAATACCATGCTGTTTGTGTTATAGTTGCTTTGTGGTATATTTTGAAATCAGGAATTGTGAGGCCTCCAGTACTATTCAGCTTTTCCCAGGATTGCTGTGACTATTCAGGGTCTTTTGAGCTTCTACTGAATGTTAAGATTTTTTTATAGTTCAGTGAAAAAATGTTAGTATTTTGATGAGAGTTTCATCTGTTCTATAGATCACTTCACACAAATATGGCCGTTTTAACAGTAGTATCTCCCAAGCCATGGACATGGGATGTCTTTCCATTTGATTATCTTCTTTAAATGAAATTTCTTCCATGTTTTATAACTTTTATTGTAGACGTATTTAATTTCCTTGGTTAGATTTATTTCTAAGTTTTTGTTTTGGTTTTTTGGACTGCTGTAATTGAATTTTCCTGATTCCTTTCTCAAGGTGTTCATTATTGGCATGTAGGAAGGCTACTTATCTTTGTAGCTTGTTATCCATTTTGTACTTACATTGATTTTGTAGCATGCCACTTTTTTGATTTTACTTATGAGATCTAAGGAATTTTTTGATGGATTCTTTGATATAAATTATTGTCATTTGTAAACAGAGATAATTTGATGCCCTCCTTTCCTGGTTCTATCCCTTTTATGTTTTTCTCTTGTGTAATTGCTCTGGTAAAGTTTCCAGTACTGTATTGAATAAGAGTTGCTAGAGTAAACACTATTCCCATGTTCTTGATTTTTTATTAAATGCTTTCAGCTCTCCCCTGTGAAGTATGATTTTGAATGTAGGTTTGTCATACTTACCCTTAATTATGTTGAAGTATGAACCTTGTATAGCAAATATAGTCTGGGATTTTTTATTCTGAAGGGATATTGAATTTTATCAAAGGGTTTTTTTTGCATCTAGTATTGTATGATGTTTATCTTTGACTCTGTTTATGTGATGTATTACATTTATTGATTTGCATTTATTGAGAAAGCAAGAAAAAGCATAACTTCAAGAGCATAGGAAAAATAAATTTCACTAGAACAGGTAAACAAATTAGAAGAAAGAAAGAATAAAACATTCTTATTTTAGTAAACCATCAAAGCTCTAAGATGAATAATAGATAAAGAAAAAAAACACAGGATATTCAAAACAACTGAAAGAACAACACAATGACATGTACTAATACACATCTTTCAGTAATAATCCTCCTCACTATCAGTGGTTTAAATTCCCCAATTATAGAATAGGTAGACTAGACAGACTAGACTGAGGATTAAAAGCAAGACCTAACTAGTTTCTATTTTCTGTATAACTTTTATAAAGACATATATGGACTAAAAATGGAAGGATGGAGAATGATATTACAGTCAGAATCTGCAAGCAAACAGAAGTATCTGTATCATATCCAACTAAATAAACAGTAAGCCAAAGTTGGTCACAAGAGACAATAAAGTCACTATATAATGACAAAGAGAACAATCCATGGAGAAGATTAAAAAAAAATTATTGTAACTGTTTCCATGGTGAATTTTGCAGTGCTAAATTTATAAAACAAACATAAAAGATAAAAGGAGAGATAGGCCTTCATACTATTATAGTGTTGACATCAGTATCTCACTCCCACCAACAGATAAATCATATATCAACATGGAACCTCAGATCATATAGATCAAATAGACTATTCTATCAAATAACTGCAGAATGCAATTCTTTTCATCAGCACATGAAACTTTCTTTAAAATATATCACATTTTAAGCCATAACAAATATCTTAACAAATCCATTAAAATTCAAATGATATCTTGCATATTATTAGCCTATAATGGAATGAAATTAGGAATCAGCAACAGGAATTACTGCAGAAAGTAAAAAGTTATGGAGATTGAGCAACACATTTTTCAAAGTGCAATGGACATTGCAAAAATCAAGGAGAAAAGTTAAAAATTTCTGAAATCAAGTGAAAATGGAAACACAACCTACCAGAAACCTGTACGACATACAGCCATGAGTGCCTGCATTTGGAAAACACCTGAACTAATCTTTTGATACCTCTTAAAGCCTTAACAAATGAGAAAATTATTAAAATATCAATCAGCTGCAACATGTCCACTTTAATTGGTTTCTATTTCCAACAGCCCTTTTTAAAATTTTGAGAAGTAAAAAGAATCTTGGATGATCCCTAGATGCTTTATGTTATTAGGATAATTTCTCTACAGATGTAGTAATAGCAATATATTGAGAGATGCATGTTAAAATGTATTAACATACTAAATTTATATCTGATATTTCTTCAAAATTATATGAAAATGGAATGGATAACATACAGATGGAAAATACTGGCTACAGTTGATAATTATTGAAACTGGTTGTTTTTATCTGTGATTTCATAAATTTTGAATTTAAATACAAATATAAGCATACACACAAAGTCCATATGAAAAAGATAGTTGAATTTGTGGCTTGCAGACAGCATAAACTGAAAGTGTAGCATAATAATTTACTACATCTTTAGAAGATTATATCATTTTTATCAAGATAGAAGAAGACCTCAATGCAGCAAGTTTTTTATTACACATATGGTCATTGATGTTACTATTTTTATTGCAAAGGAATTACCATACTTGGAAGTAAAAATGGTTTTGATACTTTTCACTGCCACGCTGTAGTTTAGTAATAACATATTGAAGTATGAGATACTGTTGTGGATTTTACCTGCCTATCAGTCTTTATGTAATGTGCATTCTAATAAAGTTATTATTATCTATCCCTCAGATTTCAGGCTGAATTCCTAGCTATAAAAGCAATTGCTATTACTAAAATACTTATCAATCTTTTATCATGCTTTTTTGGTATATATTTTTACACCACCTTATTTACACCTTATTATTAAGGTATATATGTTATTGTGCTTTTCAGCCTTTATCTTGCTTAGGTTGTAAGTCGTTCATGCCATTTTCAGTAGGCACTTGTCAACTGTGTTCTGAAAAATGAATAAATTTCCTTCAGCTCTTCTAACTTGGTCTGATCAATCTGCCAATATCCTTGTGCTTTCCTTCTCTCAGTTATGATTTTAAACCATCTCCTGCTCATTAGTTTCCCTGCTAGGTGTTGAAAATGAAAGTCAGTTTAATTAGTCTTATCTGTTTGCTCTGGAAAAATTTTGCATAGATGAAATTAGTTTATTAGCAAAATGAAATATTTTTAAATGTCTAGGTTCAAATATGCTTGTTATTTCAGAATAGTTATCTATTAGTCTATCCATATGATACATGTATGGATTAATGGTGAAAAGTTTTTAATCTTTGGCCACTCTGAGTTTATCTTATGTATTTTACCCTTTTCTTCGGGGATCCTTTTGAGAATAGTGCAGGTGAGGCATTCCTAATCTAAAAATCTGAAATCTGAAACATTTTGAGATTTGACTTGATACCATAAGTGGAAAATTTCATATTTGACTTCTTGTCATGGATTGTTTTGAAAATGCAGGCACACTAAAATATTGCAAAAAATTGCTTTTAGGCTACAAATGTGTGTAAGATACATATAAAACATGAATTTCTTCTTTAGGCACGAGTGTCATTCCCAACATGTCTCATTATGTATATGCAAAGAAAGCACAATCTGAAAAGATTTGAAATCTGAACCACTTCTGGTCTCAAACAATTTGGATATGGGATACTCTGCCTGAATTAGAAACCACAATCTGCACACTGCATGTGCTTCTTGGTATTTGGATATTGTTGCTTTTAGGTCCTCTCAGCTACAGCAAGATACAGTATGTATATTAATTCAGTTTCTGTACTTATCCCCTAATATTCCTATATTGTAAAAACCTGTGTCTATGTTAAGTTAAACAGGAGTTCATATTGAGAACTATAACTTTAATCTGTTGCTACATGGATCAACCACATTTTCTTCATTGGATTATCAATAGCACCCCATTGTATTACTGACTGACCTTGTTACCAACATTTAGCATTTATTTATTTAACTGTCCAATTCCAATTTTCTTGTGTAGTAGTGTCAGAATTAACTCTACCACTCTAGTTTGACATTTTTTTCAAATAAAGTACAAAGCTTATTTACAGTTTCTTTTTCATTTGGTTTTATAGATTTTACTCATTTCCAAAATAATGTAGGTAAGTGACTTATCTCTTATCCCATCTAGTAAGATTTTTTTTTTCAAATTTGTAATAGGTTTGGTTTTCTTTTTGTCACATGACTTTCAAGTCTGACATTCAGAAGTTTTAATATTTGTATGTATTAAAGTTTACTTTTATGCTCTATCCTTTTTGACTTTTGCCAAATACAGTGCCATTTATTCACCATTACAGTATTATGTATAATAGTTTTGTCACTCTAGGGTCGCCTGTGCTTCTGATTCCAACTCTTTTCCTTCTCCTTGTCAAGTACTGATCTTCCTACTGTTTATAGCCACCTTTTTTATAGAATGTTGTAGAATTAGAATTGTATAATATGTGGCCTTGACAGCTACTTATTTTTCTTAATAGTATGTATTTAAGACATATTTGTGTCAGAGCTGGGCATGTGATTCATTTGGTAGAGTGCTTGCCTAATATACATGGGGTCCTAGGTTTCATCTCTAGCTCTGTTTTAGTCAGGTTGTACAGGGAATATATTTAACACAGGATACATAATGTATAGTATTATTTTTATGATATCCACCCAAAAAGTCAACTGCAGAAGAGTGCAAGAAATCTTTCCATGTAGTAGAGACCCAAAGAATCCAGTTGAGGGCCTAGATCCTGTGGCAGTGCCCTGCATGAGTCCAGTTGAAGACCTAGAGCCCATGGCAGTGACCTCTATGAGTCCAGCTGGAGGCCTAGAGCCTATGACAGTGTCTCATTCAAGTCTGTATCAAGGATCTATATCAGAAGGCCCAAAGGTCAGTGGTGGAAGCTAGTCTGTTCCAGCAGGATGAAGGATCTGTTCCAGTAGGATGAAGGATCTGTGCCAGCAGGTTGAGGGATCTGCACTAGAGCCAGGAAGCTCTAGATCAGAGCACCCCTAAAGAGAACTGTAGCTATCCTCAGTGACAGCAAGAACCTGAGCTCTTCTAATGATGAGAACAGCTGAGTTCATACAAGGAAACCCAGCTATCACAAGCTTCTCCAGGAGACTCAACAGTGCACGATCTTCCCCTCTAATTCTGTCTGAATGCTGTTGGCAACAATCCTCAGTTAGGCCTTCCACACCCAGCTTGTGTTACAAGCTGACCATTAGTTAATCTATCACAAGCTCAAAACCCAACCAAACCCAAAGCTCAAAGTCTTTTCATGGATCGTTAGCTCATTTATTTTTATTACTAAATAATATTTAGTTAGTTTTGTCTATGTAGTGGCTTATGGAAGAACAATTTGAATGAGTTTAGATTTGGAATGATTATGAATAAAGCTACCCTTATAACATTTATCACATGGATATGACTCTCCATGTCGTTTGGTAAATACCAAGTATCATAAAGTACTGTATGATCATTGGATCACACAGAAATAATCCAGTCAACTTTGTAATAAGCCAAAAATTTATCATCCAAAACAATTGTTCCATTTTTTCATTAACAGCAACAAATGAAAGTTTTGGCTCTACATTCATGCCAGGAATTTATACTGTCTACTTTTTGGCCTTTAGCCATTGTAGTGTGTGGCAAAATCTCACTTTTGTTTTAATGTCAGTTCACTAATAACAAATATCTTTAATGTTTATTTTCCATATCGATATTTTCTTTGGTGGGGTACGTGTTCAACTCTTTGGCCATTTTTTGTTTTATTATTGCTGAATTTTAAGTGTTCACTGTCTATGTTGAATACAAGTCCTTCAGGTGCTATGTACTGGAATTTAGCTAATAAAACATGTATGATAATATGTTGAAATGAAATGGGATGGCAAGGAGGGATGAATCAGTTATGATTTTGTATTTTCAACCTGGGTTTGCACAGGAACATAATAGTGAAAGGAAATTTGAGAGTTAAAATCTCTGAGAGGATGTCTCCTTTATTTTTGAGTCTCATGTCTCATCTTGAGGTGACAGAAGAATGTTCAAGGTCTGAAAATAAAATATAAGATTCCAGTTTCAAATTTGGTGTCTTCATCATGGATTGTTGACTAGAAAGCAGAAATCAGGAACAACTAGAAAGTAAGATGAGAACTGTAAGGCAGTGTTTTAGCAAGTCAAGTGTGACATGTGTTCCACAATGTAGGACATAATCACAAGAATTCAAAATTTATATTATCTTCTTAAAGATCAGGCTTGGTATTAGCTTACTTCAACATGCTGTGCCTTTTGTATCTAGGAACTAATGCAAACTCATTCTTATTTTAATGAGTCTCTTGTCTGTAGCATCTTATACCACCAGAGTTCTTCTGCCCTGAGTAAATATATATGGGTACCATTTTTCTTTTCTGTAATACAGGATGTGTGTGTATGTTGAAACTGATTAAATACTGATGTCATTAAAACAAATCATTTGCCTTCTAAGTTATAATTTTCTATTGTAGAATACTAACAGTTGTGACTTTAGTTTCTAGGGGAATTAATTAACACATATGAGTTCAGTGCTTTGTCTGTTTGGCAAAACATACAGCCTACTGTCTAGAGCCATAAATTTTTCCTTCCTTTCCTTTTATATTTCTCAAAGTACAATTTCCCATTGCCTTTGCCACCTAACCATCCCTATAAATGGTAGTTTACTGAAATCATTTACAGAGAATATACAGTAAGAAAAATATTTATCATCACTGAGAAAGTTATTTGTGTCTCACTTGTGTTCAGTATTTTTAATTCAAAAACATAATTTTATATGTTCAATATGATAATATGTAGAATTACTTTGAAAATCTTATATATCCAGTTATTATTAGGTTGAATATTTAGTGGAATTGACTACATAAATAGGATAACAATAAACAAATGCCTAGGTTATTCTGATCTGAATATTAATTATACCATTTGGTTTAGTAGCCCTGAGTAAAAGAAGTTATTTGTGCTTTAAGGCAAAAATACAAGAATTATTTCATTTATTCATTAAACACTTTTTAGTACCTATTATGGCCAAATGCTATGTTCTGTTTACTTCTGTTGTTCAGTCATGATCATAATATTAGCAGCGCATTTTCCATCCTTACACTTTCAGTAGTAATACATGGATATCTTTTCGATCACTTGCTTTTTGCTTGTGACCCTATGATAACTACATAACATAAAATAAGTATTTTTAAGTCTTAGTGCACAAACTAGAGCGCAACTTTGCTTCATATATAGCTCCCAGATTTACTGTTAGTAAACATCTGTGTAATGTGGTGTGTGATATTTGCCAGTTAAAATTGCTAAGATTTTGACTCTAGATTTCTTTTTTTATTATTGTGGTAAAGTGTATGTAATAGAAAAATTTATTTTAACTCTTTCAAATCTGTAGTTCAGTGCCATCCAAATGCCAAATGGAAACTGTACCCATCAAGAAAAACCTCCCCATTCTAGCTCCCTCCAGCGGGTTAGAGTTTATTGGATCTTAATACAGTGTGTCATGATTTCAGGTACACCAACATGCCATATAAATAAATGTATTCTTTTTAATTTTTTACAGGTTTGACAGATGAAAAGGTGAAGGCATATCTATCTCTTCACCCCCAAGTGTTAGATGAGTTTGTGTCTGAAAGTGTTAGTACAGAGACTGTAGAGAAATGGCTGAGAAGGAAAAACGACAAACTTGGAGGTAAGATCTCACTCAGATTGATTGTGAACTAAATTTAAAACAACTTTTTCTAGCTCATAATGAAATAACATTTGATATATTCTAAAAATCAAGTTATAAAGTAGAGATACACTTACATTTGAATTGTTTTATTCTTTTCAGAAGATTAAATTAGCAGTAGAAAAAAAATTTAAAAAATGATCTTTGACTTTAGAAAAAAAACCTTGGCAAGTAATTCTTAAGAATTCTACTATATAGAAAAAATCATTATGATTTTTATATTATTTAATGATTATTATGTTTGTCAGCTTGAAGTCAGTACAATGAAATACTTGGGGAAATTAACTTATAAATAGAAAATGTTTATTAAAGGTCCATAGTGCTTCCTCAGTCCCACATCATGGGGATGAAGCCATTTAATACATAGACTTTTGAAACTACTCATACTCAAATCATCACGTTTCTCAATAATTATTAGAAAAAAATTTCTATTTATATAGTTACATTTTACAATATTTCTTTAAGCAAATTTTATGCTGTGTAGAGAAAGAACTCTTGACTTGTATTTGACTTTTTGTTCATGGTCATAAACTGTAGTAGTCCATTTCCCATCATGATACGTTCAGTGGTGATACATGGATATCCTTTAGATCTAAACTCCAGAGAAATGGAAAAAGACTGAGGAGGAACTGTTTTAAATGTCAGATTTCTGGGATTTAAAGCACATTATACTTTTAATAATATGCAAAGCAGTTTTCCACAGAAGGATTCCTTTTTCATGTTGTGCTCTTTCTTAGTCTCTGAAATGCATTTATTTTTTAAATTGATTTTTTGCTTTTGCACTTCTGGGTTTGAACCCAGAGCTTCACATATCCTAGGCGAATGCTATATCACTGAGCTACATTCCTAACCATTATATTATTATAATATTATTTAACAAATGCATTTTTAATACCAAAGCAATTATATTTATGAAAAGATGTGGGCTAAAGGGGTTTATGAGGTCAAATAAATTTCGCCTCAAATTAAATAAATGCTATATTTTATTTGAATATTATAGTATAAGTTCTACTTGTGTGTTAGTAGACTTATATTTGACAAAAATTATCTTCTCATTTTTATTAATATTTTTATAGCAGCAATTACTTTTATGTGTCATTTTGATTATGTGACAATTATGAGAACCTTTTATATGAAAATTATAAGAACCTAGAAACAAAAAATAATATTTTAGGAAAAATTTCATTAGTATAACAAAGATGCTGTATAGCTCAAATGTGATTGCTTCTTTTAAAATGTTATAGTTCTAGAAGAACAGATAATTTTCCTCACTCAGGAAGTTTATATAATTTTCTTACCTAATATTTCTATAGGAAAGAGGTAAATCTTTTAAAAAGAACTTTCACACTGAAATATGTAAATAGTTTTTAAAGTAAGTGCAATAGTTTTATTATCAGGTCCTGACCTAGATCCACGATCTTCCAAACAAGTGTACGGTGGAGGTTAAATAAAAAGAGACAAATAGTATGATTTTAGAGGCCCCAGGATGATCAAAACACTTTAGTTGAGCTCGAAACTCTGAGGGCTAAGACTAAGTCTTCTCTGGTCCACTTTATTAGGACCAAAGAAAAAAGGTGAGAAAACTGAGAACAGTGCAGGAAATGAGCCGGACCTCGGGAGTTGCTTTAAGGACTTTGCCAAGTGGTAAATTATGCCAATTTAGGGGAACCATGTTATCGCCAAGATAACATTCAAGGTAGGGTTGAGACTATAGGAGTGAACTTCCTTTAACTGCTGTCTCCATTTACTTAATTAGTGGAGGAGCCAAGGTGTCTTCAGCTGTGGCCTTATCTTGCCCTATGAGGTATCTCTGGCCTCACAGGCCACTACAGGTCTCAGCCAGGATCAGTGAATCATAGAGGTTCACTTACTATGAATCAGCTCCCGTTGCCAGGTAAGTGGCCGAGGCCTAGGACAGACTCACAGATAAACATAGAAAGCCAATCAGTAAAATTTAAATCCTGCTCAGAACTGCTTCTTAGTGGTCTCCAACATTTTATAATATATGAATATGCATATATGTTTGAGTTAAGAAAAGAGAGAAATAAAAATAAATTAAGGCAAGCATTTTTTTCTCAGAACAATCACAATGTTTAATATCAAGAACAAAACTTGACATTGTGCATTTCCATTACTTTGAACCTAAAACATTTTATAATGTTTACCAGGTTTAAAAGTATGGCTGAACTTTCCTGAAGGCATGTCTTAAATAATGATATAAATTTCAACTTGCATATAATGAAGGATAATAATATAGTACAGGAATATATGCTAGCTGTGGGATAAGAAATTTAGTCCAGGTCTTAGAAAATGAAAATTTTTACTGACTATTTTTGTGTTATCATGAAAGTTAACTATTAAATTTTCATACATATTTAAATGTCATTCTCTAGCTCCCAGCTCTCTTTTTCTCCTTTAATCAAATAATACTTTAAGCTGTTTAATGCAAATAATGAAGAGTTAAATGAGTATTAATAATAGCAACATGTACCTGAAACCCTGTTTCACTTTATGTTTTCTCAGTTCTTGCTTCTTTCCCTACTAAAACCAAACCAAACCAAACCAAACCAAACCAAACCAAACCAAACCAAACCAAACCAGTTGTCCTTAAAAAAGATGTTTTTGACCCAGTCCTGCAGAGGACTGGAGACTGGTTGAGACTGGATGAAAAGAAGCTATTGAGATGTGGCTGGGAGTGAGCACTGCTCTGTAGTGATGTGGACAGGCCACGTAACAGAATGCATTGGTAGCAAACAGAAGCACATAGTTTGTCATAGAAGTGTATTAAAGAGAATATTTAATAATGTTGTGCATTCTGGTAAGGCCCTTGTTACCTCTTCTTCTAGAGGATTTATCCAGAGAGTGTATTTTGTGATATTCTACTTCATGTTCAATAAAGTTCTCTAGTCTGGCTCTTAAGGGCCATATGAGACTTTTACACTCTCCCTCTCTGCTTTTCTTTCTTCATATTATTTTTAAAAATTCGCTATTCCCAATTTATTCCTTACCTTTCCAAATCCCATCACTACAGACTGTTTGAGGGGTTTTAAAAAAAACAACTTAGTTGAAAGGATTTCCAGGTGTGTTTCAGTTTCCATGCATGCATATAGGAACAGAAATTAGAAGAGAGAAGTTGAACAGTTTATTGGACATGATCTCACCTGATTACTTCATTTTGGGTCATTTAGAAAAAGAAAATGAGGTAAAGAACACTGCATTGGAAACCAATGTGCACAGTACTATATTAAGTTTTATTTTGTAACTATCAAGAAACCAGCCTTATATGAAAATGATCTACACTACAGGAATAGAAAATTATGTAAGGCTTATTTATTCTTCCAATTTCTCACACCAAGGAGCCAATACAGTGTCTACACATGTGAGTCTGATTTGTTTCACTTTTCAGTATGGTCCCAAGCTGTATCCATTTACTTATAGAAGTCTTAAATTTATTCTCCTTTATGACTTAGTAGTACTCTATTGTATAAAAATACCAGATCT
The DNA here is from genome assembly GCA_004027455.1 of Hydrochoerus hydrochaeris. Classification (NCBI taxonomy): domain Eukaryota; kingdom Metazoa; phylum Chordata; class Mammalia; order Rodentia; family Hydrochaeridae; genus Hydrochoerus; species Hydrochoerus hydrochaeris. The sequence continues at coordinate 474,590 of PVLA01000193.1, read as the reverse complement.
TTTTTATTCATTCCTCAGTTGATGGGTATTTGGATTCTCTTCAAGACTTAACTGTTATAGCCAGGGATTTAGCTCAGTGGTGTAGGTGCCTGCCTGGCAAGCATAAGATCATGAGTCTGATCTCTAACTGTGCTGCTATAAACATGGATAGGTGTTTTTTAATTCTTCCAGGAACATAGCCAGAAGGTGAATAGGTGGGTCAGATGGGACCTCTACTCCTAACTTTTTGAGGAATCTCCATATTGATTTCCAATGGTTGTACCAGTCTGCACTCCCACTAACAGTGGGGAAGGGTTCCTTTTGCCCACAACTCCTGCAGCATTTTGTTTTGTTTTGGTTGATTTCTTGATGACAGCCATTCTTTATGGAATGAGATGGAATCTCAGTGTTATTTTAATTCACATCACTTGAATGATCAGTAATGTTGAACATTTTTTATATATTTATTTTCCATTTGTATTTCTTCAGCTGAAAAGTGTATGTTCATCTCAGATGCCCATTTTTGGTTTGGGTCTTTGAATTTGGAGGCTATTTTTTGTTGTTGTTGTTTTGTTTTGCAATCCTTTATATGTTCTAGATAGAAATCCTTTGTCTGAGAGCCAATTGGCTGAAGTTTTTCCCTCTCTGTGGGTTGTCTTCCCATTCAGTTAGTGATTGTTTTTCATGTGCACAAGCTTTTCAGTAACACAAGATCACAGTCATTGATTCTTTGAAGTATTTCATGTGCAGTTTGGGTTTGATTCATGAACTCTCTGCCTACACCTATGTCTTAAAGATTTGTACCTATTTTCTCTTCCAGTAGATTTAGTGTTTCTGTTTTAATATTTAGATCTCTGATCCATTTTGACTTTAGTTTAGTGCATGGTGATAGAAAAGGTTCTAGTTTTAGTCTTTAGCATGTAGAGAACCAGTTTTTCCAGCACTATTTATTAAATAGGCTATCTCTCTTCCAGTAAACATAGGCTATCTCTCTGTCAAAGATAAGGTGGCTGACTGTGTTTGTAGTTGTGTCTGCATCTTCTAATTTGTTTCAGTTATCCTCAGATCTTTTTTTCCCATACTATACTGATTGTATCACAGTAGCTTTTTAGTATAATTTTAAGTCAGAGATTGTGATACCTCCTGCTTTGCCTTTGTTGCCTGGGTTTGCTTTTACTATTCTAGATCTCTTCTGTTTCCAAATGAATGTTAGGAATTTTTTTCTAGTTCTGTAACTGTTGTTAATGCAAACTTGATGTAACAGCCAATCTTTAATGCATGTTTGGAAACTGGAGATTGTACTTTTATTATATACTGCATTCATTCAAGAAAGGGTAAAAATTTCCTCATGAAGCATGAGTATGGCTTGTACATCCTTAAGAGAGAATATGACTTCTAAAGACTGTTTTTAACAGATTTTGTCATGCAACTATACATCTGTTGGGGAAAAACTTGGAAAGAAAGCTATGCTTCATATTTCCCTTCACTAAACATTATAATATTGTGTTAGTATTTATACAAAGTAAACTTGACAGACTCAGCAGTTTCCCTTTGAGACTCAGACTGCTAAAGTGCTATCTGTACAGTTTTATTTATATAGTATAGAAATAAAATTATTAAATACACATTAGGAGATAATAAAGGTCTAATTCATTACATTCTAAGAGGGAACATAATTTCAGATACCTAATGCTATTTTTGTATTTCTATTATGAACAAGAACAATCATAAATTATCTTGACCATTAGCAATGAAGTCTTTTGCACTTAAATATAAAAATTATTATTTTAAAGTATCGTCATTATTGGAAAGAGTTCATGAAGTACTGGACCATATTTGATATCCATTGATATTAGAATAATATATAAAATAAATAGATTAAGGAAAAAATCCATAATAAAATTGTAATAATTCCTAAAAGAAAGTTGTTTGGAACTTCAGAGGTTGATTGATTCATTCCAAATCCTTATAAATTTTATGTAGAATGTTATATTTAGTGGCCACTAATTTTATTGTATTCCTATATCTAAACATTTTAATATGTCACTCAGTGTGACTATGAACTTGACATAATTTATGAAAATATCAGTGTTGCCAGCTACCTTGTTTTCAAATACATGACTAGCTCTTTTTTCACTCAAAAAGTGTTGTTATTACATATTTTCCTGTTCTATAGTTCTGGAAATGTTATTTAATTTTCATTCAAATGAACTATTAAGTATTTCATACTTAGAATAGGTGAGAAAATGTTTTTGAACTACAGTATATTTGTAGTGTTTAATGTATAACAGATGTTTTTTGTGCTAGTGTATATAATGCAGTGGCATATTAAATTAATGAAACATGAGTTATTTTTCCAAAACATGCAGTATCAGAAAGCTTAAATAAGTAGAACATTAATAAGTGATGTGTCAACTATTAGTACACATCGTATATAAGAAAAAAAATCCTAACTTAATTTGTATAGAATTTAATTTTAGACACTTTTTTCATAATTTCAATTAAATCATCTCAAATATTGAAATTACATTTTCATATAGAACTTTCATGTTTATTATTTTTATTAATTTTGGTAATGGAAACTAGAAAATGTTTTGAATGCCTTGGTCTGAATTATAAGTAGACATGAATCTATCATCTGGTAACTAGAAGGGAGATAAATTGATATTTATTTATCTGTAAAGATTTACTTGACATATTTCAATAGTTATGTTAATTGTGTTTATATTATCATATATATACATATATATATATATATATATATATATATATAAATTTTAATGTATTCTTTTTGAGAGTATTGGCCAGGTTAATGAAATGACTTGCTATCTAGCAATCCAACCAAACTAATTGAGATTTTGATAACATTAAAGATTATGTAGGATCATCAAAAATGTTGTTAGAGTTTATAAAAATAACTTCAAATATACTTATACCTTTGTTAGTGACTAAATTGGCTTCTGAAGCAGTTTTTATAGTATCTGTGACATTTCTCTTAGTGATAGCTATTACCAATGCATTTAAAGCCATTATACTTAACTAAGTAAAAAAATTTTTCATAAGGAATTTTAACTGCTGAAAATATGAGCTTTAGATTTTTGAATACTTATTTTCACTCATTTATCAAAATTTATATTTCTTGTGCATGTTACAAAAAAAACAACTTTGGCAACAAGTAATTGTATCTATTTGATATTATTCTTCCTAGCATTTAAAATTTTGTTTCACATAACTTGGGTTTTAAAAAATAATTAAAAACTTGACATAATCATTTCCCAGATTTTATGTTAAATCTCTCTTAAAAGCTTACTGAAGATTTAAGAGTGATCCAAATTATTTGACTTACTGTTGAGTAATCATATGTAGAAGCATTTGAGTGTCTATTTGTACCTGGAATGTGACATGCTGTAACCCAATCTACTACCTTCTAAGAGTATGCAGTATGCCAGTTAACATGTATTTATGAAGTAGTTAATATGAGTATATAATAGGAGAGAAAGGAATGTAATATAAACTTATTTCTCTTGGCACGTCATTGTCTTATAGGGGAAATGAGTTAAACACACAATCAAATAAATTATTTTAATACTTATTGACTGTGTGTATTTGAAAAATTCTATCAAATAGACTCATTTTGAATAAAATTAAACTTACCTGAGACTTAAAAATATACATTATTTGCTTTTAACCAGTCAGGCTGGACTTAGGCATTAAGTACATGCTGTGCCTGCCATGTCCTGGAGTCTTTGTAGTCTCAGGAGAAACATCTCTAGTGCTACTTGCCTTTGAGGGACTTCTAACCTTGTGTTGAAAAGAAGATGCCAAAATATTAAAGAACAGTAACCGAAAGTGTGTAATAAAGTCAGTTGGTGTAATAAAGACAAGACTTGTGAGAAGTGAAGACACTGAAAACTGCAAAGGTGTTTGTTGGAGTTCTTGGCATGGACTTTCAAAGTGTGGTCCCCAGCTAGCAATGTGAACATCTCTCAGGAACTAGGTAGAAGTTCCATTGTTCAAATCTTATGCCAGCCTTTGCTGAATCAGAAAGTTCCATGATGATGCCTCCCAATTTATGTTGAGATGAACTACCTAGCAATCTGATGCTAATTAATCTGTGTTTGAGAAATGTGGCCCTGAGCATTGGGGAATCTGGAAGATTAAATGTGGTGCTACTTTGGGCTGCAAAACTAGGGCTCAAAAGGGAAGCTCCAAGAGGGAGAGTGGGTATAGACAATTCTAGGTGGGAGCAGCTTGACAGAAAGCAGCAGGCAGGCAGGGTTATAGCATGTTGGCTAACATGACAGTTTATTTCAAACAGCAGGTAAGATGAGAAGAATGTGCTTGATGGGTTTTTTTTCATTTTCCCGGTTTCCTTGTTTAGTGGTGGCTTTAAAAAGTTGTGGTGCAAAGTACTTTTGTTAGATTCGACATCTTGAAAGTATTTTTTCTTGTTTTAAGACTAGGAGAGGAAGGTGTTTAATTTTTTGTCTTCATACTCACATATTAGCTTGTTACTCATATTCTGAAATGTTTATACTAGGAAAATTAAAAAAAAACTAATCAGCAAGTATGCACAACAGGTATTTAATCGATAGCTTTAATGACGTATCATACAGTGTGGAGCAGTATAAATCGTCCAAAAGAGATACTCGGCACAGAAAGCACAGACAAAGAGCTAATGAAATACTGTATGGTATTGTGACTGTTTTGGAGCTGTAGACTTTTTAGAGTGTTTGTGTTCTTCCTGTATAAGGTACTATTTTAATAGCATAAGTACAAGAAACAAAAAGTATGCAGAGTTGTTCATATAATGAAGAGTTTTACCTCAGTTTCTGTTTTTGTGCAAGAGGCAATGGTCTGTCTATATTGATCCCTGATTGTCCTTTTTCCGCCAGTGAGAAAGTATGGTTGGTCAGTTTTATTGTCACAAAGAAAGTTGGTGGCTGCATTGGGGCTTTGAAAAGCACAGAACTCAGTTTTGATCCAAGTGACTGCTTTAAGTCTTATAAATTAATTCATTTTACTAATATGTCTACTGTGTGCTCTGCATTTGTTAAGTATTAGATATGAGTTCTGCTGTACCATAGTGTACACAACCTAAAGGGAATAAAAAAGAGTAAGCAAGCATTTAAACCATAGTTATTGTTCTCTGCTTTTTCATTTTGAAAATTGATTTTTGATTGATAATGCTCATACATATTTTTGAGGTATACTGTTATGTTTTGATTCATTCAGTAACTTCATAATTATCAAATCAGAGTAGAGTATCATCTTAAACTTTTGTCGTGTCTTTATTGTAAATATAGTAAGAATCATGTCTTGTAACTGCTCATATTTTCAGATACACAATGCACTGTCATTATATTTACCCTACTGTGCTATAGAGCATGAGAACTGACTCCTTTCAGCTACACCATTGTACTCATTGACCTACCTTTACGCTTCTCCTTTCCCACTCTCCCTAGTCTTTGGTAACAGTTTTCCTACTCTGAACTTCAATGAGATCCGCATTTTGGATTTTTCTTATAGGTGAGATTATGCTATGTTTATCTTTCTGTGCCTGACCTATTTCACTTAACATAATGTCTCCTAGGGTCATCCATGTTGTCAAAAACCATAGAATCTCATGATTTTTCATGGCCAAATAGTATTTCATTATGTGTATGTCATACATTTTCTTTATCCATTTGTTTGCTGATGAATATTTGCTGTATCTTGGCTATTGTGTATAGTGTAATAAACATGGCAATACAGGTGTGTCTTTGAAATGCTGATTTCATTTCTTTTGGATATATACCCATCAGTGAGATGTCTGGATTATATAGATTCTAGTTGTTGTAAAAACTTTCATATTGTTTTCTATAATGGTTGTGTTAATTTACATTATTACCAATAGCATGTAAAATATTCTCATTCTTGGCATCTGTACTAGTATTTCATTTTAGTCTGTTTTTGGTCTTTTTGATCATAGCCATTCTAACTTGCATGAAGTGGTCAGTGATAATTTTATTTGAACCAGTTATAAGAAACATTATGAAAATAAAGGCAGCATGGGATGAATGCACATAGCAAGAAGATCAGACTTTGTATGGGAGTTAAGAAAGGATTGCCTAAGGCATCAGAATTTCATCTGAAGCCTCCGGCTGACTATGAGTTTGAGAAGTAGACGGAAGGGAGTAAGGAAGAAATGAGAAGACTCCAAAGTTGGAAGGAGCTTTGTTGGAGCACTGTGGAGGGAGGAGATGATGGAGCAGTGGGAAGACATCAATAACACATTGCCTTTTAGGGCAGACTTAATGATTTTTAGACTTCTCAGTACAATGTGAAGTCTTAAAGGATTGAAAGAGATGTCATAGTGTAAGTTTCAAATGAATTTTCATTTTGTAGTATCTCATTTGGTATAGACAAACCAATGAAGTTTCAATCTCCTGATTGATTACTGCCTCCTGACAATTTAACAGCACATATGTTTGATGGTTTGTTATGTCTGTAGGAACTGATATGTCTTAATTCAGTGGTTCAACCTCTTGAAAATTCTTTTTTAGATAGGATCTCACTATATAGTTCAATAGCCTTGAGCTCACTGTGTAGCCCAGGCTGGCCTTGAACTCATGGCAGTCCTCCTGCCTCAACCTCTCAGGTGCTAAGATTACACACATTAGCCACCATACCACATTATTACTGTGAAATTTCAAAGCACGACATTTTGTGGGAAAATCTTGCAAGACCTGGATAGATTGTGCTATTTCTAAGTCAAGAATTTCTAAGTTGAGCAGATGAATGTTCTTTTTTGTTTAAGCACAGTTTAAAACCTAAAGAGAAATCATTGAATATATTTGGTAAAAAGTATATAGTACATTGAGTGACTCAGTTTCAGGAAATGGGAAAGTGCTCATTCCTGTAATCTGTGTAAATTATGAAATCTGACCAAGAAGAGCCAGAGGAGCACATAAAATTGAGCAGAGATGTAGTAGAATAGTGATAATTTTTAAATTTCCAAGACAGTCAAACATAAAATAATCAAAAGTGAAGATGACTGTCATTTATCCTGGGTTTGTTTTGTTTTGATTTGTTTTGTTTTGTGATATGATCCTGTTATGAGGGTCAAGTTCACCTCCGCTAATGCCTTCCACAGTCTTCATCTGAAACCTGTCATATGTCACAAGTGTGGAGTATGTATTCTGTAGTTGGTTGTATGTTGACTGCTTACAAAGATTTTAGTATTGTATACAGTCTCACAGTGTAATCTACCTGCTCACAAACTGTGTGTTCCTGATATCTCATTATTAGACCCATTGTTTTAAAAAAATTACCTGAAGGTCACATGAAATACATGTTATTATTATGCCTTAAAACAATGCATGTGCCTTGAATAAAAGGACACTAACTTACTTAAGAAATTCCAGCATTTTGGAATGGATAAACTCAGAGACTAAAAGATATAGTTACCTGTGATTCTTTCTTCATCACAAGGTGGTTGTATCCATGTCAGGAAATTACATGCAGACAAAACCAGATAAAAAAGTAAAAAGAACATGTTAGGTACTCCCATGTGCCTAATTTGCAGGCTGGGATAAGGTGTAACTTGGGTTGTTTAGAAAGCACTTCTCTAAAAGCTCTCCCCTCTACTGATATTCAAGTGAATATTTAAAATGAAAATTCCGTTTTTGTACATTAATTCCATCCTTAACAAACTTGTGTTGATTACTATAGAACTTTGAAGATACAGTTCATAGCCTTTAATTTACTAACCAAGATTTTAAAAGCCAAATGCTTTGTGAGCATCCACACTTAAAAATACACACCTTTCTTTCAATCCACACAAACTTCAAATACAAGATACTAATGCTTTATCTCAACAACGATAAACATCAAAGTGTTCTGCAACATATTTTGTGCAGGCTTTCTAATCAGACACTTTTAAGTTTGGGATCTTCCCCTTCATATTTATCTGACTCACTTGATTTGATTACTTAAACCTTTTGAGTCTGTTTCCTCATGTCTAAAGTAAGAGTAAAACCCCCTTCACAAAACCCTCACATAGAGATTAATCTTTGGCAAATGTTAATCATAAAATAACTACTGGATATACTTATAAAACTGATTTTTAAAAACAATTGACTCTACATTTTTCTGGTGTACCTTTCTATGAATTTATACAGATGTATAGATTCACATAAGCTACCACCAAACTCAGGAGGCAGAATACATTTTCCTGTGGTCCTCTTATAGTTCCACACACCCACTATCAAACTCCTGACAATAGCCAGTCTGTTTTCAGTCACTGCAGTTTTGTCTTTTCCAGAATCTCAGGCAGTGGAACCATGCAGTGTTAACCTTCCTAAGACTCATTTGTGTTTTCTAGCATCTTACTTTTGAGGTTAATCTAGGTTGTGGCATGCATCAGTTCTTTATTTCTTTGCATTTCTGAGTAGCCTTCTATCATATGGGTGTGTTGTGTTTATTTGATCTCCTGCTAAAGTATAGTCGAATTATTTCTAGTTTAAGGATATTAAGAGTACTATTAGTGCTATTTTAAATTATTTCTTACAATGAAAGATTTTTGTTCTTGGGAAATGGGTGGGGCATAATTGCTTTTACTAATATTTTGTTAATATTTTTATGTGTTAGCTAATCTTTTGTCTGTGATGAGATTGGAAAGCTACACTAAATCTCATCTGTTTTGGTTACTTTTAATCATTGATGAGGCAAAATATCCAGCACCCAAAATTAAGAAAAGAAAGTTTTATTTAGCTCACAGCTTGTGAAGGTTTCAGTCCATAATCAACTGGCTCCAAGGCAAGGTGGTGTGGCATGGGGACAATACTTCAAGGTGACAGAAGACAACAAAGGCAGCAAGAGCAAAAAGTGGGGAGAATAAGCCTCTTTTTCCTCTCTTAGATTGTAAACAGACATTGCCTCTGGGGTGGGTGTAGCACTCATACCATCTCCATGCCCTCCTCTTGCACAGGCTGAAGATGTTGGCAAAATAAGGACCCTGGCCCCTTGCTGAATCACTTAAACTTCTAACCTTCTCAAATTGACACTATGAAGAACATCCTAGATCAGTGAGGACTTGACCTCTGTATCCCAGATGTAGAGCTATGAGTTACTTAGTTAAGCTTCTAGACTTCTCACATTGACACAGTGTTTCAACAATAACAATCCATCCCTTGTCAACTTGGCACATTTCTTTAAATATGTTTCCAGATGCAAAGAGATGCTTATTCTTATCATTTCCCAACTTGAATATTGTACCACAGGTTTAATATTTCTTAAATATTGTCTATCAATATTATATTACATTATAACCATAACATTCCATCCCTGGCCCTCAGAAGACTCATGGACATCTTACAATAAGAGATTTTTGTTTTGGGGAAATGGGTGGGTTATAATTGCTTTTACTAATGCTGTGTTAATATTTTTGTATGCTAACTAATCTTTTGTCTGTAATGAAATTGGAAAGATACACTATTATTTATTAAGTCTGAGTTCTCTGAGTCTATTTAAGATTTATCATAAGATGTGTTTATATTTATGAGAAGTAAAAAAAAAAACTATCCTCCGTTTTGTACTTGTCCTACTAGTTTTCATTTCATAATGTATACTTTCTTCCTTGATTTTCAGATTCTAAGAATCATTTGTGCCATTGTGTGGCATTCACTTATTAAGGCTTTAATATTCTATGCAGTATTTGATATAAGGTAGTAAAGAAATATTCATTTATCGAGATTGAGTAAATAAAGAATTCAAAAGCATTGCTGTGTCTCAAGTGAGATTATTCTGATTCATGGTAAAGCAGTAATGTAAGTTTGTACTTTTATTTATGCATGTGGTGTTAAAATATAGTTTTATGGATTAGGTGGAAACTAGTCTTTAGAGTAATCACATTTCATTTACCACAGAAAATGCCTTAGGGTGCTCTGTCTAAAGGTGGGTTTTATTTTATTCAACAACATTGTTGCTGTAGCTAAGGACATATGAAAGAATAATTACATTTGTGAAATACAACATAATGTTACTGTTTGTTTTTTAAACTTTTCCCCTAATGATAATGATTTATTATTTGAATAATTAGTAGAGGTGAACATATGACCTTGTTTGAAGCCCTGGAAATTCCAGCACTGACCTCAGTCTTCCACCTGCTAAAAGAAACTACTTTCAGAACCGTGAGAGCTGCACATAATTTGTCCTTGCATTCCAAACATGTGAGATGGTATACCACCATTAAGTGCTTTTCTGTGGTCAGCAGAAATGCTTCTGTCTACTAAAGCTTTGTGAATACTAGTAATTGAAGGTTCTTTGATCTGGATCTAGAAAAGTGGGAGTGAGAGGGCACTTTTGGGTGTGTCTATATTATATATCTGGGAATAATGTGGCTTAAAGGTAGGGAGAGGACCTGAGAAAGAAGCATACATGCAAGACTTTTACAGTTTCATTTGAAGAAAAGATGGGAGGAAGTGGTACTTGGAGAAAGAGATTCTTGTTTTAACATGGGAGAAGTTAAAAGAGTCACTGTAAGGCTGAGGATTTAGCTCAGCATAAGCACTTGCCTGGAAAGCATGAGGTCATGAGTTCAATCCCCAGTACCAAAAAAAAAAAAAAAAAATCTTGTGCTGATGGGAGGCGTTTAAGTCGACAGAAATTACTGGTGCAAGAGAAATGTAATACTGCTTGAATAGTCTTTGACCAAGAAAGATAATATAGTACCAAGTGAAGTGAAGAGGCTGGCCTTAAATAGGTGGGAACTCCCTGGTACATACATGAATACAATGTTCAAGGCAGGTGTGCTGGTGGGAGAGGGCAGGCATGTTCCCAGATTGCTTTTTTAAAGAGAAAAGTAAACAAACATCCCCAATAATTGTTTTAGACTTGCAGTTCATATGGTGAGACAACAGAAGAGGTATTGGAAGTTAGAGGAAAGAGCAAAAGATTGGCAACATACCTTATGATGTGTCAGGGTTGCTTTCCCCTAGAGAGCCAAGGTTTAGTACCTTCCATTGGTACCCAGGCAATCTGACTGGTAATGTTGGCTTTGCTCTGCTTCAAGAAAGCGACAGAGTTTAAGATGGACAGGTCTGGAGGAGATCTAAGTAACAGGAGTGTAGGTGGGAGAAAGGCTACATTCAGCAGTGGAGGCCAAGCAGGATGAGTAGGGTGGGAGTGACAGGACAGAGGAACAGAAGGGACAGAAGGTGACTGAGTTTGTGCAGGATAGACAGGGCCATTACTCAACACAGTGACAGTTGTGTTCATACCATAGCAAAATGCTGAGATCTCTTTGGATGCTTGAGGCTGTATTACACTCCTGGAGTGTCTCTATCTCACCAGCCCCTCCAGGTTGAGGCAGGATTTTTGGAAGCCCAGCTTCACCCTTGGCCCAGCCAAGGATTCATGCACATCCCTTTATGCAAAAGGCACTTAGTTCATCTATAAGAGTTGCCAAAGTCCTAACAGTTTCAGCAACTGCTGAAAAGTTCAAGCCCCAAGTCTCCTCCCAGATGTAAGATGAACTCGTAGCTGCAAGCTCCTGTACAAATGAGAGCAAAGTTAAATGCTTCCAACATGCAATGGCACAAGATCAACATTCCCATTCCAAAAGTTACAAACACAAGAATACCAAGGATTGGGACAAAAGCAAGTCCAAAATCCAGCAGGGCAGATGGCAAGTCCCATAGATGCATGCCCAGTATCTGAAGCAATCTGTGGCAAATTGTGAGCTCCAAAGGGCCTTGTGTGGCTCCACCCCTATGGTGCTTCTAGTGGTTGTAGCTCCCATGGCTTCTCCCTTAAGCCTGCTTTGCTCTGTCCTTGCAGCTCTCCTTAGATGACTCCCATTCCCGGCATTCCAAACTTCTGGAGCCTCCACTGAGCCTTTGACTTCACACTCAAAGCTTTATATATACATTGTCCTCTCAGGGGCACACTGCCTGGCCTCCCAGGCCTTCTGAAATCAAAGTGAAAGCCTTTTTCATCTCAGAATTCTTGTATTCTGCATGCACCTAAAACCAGCACCATGTGGATGGTGCTGAAGTCTGCTGCTAGCTGGAGCAGTAGCCAGGCTTTATATTCTCCTGGCTGTAGCGATTGAGCACCTGAATCACTGGGAACCCTGACACTCTATTTAAATACTTGCATTATTACTAATTGCAAGCTACCAATTGTGAAGTCACACCAAACAGGAATAGAAAAAGAAGAGTTATCATGTAATACGTGAGCCATGCAAATACAATAGACATAACCTCAAGCTTCGCTAATTGGTAAAATATTATTTAATAATTAAAGAATGGTGAATGTTTAGCACTTTCTACCTTTTAAATATAACCTATGAAATTTTAAGCTTATATAATTTTAAGTTTTAATAATGATTGTACTGGGCCGGCTGTGGTGGCACATATCTGTAATCCCAGGACTTGGGAGGCTGAGGCAAGAGGATTGCTGCAAGTCTAAGGCCAGCCTGGGTTACAAAGTGAGTTCAAGGACAGTCTGAACTGCAGAGTGAAACCATGTTTCAAAAAAAAAAAAAAAAGACAAACAATAATACTAATAATTTTATATTTAAGAAAAATTTCCAGCTCTGCAAATTCTTGAAAATTTAATAGTTACCTCTTGCAAGGCTATTCAAGTTGGTTCTAAAACATTGTTACACCGTTTATACCACAGAGACTGACAAATGCTACAGGTCAGAGCATAGTTTCCCCAGAGAGACACTTGTAAAACATTTATCAACCTGCGCTTTTGACTCTGTGATGATTCAGAGTACCTCCTAAAATCAACAAAAGTTTAAAGTGCTCAATGATTTGGGTTACAGACTCCAAGGTGACATGCAAATTACTGCACTTTGTGCCTTCTACTTCCAGTGTTGGCAAATTTATGGCATTTGTGTTGTTTTCTTTTAAGACAAAAGATGTTAATGGATAAGTTATTTTTCTAAACTAAAACCTCAGTACTCAGGTTTAATTGCAGTGTCTGCACTTTGCAATAAATGAGTGAGTTTCAGGATGCAGTTTCAGCACTCATCTCTAAAAAGTTTGCCATCACAATAAAGCGGGTACAGACCTGGTAGTGTGTTCAGGTGCTAGGAGTGTATCCTTCATCTGAGAACATGCTCTGCCTTTACACTAGATGACATGAAAACTACTCTTTGGTGAGGCTCTAGAACAGGACAAGTATTTGCAGCAGATTCAGTTTGCAATGCAAGTGGCCTTGAATCTTGGTCAGAAGACATTGACATTGGGCCACACAAAGGGACCTGGGAAGAATTTGTTTGTACTACTCAGGCAATTACGTTATAAACAGGACTACATCCTCCTGTATCAACTGTAGAGAGGGGAAGTAAGGCATGCTCATAGATCATACCAACTCACAGAAAATCACCATCTTTAGTCAAGGCAAGCAGAATGGGTAGAGCATGGACCTGGGGTCAGATGGCTTCGCTCAGGGTCATGGTGGTGGCTAACCTTGAAAACTAGAAACATTAAAATACAAAAAATCATGAGCTGTTGGAGCACTGTATAGCTTCTGAAAAGTAAATGCTCACTGTGAGAGAATGTGAAAAAGCCAGGTAACATCTTAGTGGTGTTGTGATAATAGTTTTAATCTGTGCCCCCTCTGCATGGTTGTCTGGGGATCCAGAGGTCAGTGACCCACACAGTGCTGCTGCATAATAAAAACGATGGATTTACATGAAAAGGATGCAATTGCAGAGAAGAAAATAGAAAATCTTCTCCCCTAAAGCATTTATAAAATAGACAGAAATAGATAAAAGCAGCCATTTTAGCACTCTGGAAACCATTCAAAGGCATATAACAGTCTAAAAAATCTTTAGGCACTTATGGTTGTTCAGAACTGGAGCTGCTTTCATTAGTCTTTGTTGCTGAAAGGTGCTGAGATTCTGACAAATTTTTTCTACAGCTAAGAGTCTCGCTCAGTTTGGAGGGATGAACAATTCCTCCACCTTTCACCAGTGGCAGTCTAGGGAAAAATGACTGCAGAGTAAGCCAGAACTCCAACTTTCCTAACCAGAAGGTTCAATCAAGACTGGAGTAAACGTTAGTGGCTAACAATGTGCATGTTTTCAGTGGAGACTAGAGAATGCCCTGTGGATTTACAGCTCTGACTAGTAAATCCTTGGAAACGATCCACACTGGAGCAAAAACCCAAGCAGGGCCGAAAATAGTCTGAGCTTTGGAGATGCTCCATAACTGATGGACCCATCAACAGAGATGGAAGATAAGCAACTTTTTGCCCCCAATTAGACAACTTAAAAAAAATGGACAAATTGTTTGAAAGTTGCAAATCAAAGCTCAACAAAATATAGAAAACTTGAACAGGTGATTTAGTTATTTCTCTTGTCATTGAAGTATAATACACAACACTCCCAACTCTAAGGAGCAAAGAATTACTTTGACTCACAGTTTGAAGGGGTTTCAGTCCAGTTGACTAACTCTAAGGAAGGGCAGAATGGCAAAGGGGCATGGCAGCAGAGAAGAGATAAGAGAGGGAAAAGGAGAGAGAGACCCACTGAGATAATCAAAACTCAGCTAAAAGCCTTATGATTCGATCGCCTTCCAAAAGCCCCACTTAGGAGCACATAGTTCTTTGCGGGACATCTAGATATAAACCATAACAACAAGTTTCTACTAATTAAATATCTTCCCACAATGAAATGCTTGATCTCAGATCCACTATACTGGTAAATTCTATGGTTGTGGTTTTTTTTTGTTTGTTTTGTTTTTTGTATCAGGGATCAAACTCACGACCTCGTGCTTACCAGGCATGTCCTTATACTGCTGAGCTAAATCCCCAGCATACTGGTGAATTCTATCAAAAGTTTTTAAAAGATTAATATAAATTTATTACAAACTTAGAAACTAAAGGAAAATATTTAGCACTCATTCTAGGAGTCCTGTATTACCCTCATATCAAAACCAAATGACATGTTCAAGAAAAGAAAATGGGGGTTGAGTATTTGGCTCAGTGGCATAAGCGCCTGCCCGGCAAGCGTGAGGTCATGAATTCAATCCTCAGTACCAAAAGAAAAAAAAGAGATAAAAGAAAAGAAAATGATAGGTCATTGCACCTCATGAATACAGATACAGTAGTCCTTAAAAAGTTAGAAAACCAGATCTAGTATATTAAAAGATGATGCAGGGTAAGTATCTCTTTTTTAAAATACTTGGGACTAGAAGAATTTCAGATTGTGGTTTGGGTGGGGGGACATTCATAATGAGCATGCCTAATTCCAAAATCTGAAGTATGAAATTGTTCCAAATCTGGAACTTTGATACTCAAAAAATTTTATATTATTTAGGATTTTAGATGTTAGGATCAGGGATGCTCAAACTCTCTTGGTACTAGCATTCTAGTAGTATTACCAAGTAGAATTTATCACTGAAATACAAGATTTGTTTTACATAAGTAAATCAATGTAATAAAAATACATACAAAAAGAAAACTTAAAATGATCATCTCAACCCTACAGAAAAGCATTTGATGGCTGCTATACCCATTCATAATTAAAAAGTCAGTATCAATGTAAAAGAGAAATTGTTAGCTTGAGTAAACAAGCAAAAATGTCCAATAACTAGTGAAGAAAAGTAAGACCATTATATTTTTCATAAATCACATGTTCCCATATGTGGAAAATTCCAAAATTACTACACACACACACACACACACACACACACACCCCTGTTAAAACCAAGGAATGAATTAGCAATGTCTCAGGATTCATGATTAGTATATGAAACTCAGTTGTGTTCCTATATACAAAAAATGAAGTGCCTGAAATAATAAAAAATTGGCAGTCACAATAGCATCAACAACATTTTAAGAGCATATTTACAGGAGATTGAAAACATTACTGAGAGAAATATTAAAAAATCTAAATGAATAGAACCAGATTTCATGTTTGTGAATGATGTGATTAAATAATGCCATGGCAATTCTCTCAGCTATCTGTGAATTCAGTACACTCCTTAAAACCCAGCAGACTTTTTGTAAAATTTGGATAGCTGATTTCAAAATGCTTAAGTAAATATACTGGACCTAGGAGAATGATGGTGATATTTGAAAAAGGACTTGGATTACATGATTCAAAACTTACTGTGCAGACATTGTATTGTAGACCATTTGGTAGTGCCATAAAGATAGGTATATAGATGAGTTAAACAAAACTGAAAATCCAGGGTTAAAATTCTATTTTTATTTTATTTTAAGGTAGTAGAAATACAACAGAACAAGACAGAGCAAAGCTAATTGAGACAGTGCAGTGAATTTGGTATAGAACTTCACAGCAGGTTACCAGGATAACAGTAATAGGAACCATAGTATATCTCATTATCTTCATAATAGTTGTCTAGTCAATTAGGCATAGCAAAATCAAACCAAAGACAGAATATTATAAAATCAATTGAAAGAGAATATTGAATAGAGTAAAGCAATTAATCATAATGAAACAAAACTGAAAACAATACTTGCTTTCAAAGAGAAAATAGAGGAGATCCCCCATATTTGCTGTATTGTATATAGTCATCCTGCCAAGAGATGCTCAGACCTCTGTCCCCAGTTACTAAAGGGAGGGGGAGTTTGGGATATTTGATTCCAAGCCCGGTGGCCAGTGAATTGCTTCTTTGTGCTACCTCCTGGTTTCCACCATGGCCATGGTCGGATCTCAGGGGCTCTCTGGTTCTCCTCTTGGCTCATGCTGGTGGAAGGTGCTTACCCCAGTGTTAAATTCTTATTGTCAACAAAGATACCATTTCATCATTTGAAGAAAGGAGAATTGGTAAGGAATAATTGGATATATCCATGTAGATAAATAGAAACAAAAACATCACAAACTAAGATTAATTCAGTACAGGTCATGTATCTAACTGTAAGAACTGAAGTCTAAAATTTCTAGGGAAAGCATGAAAAATGAATCTTGAGTGGGGCAAAATTCTTACATAGGCCATCTATCTTAACCACTTTCCTATCACTGAGATAAATAGTTTAGCTGGCTTACAATTTCCACTGGGGTTAGTCCAAAGTCAGTCTGCTCTAAGGCAGAAACAACATGGTAAAAGAAAGATTATTTCACACAGAGAATCCAGGAAATGGAGAGAAAGCGAGAACCACAGACAGAAATGTTCCCTTCCAGATCACATCTCCAGTGCCCCACCTCCAACCAGGTCCCAACTCGTAATAGTAATTCAGGTACTGTACTCATCAATGGATAAGTCACTGACAAATATGACAATATAATGAGTTCATAATCCAGTCAGTTTCCAAATACATGAGACCTTGAGGGAACATTTTAAATCAAAAAAGCCTGATTTATAAAATGTTTAAAATGGTTACACTGAACTTTACCATGGATGTGTATCTAGAATTTATGATATTCTAAAACTAAAAAGAGAAGACACATGATCCAATTTTTAAAAAGGCAACATATTTTAATATTGACCTCTTGCCAATTTTTTAACATCACTAGTTGCTAGAAAACACAGTGAGATACCAGTGTGGTGAGGATGTGTTTGAACTGTAATGCTTATGCATGCTTTAGTTTTGTGAAAGCAAATGATAACAGATACTTTGGAAAACAATTTATCAGTTTTTTAAAATGTATATTCACCATGTAACTTTTCATTTTCATTCCTGAGAATCTGTTCCAAAGGGAGGGAAACATGTCCAAGCGAAACATATATATAAATTTTCGTAGCAGTGTTCTTCTGTATGGGTAGCTTCAAATTGGAAGCAGTTCAAATATGAACAAGCAAGTGATGTCTCCATGTAATAAAAATGAAGTATCCATGTAGTAGGGTGCCACTTAGGTATTGCATTAGGTGATACCACATGGATCAAACTCAGGAACATGCTAAGTGGAAAACACCAAATATCTTTGACTATATCTTGTGTGGTTTCATTTATATGAAATGTCTAGTAAAGGATCTGAAAAGAGGAAAGTTGTTTACAGATGACTAGACTGTGGTGAAAGTTGGGATTATGAGTTAATGGACAGTTAATGGGCAAACTTACTAACACTAAATTGTACATTTATGATGGGCCTTTTCTGTGTGTATAAATTAGATGAAAGGAAAGATGCTGATAATAAAACACAAGGAGCTTTCACTCCACACCCTGATGGTGGTGAGAAGCACACTCACCCTTCCAGGGATTGGCCAGCATGTGGAGGTCCTTGATCATTCACTTGTTGCTTAAGGAAGTGTGAAGTGTGGTAACCACTTATGGAAAAGTTTGACAGTTTCTGAAAGGTTAAATAGACATTTACTTAGCCATTTCTTTCTTTATGATGTATTTACTGAATATAAATGAAAGTCTATATAAGTGGAAAAGCTTATTCAGGAATCAAACCAGAAAAGTTCCAGTCATAAGACTCAGTTCATGTGTCACATCAAAGAGAGACTTTGCAGGTGTTGTTGGTGTTACCTGTCTTTTACAAGTGGAGAGCAGATCAACAAATAGTCCTATGTCCCTACGGTGGGTTACTGATCATTAGTTAAAAGAATAAATTATTGGTAGAGGCAAAAATGTGGAAGAATCTCAAAATAGTTTGTCTGTGTAAAAGAGACCAGGCAGAAAAAGAGAGCTTTTTGGTGTTGTGTTTGTACAATACTCCAGGCCACACGTATCATCTATAGCATTGAAAAACAGATTGGTGGTTGCTTGGAAGTGGGAGTCACTAGGGATTACAAAGGTTCATGGAAACTTTGATTATGATTTACATGTTAGGTATTTTAATTGTGGCAGTGTGCATATGTGTGTTTTCACATATCTAAGTGTATCAAGTGGTTCACAGTTTATTTTATATCAATTATGCATTAGCAAAACTTCCCTGAAATAAGTAATTACGTCTTAAAGCACAAGCTTTCAGTTTGAGGTAAATCTCTTTAGTTCTGGTTTTATATAGATGAATTACTTGAAATAGTCAAGTGGTTTGTTTATTGTCTAAAATGGTTTATTGTCTAAAGTGGTTTGTTTAAGGTATAAAGAAAACATTTTGTTTGAGATGACATTTTATACAAAGCCTCAAAATTTGTTGAAAATTTGTCTAAGATTTTTCAAAGTACTACAAAAACTAAAAATATTTGACCTTAAGAGCCCTCCAAATAATAGATCTAATTATTAGAATTTGCTAATTTATAGTTAAGTGCTTCATTGGAAAGTAGAGTGGAAAAGACAAAGCCAAAAGAGCACTGAAAATCATTCAACTGGAATTTTGCAATTTTTTTATTTAAAGAGAAAAAAAAACAGGAAAAAGGTAGAAATATTACAGAATTTCAAGAAAAGAAGATGAACAGTAAGAAATCACTAATTGATAAATTACATATTGTTCTTTTAGAAATAGGTATTCAAGTTACACAATTAAAGCACACAAAGTGGACACTCAAGCAGTGAGAGTGCAAACAGATCTGTTCAACAATCCAACAAGAACCTAGAAATATGGTCATCAATCCCACACACCCAAACATACATGCAGCTATATCTTCTATAGCACTTCCTATTTCCTCTTTTTTTTACAATAGCAATTATACATTTTTAAAATTTTATTTAAAGAGAAAAAAACAGAAAAAAGGGTAGCAAAAATATAGAATTCTATAAGAAACAAAGAAAAAGGAGAATGAGAAAAAGCCCCACTAAGAAATCAGTAATTTATAAATTACGTACTGTCATCCTGGATGGAGTTGTTCAAGTTACAAAGAGTTATAGTTAAAGGGTAAATAGTAAATATTCAAACAGTCAGACTACAAACAGTTCTGCTCAAAAATCCAACAAAGATTCAGCAATATATCTATTTTACACACTCAAACATACATGCAGTTATATCCCTTAGAGCACTTTCTTTTCCTCTCTGTTTTACAATAGCAATTACACATTTTGGTTTTATTACACTTGTAGTTCTTATTTACTTTTTACACTAGAGACACAATATGATATTTATAAATATGATTCTTATTTATTTCACTAATCAGGATGGTCTCAAGTTGTCTCCATTTACCTATGAAGACCTTAAGATCATCCTTTTTATAGCTGAGTAATATTCCATTGTATAAAATGCCACATCTTTTTCATCCACTCTGCAGTTGATGGGCATCTTGGTTGTTTCCAGGATTTAGCTATCACAAATTGTGCAGCTATGAATATGGGAGCACATATATCACTGTGATATGAACTTTTCAGTTCTTCTGGGAAAATACCCAGGAGGGGAAGAGCTGGATTGAATGGAACTTCCAATCCTAGTCTTCTGAGAATTCTCCACATGGATTTCCATAATGGTTGCACTAGTCTACATTCCCACCAACCGTGAAGTTGTGTTTCCTTTTCCCCGCAACCTCGCCAACATTTGTTATCAGTTGATTTCTTGATGGCAGCTATTCTTTCTGGAGTGAGGTGAAATCTCAATGTTGTTTTAATTTGCATTTCTCGAATGACCAGTGATGGTGAACATTTCTTCATGTATTTATTTGCAATTTGTATATCTTTCTCTGAGAACTGTGTGTTCATCTCAGATGCCCATTTCTGGAGAGGGTCTTTGAATTTGGGGGGATTAATGTTTTTCAATTCTTTATATATTCTGGACACAAGTCCTTTGTCTGAGGGGTTGCTGGTTAAAATTTTTTCCCACTCTGTTGGTTTTCTTTTCACTCTGTTCATGATTTCATTTGAAGTGCAGAAACTTTTCAATAATGTGAGATCCCATTTGTTGATTCTTTGAAGGGTTTCCCGTGCAGTTTGCGTTTGCTTCATGAATTCTCTGCCTACCCGTACGTCTCCAAGACTTCTACCTACCTTGTCTTCCAGTAGATTTAGTGTTTCTGTTTTAATATTGAGGTCTTTGATCCATTTAGACTTTAGTTTTGTGCATGGTGATATGCATGGATCTAGTTTCAGTTTTCGGCATGTAGAGAGCCAATTTTTCCAATACCATTTATTAAAGAGACTATCCTTCTTCCAGTGGACATATTTAACCCCTTCGTCAAATATCAGGTGGCTGAGTGTCTTTGTAGTTGTGCTTGCATCTTCTAATCTGTTCCATTGATCCTCAGATCTATTTCTTTGCCAGTACCTTGCTGATTTTATCACTGTGGCTTTATAGTACTGTTTCAAGTCAGGAATTGTGATGCCTCCTGCCTTGCTTTTGTTGCCTAGAATTGCCTTTGCTATTCTAGGTTTCTTCTGTTTCCAAATGAATTTTAGGAGTGTTTTCTCTAGATCTGTGAGGTATGTCAATGGTATTTTGATTGCGATTGTGTTAAATCTGTGTAACAGTTTTGGGAGTATAGCCATTTTCACAATGTTGGTTCTTCCTAACCAAGAGCAAGGAATGTTCTTCCATTTTCTGATATCCTCTTCAATCTCCTTTTTTCAGTGTAGTATAATTTTCAGCATATAGGTCTTTTACATTTTTAGTTAGGTTGATTCCTATTTCATTTTTTTACATGTTATTGTAAAGGGCGATATTGCCGTAATTTCTCTCTGGGTGAGTTTTTTGTTTGTGTACAGGAATGCTATTGATTTTTGAATATTGACTTTGTATCCAGCTACACTGCTGAACTTGTTTATTACCTCTAGCAGTGTTTTAATGGAGTTTTTTGGGTCTTCTGTATAGAATATCATGTCATCTGCAAATAGTGATAATTTAACTTCTTCCTTTCCTATCTTTACTCCTTTTATTTCTCTCTCTTGTCTGATTCTCCTGGCTAGTGTTTCCAGAACTATGTTGAAAAGGAGTGGTCAGAGTGGACATCCTTGTCTTGTTCCTGATTTTAAAGTGAAAGCTTTCAGTTTTTGTCCATTTAGTATAACATTGGCTGTTGGTTTGTCATAGATGGCCTTTATAAGGTTGAGGTAAACACCGTGTATTCCCAGTTTCTGGAGGGTTTTTATCATGAACCTTTGTTGGACTTTGTCGAAAGCTTTTTCTGCATTTATTGAGATGACCATGTGGTTTTTGTTTTTGGCTCTGTTAATGGGGTGTATTACATTTATTGATTTGCATATGTTAAACCATCCCTGCATTCCTGGAATGAATCCCACTTGGTCATGATGTATAATCTTCTTGATGATTTGATGCATTCTGTTTGCCAGTATTTTGTTGAGAATCTTTGCATCAATGTTCATTAGTGAGATTGGCCTATAGTTCTCTTTTTTGGTTGGATCTTTCTCTGCTTTTGGTGTCAGAGTAATACTTGCCTCCAGGAATGATTTAGGGAGGATTGCTTTTTTCTCAATTTCATTGAAGAGTTTAAGGAGTACTGGTATCAAATCTTCTCTAAATTTCTTATAGAATTTAGATGTGAATCCATCTGGACCTGGGCTTTTCTTTGTTGGTAAGTTTTTAATTACATTTTCAATTTCAATAGCTGATATTGGGTTGTTCAAAATTGCTATATCTTCTTGGTTGAGCTTTGGTAGTTCATATGTTTCTAGAAATCTGTCCATTTACTCTGTGTTTTCCACTGTATGTGAGTAGAGATTTTCAAAGTAGGTATTCATGATCTTTTGAATTTCCATGGGATTTGTAGTAATTTCCCCCTTTTCAGTTCTTATTGCATGAATTTGGGTTTTTTTCTTTTTTTCTCTTGATAAGGTTAGCTAGAGGTTTGTCAATTTTGTTGATTCTCTCAAAAAACCATCTTTTTGATTCCTTAACTCTTTGTATTGTTTTTTTCGTTTCAATTGCATTGATTTCTGCTCTAATCCTTACAATTTCCTCTCTCCTATGAGCTTTGGGTTTAGCTTGCTCTTCTTTTTCTAGAAGCTTGAGATGGAGCATTAGGTTGTTTATTTGTGTTTGTTCTGTTTTCTTGATATGACAGTTTATTGCTATATATTTCCCTCTTAAGACTGCTTTCATTGCATCCCACGGATTACAGTATGTTGTCTTTATATTTTCATTGAATTGTAGGTATTGTTTTATTTCTTCCTTAATTTCATCTGTAGCCCACTGGTTGTTCAAAATACTGTTATTTAATTTCCATGTATTTATGTAGGTTTTACAATTTCTTTTGCCATTAATTTCCAATTTCAGTATACTATGGTCAGATATTATGCATGGTATGATTTCAATACCTTTGCATTTACTTAAGAATTTTTTATTGATAATATATGGTCTATTTTGGAGAATGTCCCATGTGCAGCTGAGAAGAATGTGTATTCTGATGTGGTTGGGTGGAACACTATGTAAACGTCTACTAAGTCCAATTGCTCACAGATATGATTCACTTCTGTTATTTCTTTGCTGACTTTTTGTCTAGTTGATCTATCTCTTTGTGACAATGGGCTGTTAAGATCTCCTGTTATAATTGTGTTCTTGTGTATTTGGTTTTTCATGTCCATTAGTATCTGTCTTATATAGTTGGGTGCTCCTGTATTTGGCGCGTATATATGTATAATTGTTAGTTCTTCCTCTTGAATTTTACCACTAACAAGTATATAGTGACTTTCTCTATCTCTTTTAATCATTTTAGGTTTAAAGTTCAGGTTGTCTGCAAATAGAATAGCTACCCCTGATTTTTTCTGGGTTCCTGTTGTATGGAATACTGTTTTCCATCCTTTGACTTTTAACCTATGAGTTTTCTTTTGGGTCATATGTGTTTCTTGTATACAGCATATTGTGGGGTCCTGTTTCTTGATCCATTCTGTCAATCTATTTCTTTTCATAGGTGAATTGAAGCCATTTATATTTATGAATATCACTGATATGTACTGTCTCGACTTTCCTATGTTATGCTCCAGTTGTTTCTTTTGGTTTTTCCTCTTTATTTAATTGCTTATCCTACCTGGTGGTATCTTTCTGTTGTTGTTTCGGGGATTGTTGTCAGTTTTATCTCTCTCTAATATGTCTTTCAGTACTCTTTCTAGGGTTGGTTTGGTGGACATGAATTTCTTCAGTTGTTCTTTGTCATGGTATCTTGTTTCTCCATTAAATTTGAATGAAAGTTTTGCTGGGTACATCAATCTGGGTTGAAGATTGTTTTCTTTCAGGGCTTGAAATACCTCACTCCAAGCTCTTCCTGACTTGAGGGTTTGTGCTGAAATGTCTGCTGTGATTCTAATGGGCTTTCCTTGATAGGTGAGTTGTGTCTTTTCTCTGACAGCTTTTAATATTCTGTTTTTATGCTGTATGTCTGAGATCTTAATTATTGTGTCTGGGTGTGGATTTATGTTGATTGTGACTGTTTGGTGTTCTATTTGCCTCACTTATCTGCATATCAGATTCTTTCTCCATGTTTGGGAAATTTTCTTCTATTATTTCTGTGAATATTTTATGTACGTCATTTGCCTGGACTCCTGTATCTTTGCTAATGCCCATTATTCTTATATTGTTGCTCTTGGCATTATCATAAGCTTCTGGATTGTCATTTCATGCTGCTTTGTTATTTTTAAAAGTTCTATCCTTTCCTGATCACTTACTGTGATCCTGTCCTCAAGGTCCGAAATCCTATCTTCAGCTTCCTTTAAGCGGTTTTGCACGGTTTCAGTAGAATTTTTTGTTTCTTGGATGTCACTTTGAGTTTGTTTCATGAATTCTGCATGTTTTTTATATTGTTCATTCAAAGTTTCAATCAGTTTCCCATGCTCATGTACTTTTTTCTCTAGTTCTTCTTTAGCTGCATTCAACAACTCCTTTACTAAAGTTGTTATTTCTATCTTTACATTGGAGAGTACTTCTAATTTGATTTCCTCTATAGCCTGATGCAGTTGTTTTTTTATTTCACTTGCTATCTTTTCAGAGATTCCCAGTGTGTTACTTTTGGGGTCCTCTTTTTCAATGTCTCCTATACTTGCTTCTGGGGAACTATATGTTTGAGACTGCATTTTGCTTTTTCATTTTGTCATTTTCCCTCTGCCTGGTGTTTTCTATGTGTAGGAGGGGATCACACACACTCTTTTCAGACACACCAAAGTCATATAGTTAGTTGGAAGAGGTTTTACTACTGGCCCTATTTATTCCCTGTACACCTCTATTTTAGGGGTATACTCAGCACATTGATACAGTCAATCCGGTATAGTCCAAAAGTTCATCACCTTGGAGCAAAGTTCCAAATTTTCTCTACTAACTGGATCCTGCTGAGATCTTCTCATGTTCCAGGTGAGAGGATGGGCCCATCTGTAGCAGTCCAGGGCAGTTTTCAGTCTTGGGCGGGTCTCCTCCATGTTCCTGGTGGCAGGGCAGGCCCATGGGGTAGGTTCTGGGTAACCTATTCCTGAGGAGGGCTTGCGCAGAGTTCCCAGTGGCTGGGTGGGCCCTTGGTGGAGGTTAAAGGTAGCTTACCCCTGACGCGGGCTTGCGCTGAATGCTGCATTTTTTTTTTAAACCATGCTGTGTCAACCTGGCAAGAGATGGTTTGAAGTGCTGATCTGTGCAGAGTTTGCCAATGAAACTTGTTAAACTTGGGCTTGGTATGTTTAGACACTAGTGTCTATGGTGTCTGTTTCCTAATGGCACATAATAATGAATCTCCTTACTCCTGCACTTAGGGGGAAATTAGCATTAATTTGCAACCACTCTATTGTCTCATTTCTCTGCAAATGTTTAAATAAAACATCTATCCAAAGCCTTTCTCATTTCTTCTTCTCATGTCACTAGTGTGTGTTCTGTCTTGTCTCTGAAGTGTTGTCAGCAATTCGTTTTTAGTGACATTTTTCTTCCAGGTTATCTTTACATGTGGACATCTGGTTCCCCCTTCTGAAGCACTGAGCTTTCTAAAATGCATAGTTGTATAGTTCTGTATTTTGAAATGTTTACTGAATTATCATTAGTTATTATTTTATTAGCTTTATATGAAAATTTGTTTTTTTCCCTTAGATGCTGAAGATTAAATTCCAGGGCCTCATGGATGCTAGACAAGTGCTCAACCACTGAGCTACATCCTCAGCCTGAAAATACTTTTAATGAGTTAGAAGGATACATAATGGCACATAATAGATTAATTCTTTGACTTATACCAGAGGTTTAAGTTTTCTGCTCAAACTAGTTTCAGCTTTGTTATATAAGCGAGTTGATTTTATCCTATACTTTTAGTGCTGTGGTGAATATAAATTTTTTGGATTAAAGTAATTCAGTTCATTGAGAGAAGGTGCATCTTTTGATTTTTTCAGAATGAGAACTTAGGGCTCATCACTGATTATCATACTCATCATACTGTATTTACTCACCTTGATTATATGTAGTGATGAAAATTATTTGCTGTAACTTGTAATTAGCTATTGTATTTGCAGTCATTCATTCAGCAGATGTTTACTGAACTGCCCACTATTTGACACAATTTCAAGCACTGAAGATAAAAAGTTTTACAAATGAAAAACATTTTTTCTCCTAAACTTTTATTGTGATGTGAAAGGGAGGAATAGACAGTAAGATGAGTTAACACATCATGTATTATGTTTGAGATTGTAATAATTATGGAGACTGTAAAAGCCAGTGTGACAGAGAGAAATATGTGGAAAAGATGTTATAATTTTTATAGACTATTCATGACATAGAGCTTACTTTGTTGACTTTGAGTACCATGGAGTTACTTAGGTGATCCTTTGTGTGATAGGAAATCCTAATGAACTTCATTTAGCGTTTAAATAGGAACATATGTATGTATGTATATGCAACAAGAAGTAAAAAGTAGCATGTTAAAGTTTCAAATTCAAAGGAATTATTCTTTTTTTTAAAAGAAATCAAAGTGTTTTTAATAAGCATGGATGAACTTTTTCTGAAATTATTGTATTTGTTTCCTTGTTTATTCACTTCACTAGAATGCAAGCTCCTGGAGAACAAGGATGCTGCTTAAACATTAGTGTCCTCAGTGAGAACCATTTTGTTGCTAATTCAGTGGTCAGGAATGATGCAAATTCTGATACCACGACAGTTTTCTTCAATTCCATGATCCCCAATGCTTTCACATAAAGCTGTCTTCCCTGGTGGGTGATATGAAGTCCCACTCCATGGTTTAATCCCCATGCGTTAGTGCACGGTGGAAGCCACAGCACCTGCAACTTGCTGAGTAGCACCTGAGTATTCACCTGGAGTTCGCCTAGTGTTCAAGGAGTCGTGAACTGCATGCATGGGAGGTGGTCATACTCCTTATTACTCTGAAAACACTCTTTTCAGACTCCTTTTCATTTCAGACTAGTAGGGTGCCAGAAGTTGGGCACCATGCCCAAGGTGATAAGCCAAGACTGTAGGCCTGCACCTTTCAACTGGAGTTTCTGGCTGAGATGCTGTGTAGGTTACTTCTCATGTGTGCTCCTACAGGGCTACTCTACCATAGAAGTTAAGGGTTCTCCCTCTCATACTTAAAATTTTCTTAGGCAAGATAGTTCAACTAAAGGAAAATTCTAAATACAAGAAATAGAAAATAGAGTTCTCTTCTTATAGCAAATTTCACTATGTTTACTAATTACCTTAGCTCGTATATTAAAATCCCCAGATATAATAGATTTGACATTAACTAAAAATCGAGATTGCTTAATTTGAAAAAAAAAAAAGGAAATTTATTTGTAACTCTGCTTATAATTTGAAAACTCCAGAAATCAGTTACCAGTAAATGTTTTCTTTCAAATGATTTAAATTGCCCATGGATCAAAAATTCAAGCTTAGCCTGGGCAACTTAGTGATTCATCAAGGTCTTCTCACAAAATTTAAAATAAAATGAGTCTGGAAATGTAACTCAGTGGGAAGGCTCTGGGTTTAATCCTCAGTAGCTCCCATCAAAAATGTTGGTTTTGTAAAAATATGCAAATGAGGTGTCTTATGTACATTCAAGTTTGATAGGTACAAAAACATCAGGGCTTTGTCTGAACCTGTAAGACAGACATAGAGCATATTTTTGCCTCTGTCAGTGTAAATAAGGCTGTGTTTTGTGGTGACACAGGATGTGTTCGGTTTCGGGCATAAAGTGTATCCTGATGCTGGCAGTTGGACAAGGTTTGATTGCTAAAAAAGACAGGACCCAAAATGATAGTGCTTGTCAACCAACCCATAGAACAGTGACAATATGGCAGCAGCACTACATTAAGAGCCACCTCTTAGCAAATAGTTGGTAGAGCCATACTGAGCCGCAGCAGTACTTCCCTACTAGGTCTACACAAAGGCACTTTTCTGGGGTCAGAACCAGTGACTGATGCATGTGATATTAAGAACCTTGCACATAGATCAAAAGTTCAAGCTTAGCCTGAGCTGAGCTTTGCCAGTCATTTTTTCTACCTTGTTGGTCATGTAGGCATCCTCTTGCCTGTAGCCAGCCCCAGTAGAGAAGCCCTTGGGGAATTTCACCTAGAGTCCCAGATGCAAGCCATCAGTGTTCTTTCATCACCAGAACCTAACCACTGGGCTCATGGCACAGCGAACACCATCTGTAAGCATGCCTTGCCTGGTCAGGGGACTGTGCAGGACACTCCCTATGCAATGACAAACAGAAACCCAAAAACAACGCCCAGGATTTGGAGGCAGATTTGTTTAACTTCAGACAGGCCCTCACTAGAAATCAATTGTTCCTCAAAATGTGAGTCCCTGATCTCTGGTGGTCCAGGGCTTATATGAGATAAGCAAAAAGGAAGTACAGAGGCAGAATGGCTTGTCAGTTGTGGAATGGTTCTTTCAGTATGCATCGTAGTGTTCAGCTGTGCATTACAGAGATCAGCCATTTCTAAGAAAAAAAAGTAACAGCAACTGTAACCAGAACTATTATCTGGGCAGCTAACAAACTTCAGTATACTAGCTGGGCTGGGGAGAGAAGGGTTCTGCTACACATACTTCAACAGAGCCGCTCAGCAGTTCTCCTGAAATTAAACCTCATAATTCAAGTATCAGTGGTTCCTTGGTGTATTGCGGTGGGCATACCACATGAAATGCTGTAAGCGTTGTTAACTCTATTTAGGTATGTAGTTTAATAAGCTACAGTGCAGCCAAATGTGCAGATATTTCTGTTTTAGATATTTCTGTTGTGGTGGTGATGCTACATTTTCGCTCTAAAATTACTGTATACATCTCTCAATTTGTTATATTTAAACTTTGTTGTTTTCTTGAAATCAAATTCAAAGACTTCCTGAGGCAACACTACCAAAGTGCCTTGAATTTGAGAGTGAATGACACAGTCTGTATTTCAGATCCTGATCAGAGTTTCTAATTGTGTTTTTTCCCTTTCCTTCTCCATCCTCCAGATGACTCGTCTCCTAAGGAAGTCAGCAGGGTAAGTAATGTGAATATAATTTCTACTACTGTCACAGCATAGGAAATAAGAAATTCTTTTGTACATTTTCTCCCTACTAAAACATGTTACATTTAGAAAGGCAATGACAAAACCTAAGTGTTTGCTTCAAAAAGTTACTGATTCGTGCAGAATAGTCAGTAAAGAGACATGTTGCCAATTGAAGGCTACAAGACTGATGCATTTCTCTTGGCCTGCACATGATTATGGGGTTTTCTGCATCAGTGGCCAACATTTTGAAGTGGGGAGACTGTGTACAAAGATGGAGTTTCTGTCCTCTACTAAGCAGCCAGAAGGTAAGGAGCAACAGCACAGCACTCCAACATAACCAGGTCAGCTCTGGCCAAGTAAAGGAAGCAACAGGTTGTCACAGCCCTCCACTCAGCTAGCTTTACTTAACATTTTACATGCCTGATACCTGATTTTCAATTCATGAATTTTATGTTTAGGAGAACAAAAGAGAATTTATATGGTGAAAGTGAGCATTGCTCAGCATTTTCACATATGTTAAATATACTGTTTTCCTGACCTAGAGAGACTGTTAACTTTCACAGATTTAGAAAAGTTAAAAGCTTGGGGAGATGAATACTGAAAGCAGTATCATACCATTTAATGCTATATAATTACCTGTATATGTAACTTTGTAAGAGAAAATTATCTTGTTTCCTGTGTACAGACATTAAGTGTAGATTAAATATTGAAAATAATCAGTTTAAACTGCATCTGATACAACCAGATATAAAAAAAATTGCTCTTATTTTAAAACTGGAAAGCTGATAATAGAATCACATATGCAGATATAGTATTCTATTTTTGATCATAGGTTGAAGAAAATCTCTAACAATGATGAAGGAGGGCCAAGGCTTCATTCAGAGCTGGTGGCTAGGCAGAATTCCCTTTGTGCATACCAACCTAACAGACTATTAAGGTTACTGGAGACTCAGGGTTTTCTCAGATGCCTCCAGTATTTATATTTATAGAGTTCCCATCAGGAGAGGTGCCAAGTCCGTGTGCCTTGAGATGTTTTAAGAGGGGGAGGCTTACCTAGAATTTTGGCATCTTCTAGGAGCAGCATAAAATGTTATGAAGTGATACTTGAAGGTAAAAGGGAATTTTCACAAAATAACTTTTACAGAGTCGTACAGTGTTGAGGTATTGATATTGATAAATCCCGTCTTGATTTTCTCACATTTTACCATGTGTTTATAAATCAAATTCCAGAAGGAAGAAGACTCCAAGATATTCATTAATAATCATTTATAAAAAGGAAAGAAGTTCAGACTTTCACATACATGAAATTTAAACTTCAAGACTTGAAAAGACTTTAGATTTTGTTGTTATTTTTAAGAAAGGTAGGAGAAGGAATGCCCAATTTGTTGCAATCCATCCAGATTTTTTCCTTACATCTTACTCTAGTGACAAGAATAATTATAATTGTATCTCTGATACTTTGCTTATGTCTGTATATTGACTCTCTTTGCCTGTTTAATGGAAAACTCTTACTTAGCCTCCCCTATCTCAGAATGTAAAGTCTCATCAGAGTATCAGGACTGATTTTGCTGTTGTATTCTACTCTGTTAAATATAAATCATGTTGTACTTGGGGAGAATAACTTTATAGGCAAAGAACAGACTTTTTCTTTAATATATTTATATATGCTCAGTTATGCAATATTGCTGCCAGGCATCTTGCATTCAGAAATGCCATTGTACAATACATTACCCTATTAGCGCCTTGTTTCCAGGTAAAGACAGAGGACACATCATGTGACAATGCCAAGTTAATACCATAGATCACCTTTAAGAGCAGTGATGAAACTACACATAGTGACTTCTAAATGATTATTTTAAAGAGTCTTTTATGCCAAAGTTAAGAGAAACTTGCATTTCTGAGAAATGCTAAGTGTATGAGCTCAGGTACTAGAATGGTGTCAGATGTCAGAATCTAATTTTCTTTCCTGAATCTTGATCATATTTATTTGACTAATACTTATATTTTGCTATCAAAATAGTATACTGCTTTTTTGAATTTAGATGTAAAAATACCTTGTCGTACATGATGACTAACTACAGTTTCTATTTGAACAGATCTTCTGTCAGAAAGTGCTCTCTGTAGATAGATTGTTTGATTCCTGAGGTATGCTTGATCATTGTAAAGTTCTTTATTTCCTAGATTCCACCAGTGGCTTCCCCTTAATTACCATCCATTTATGTTAGTTTTGACTTTGTAGTACTTCACAAGAGGTTGTACATCCTTTTGCATATGTGACTCTCTGAGTATAGGGATTTTGTTCTTTATGTGTCAGTAAAATATCTTTTTAAACTTTTTTGCCTATATGCTTCCTTAAGATCTGGGATGACAGTCCCTGGAAAAACTATATATTATCAATATATTTCTTATATCTGGTAGCAATAGCATAACACTACAGACCAATTGTGGCCTAATCCTGATAAGATGAGGTGGGACAAATACTGTCTTGGTTTTAAAACTCTACCCTATAGATAAATTCTAAGGGAGAATTAACTTTTTTAAAAAGTCATACAACATTTTTGGTTATTCAGTTTTTTGTTTTCATGAAGTCAAGACCAATCTGTAATTTTATTTCTTCTCTTTGTATTTCCTAATTTGCTTTTCTTCCTTTTCTCCCTCCATCTGCCCTTTTGCCTACCATTAGGTGGCAAACATTAAGATTTATATGCTAGGCATTGTTCTGGGGTGCTGAAAATACATGTTGAGAAAAATAGTATTCTAATTTTCACAGTCAAGAAGCTAACAGTTAAATACACACATCAATGATAAATACTGTGATTAATGCTGTGATAAATACTGTGATATCAGTGATAAGTACATGTAATAGTAAAGCAGAATAAGGAGACAATGAGTTGCAGTGCATTAGGGACAGTCTTTTACTGTATATATGCAGTGGTCAAGAGAGGTTAATTTTGTTAA
Source organism: Hydrochoerus hydrochaeris (assembly GCA_004027455.1). Taxonomy (NCBI): domain Eukaryota; kingdom Metazoa; phylum Chordata; class Mammalia; order Rodentia; family Hydrochaeridae; genus Hydrochoerus; species Hydrochoerus hydrochaeris. The sequence goes on along the minus strand of PVLA01000193.1, from coordinate 442,449 downwards.
GTTGTCATTTGGGCAGGAGCTAAAGAGAACTGGCCAGCAGGAGGAGACAATAGCTATCAAGGCCCATAGTGTTGGTCAGGTGGCTGGAGCAGTGTGACTAATGGGAAGAGAAATAGGAAATGAGGTTTTAGAATAGAATAGGGGAGTTGAAAGCCATATGGTCTGTTATATATCCTTTAGATTTAATTGTAGGAAGACTTGGAAGCCATTTTGGGTAAATAAAATGGAGTGCTGGAATCTGGCTTACATTGAAATGCAACCCTTTTGTAGTTGCTGAATTGAGAATATACAGAAAGAGGTAAGGGTGGGAAGAGGAAACCCAGACCCATGGAGGGTAGGGAGAAACGAGGGCATCTAAGACTGGCGTTACAATGGTAGAGCATAAGATGAGGTTGGTCTGTTAAGGAGAATCCCATAGGCTCCTCCAGGGCTTGTATGTGTTGTGTGAAAAGAGAGGAAGCACTAGAAACTCTCACTGTTTTTGTCTCATCCATTTTGGGTTAAGACCAAGGAGGAATGGAATTGAGTAAAACTGAAAATCAGTAAGTTGATTTTGAAGATGTTGACCTTAAGCTTTTGATAAGGAATTAGAAATATTTTGAAAGCAAGTATACATGATCATGTTCAGAGAGAAGTTCACAGGTCTGGATAAATATTTGGAAGTTTATAGCATATAGATGGTATTTACAGATGTGAGACTAAATGTTGTTATTTAAGGAATTTGTCTCCAGAGTAGAGATCCTGAGGGCTACACTGTGGATACTGAAGTCACTGGATCATGGATAGATACAGAAAAGATGGGAAAGGAAATGATGGACCAGAAAGCAATGAAGTAGGAGGAAACCAAAAACTTCTTGGTCAACATACTTTTAGAATTTTAAGGGCACAATACCAATTTTTTCTTAAAGGCACATTGTTGTGGGTATGTAATACCTATGTTTATTCTTTAGAATATTTATATTGATGAATTATTAATTTTAATTTCATGAGTCATATTATTATTATTTGGTACTAGGAATCTTACTCAGGACCTCATATTTTTCAGGCAGGCACCTTGTCACTGAGCTATATTCCCAGCCCTGAATTTTATTATGTTAAATAATGAGTACTTAAAAGGAAAAAAAAATCACAAAAATAAAGTATTAAATTTACATATTTTATATTTGTATTTAATTTATATTTATTTTTAATTTAATTTATATTTAAAATTTAATTTATATTATTTATACTTATTTTTATATTATTTATAAAAACATCAAAATTTTTAAAATTGACTTTTTTGGTGTTCAAAGTCTTAACACATAACAACAGAAATAAATTCCTATTTGAACTACAGTGAGAATATCAATATAAATATAAAACAGCATGATAATCTTTATCACATTTAAGGCAGTCTTCATGCATGACAACAGCATGGTCCACATATATGTGTCACAGTGATAGCATGTCTTTTGCTTTCTTGGCCTTTTTGTAGGACACACATTACATCTTGCTGGTCTTGCTGTTTTGGCAGGAGGTTCTTATTATAGTTCTTACTATATTATACAATGTTTAGTTAACAGGAACATAAAATAACAATAAACTAAAGTATTAAGTTCTTAATTTGGAATAAACATCAACATTTTCACATCAGCTATAAACTTACTTATTAAACCTGAAAGATAGCATCAAAAAAAAATTCCTATAGGAACTACAATGAAAATACTAATAGAACTTTACAAGAAAAATAATCTTTGCTTTGATTGTCATACCCAAGGTAGACTTCACACATGACACATGCATGTCCTATGCAAATGTCTAGCTTACACTAACAGCACATTTGCTACCTTTCCTTTCTTGTATGGCAGGGCATTCTTGTCATCTTTCTTGTCTTGTCTTGTCAGAAACTTTCAACTATTATTGTACAGTGTGCACCTAGAAGGAAAATAAGTTATCAGTAAAATAAAGTACCAACTATGCATTGAGTGCTTAGAAGAGAAATCAACATTCTCACATCAGCTGCTTACTTCCTTATAAAACCTAAAAGATAATATCAGAAATAAAAAGCTATGTGAACTACAATGTAAATACCAACAGAGGTCTACCACAGAAATAATCTTGGCTTCAACTGTCACACCCAAGCATTCTTCACACATGACAACTACGTGTTCTGTGCACAAATATCACTTGCACTGATAGTGTGTATGTTTTGTTTTCCTGTCCTTTTTTGTAGGGCACAGTTGACATCTTTTTGGTGTTCCTGTTGTTGTATATGTCTTTGTGATGTTGTACCTGCCTATTCACTTGTTAACTCACCAGCATCCTCTACAATTTTTTTGAGTAGTTCCCTAGAAAGAAACTTTTCATTCTTATTCTGTTATAAATGATCTCTTCTGAAGTCCAGTCCCAGTCATCTAAGAAAATTTCTCTGATATTTTTCACTCATTATTCTCTTTCTAAACCACCAAACTATTTATGCCATCCATGTTTAGGATTGAGTAAAACAAGACTGTTGTCCAGTGCTTTGCATTTGGAGTGACAGCATAGTGGCTGCATGACTCATCAATATCCACTCTTCCTTTGGTTTTGTTGTAAAAAGTTGCTGTGTAAGGCTTCAGTTTTGACAAGATTTTAGTACAGTTAGAGAAACAAAAGAGCTGAGTCACTTCCTTCCCTTTGTTCAACAGTACATGCCATACCACCCTAATATATGGCCTAAATCTACAGCAACCACAATGCTGCAAGATATTCATCAACAGTCATGCATTCAGATAGTGTTTAAATTGCTTGACTTTTTGAAACAAAACTCTCAATAAGCAGATAGCAGCCAGGTTATCAGTTATTTTTCTTTCATGGTAGGTGCTTTTGTCAACAAACCTTAGGCAATTTTGAAAGAAGCCAAATTTCCTCAGCATCACTGTTACTCTACAAACCTCAAGACCACACCCATAAGTATTTTACATTCCTGCAGTTACCATGAAAAAGCCCTGCTAAGTACAGCAGACTATGAATGTTTTAAATTCAGCTAGTGAAATGTCATAATAAATACATTTTTGAATATGGCTATGGTGTATACAGAATGTTTTACTAGTTTTTCATCATTTGTATATTTCTCAACATCTTGTTGCATTTCATCTGTTACAGTTTCCAACAATGCATGACAATGCTCATGTTCCATCCATCAGGTTTCACCCCTGCCAAGCTCCTCCTTATGTTTTCAGGAATAGTTCTAACACTGCATCATTCCATTTGATTGCCCATTTTGTACCATTTTGACTAGTCAAATATGTACTAACATTGCTGTTTTTCTTATCATCTGAATCAGGGAAGTCTTCATTCTCTTTTTCTGTATCAGTTGATTCTTGCTGCATTTCATTGTTTGGCTCTCACGGCCAACATCATCATCTGTGTGTGAATCACCTAATGACTAATTTTTGACCTTCTCCAAATCTTGCAAATCTGGTTTTTCATGTGCCATTTTACTGAACTAGATTATTTCTACCAGAAAAATCAAAAGAAAACTTTTTAAAAAACAAATCCTAAGCGCACAACTGTTGCTTCTTTGGTGCTCCTGCACACACCTTGCCTTGTCTTCCAGTTGGGTGAATGCACAGATGAGTTCCTGCTTTCCTGGGTGCAGCCACTGTGAGCCACACCCACATTGCATTCTGATAAACCATAGGAAACTACTAATATGCTAAAATACAAATTTACAGTAGAAAAGTATGGAATAGGTTTTTATAACCCAATGTTATCCCCTACTGTAGTACTGACTGTACATTTATTCCAGCTCTGTTTCAAGATATTTTGACCAATCTCATCCTATTAAGTCTTAATTTTACTTCTTTTGAATAACATGTTACCTTTTTCTCTACCTTTTGAAGCAAGTTGCTTTCTCCTTCCCCTTTTCAAAAATTTACCACTGAGAATAATGCTAAGTGTAGAAACACCATGTATGTGGATAATGTGACACTGTCGTGTACTTTGTGGAAATCAACATATTTGACCAGTGACATATATTTCCCTAATCGGATATTGACATAGTTCAATCAACAAATATTAATTCAGCATCTACTTTTCTAGGCTGTTAGAAAATGTCAAGGAAGTATCTAGACAAAATTTCCTGCCCTCAAGATATTTTTGTAATGTAGAAATTCACTAGGGTCAGTCATCACAATAAGTGAATAACTTGTGCACGACAATTAGTACAAAGGAGGGTTGTAGCCATAGGCAATGAGAAAGCATAGAAGGAAGTACTGAACTAAGTATGTGAGAATGTGGCCAAGGAGATTCACCAGGTAGACATCTGAGGAAGGACCTTAGGAAGAGAAGGAGAAACACCTGAAGAGAACCAAGGAATATCATTCAAAGTGTAGTATCAGATTTTCACTGCTGAGATATTATGTCTGAACTCACAATTTAAAGGCTCACAATTTTTGATGTTTCATTTTGTAGTCAGCTAGCTCCAAGGCAAGAGCATCATGGTGAAGTGCAACTCAGCAAAGCTGCTTAGTTTATGGGGTTTGAAAAGCAGAAAAGAGGACCAGCGAGATGTAAACCTTCCAAATGTATTCCCACCAGTGACCCAAGTCCACCTGGGCCCCACCACTTGACTCTACTGAACATCAGAGAGTTCATTGAGTCACCTCTCCAGGACACTCAGTCCTGTCCAATGGTACTTATTATGCGGATGACCTGAGTTGGGAGTGACCCTGGTGTGTTCTTGGTACAATAAGTGGACCATTGTGGCTAAATCTGACTGAGGGAAGGAAGAGACTAAGCTGCAGAATCTGGGCAGAGGGAAGAGGAGAAGCTTGGTTAGTTTTTATTTGTAGTTTGTCTTCATCTAATCAACATTCTTAATCCTTTTGTTATTGTTGTGGTACAGTGTTTCTAATTTATTAGTAAAGATGATTCCTGGAAGAACATGGAGAGGAAACATCAAAGTATGAATCTGGGCACAGGGTTGCTAGAATATGCCACGTGGTAGCCAGGAACTTTTGAAAATAGTCTTTGCCCCAATGTTGTAGATTGGCCCATTATAGTCATGTAACTACAAAATTGTGAAGGAGAAATCTGATCCTGTTTTTATTTTTCTTCCTTAGTGAATGTTGATTTGTTTCATTTCTGAATTTTTGTAAAAGTCTATCATTTGTTCTTAGAATTCATTCTTTTTACTAGGTTATGGGTAAATGTTTTATCATTTATTACTGTACAGGATGTAGTAAGCTTTCTCAGTTATGTTCAAAGCCCTTTTTTGGTTTGGGATATTATTACCTTTGTTTTTTGATATGTCTGGTCTTCCCCTTTGCTTTGTTCTTTTATAGGTCACTAAATACCTGTTTCTGGTCTTTGCCTGTTTGTCCCAGGTGCATTCTACAACCTCTCACATTTATTCTTTGTGTTCTGGATTTGAATTTGTGCAGCATGATTATATTCGGTGTGGCTTTTCATTCTGCTTAAATTCATACTGGTGCTTTTATTTAAAATTGTATTTGTATTTTGGGTGCTTTCTTTTCATTTCAGGGTGTCTTGTGATCTCATTGATAATTGATAATTAAATAATACTTCATTCTTCTTGAATTATGTTGACAGTACAAAACAGAGACTTTCCTGAGGTTCATTTTGCATGTTCCCTTCCCCCTGTGATATTCAAAAGCAGCTTTTATCCTATGTATGCTGGTAAAATACTTATAGACCTTTTTTTAGTAATTATTTTGTATTTTTAAATAATTTTAGGTGGAAGGAGTGATTTATTGATTTCACTTTTTAGTGTTTGTTTACCCTTAAATGACTGGTCTGATATTGGAGACAGATTTTTCTCATCAGTGTTGACTGCTCACGTCATTTTCTGCCATGTCTGTGTCAGATGCTGTCAGAAGGCTGGATAATGAGGGTCAGTGGCATCACTTGAGTTTGGAGTGACTGAGAGACGCCTGAGGGAACTGGTCTTGTGGATGTTCCCACGGGAGAGTGAAACACATTGTGGGACTAGAATTTAGGTTTCATTATCTCCTCTTCACTTTAACTTGGCTTGATAAATAGTATGACTATATCCATTGCATTTAGTGTCTTCATGTGCCAAGTTAAAGGAATGCTCAAATTTGTTAGTGAATCTTGAAGTTTCTTGGGGTTTCTACTCAGTGTGTCTCTGTTGCATAAATAGCATGAGCTCATATCCAGCTCAGGCAGTATTAAATTGAGACCCTATATTTATTGTTTCCCCCCAAATGTTCCTTACTTAGTTTATGAAACAGTATCATTTTTAAAGGAAGGGGAGTTTTTCGTGATCCTTTTCATTTGGCAGTTATCTTGACATGCTGTGGAGTATGATGATCATTCTTGTTTTGCTTCATCACTAATTTAGTTTTCATCTTGTTTTTGCTTTTCTTTGCTTATGTAGCAAAATGACGGGGGAGAAGGCCATAGCATGACACTTTTAAAATAATTGTTTTTGTTGAAGCAGCTAGAGTTTTTTTTTATATTAATAAAACACCTGTTGCTACATTTGAGGAATTTCTGATTGATTGATTAGTTGATTTGGGATGCAGTCTCATTGTGTAAGTCATACTGACCCTGAACTCATTAGCCCAAACTGGCATTGAACTTGGGAATTACAGGTGTGTACCACCGTGCATGGCTTGAATTGTCTATTTAATACCTACCTCAAAGCATACACATGCTATTCAATTCTTTATTGTGTGGTGATCAGTCTTGTTATAGAAAGCAGTGTTAACAGGAGGGAGAAGGGAGATAGTAATTAAGATGAAAAAGAAAAACATTGTTCCTCTGGGGGGAGTTTGTCTATGGCAGTGAGGTTCCAGGCACAGTAATGACTGTATAGTAGGGTGCGAGGGTTGAGAAGGCATCCACATGGGTGGATAGCTGAAGTAGCAAGCAATGAAGGTCCATATGCAGCTGGGACACAAGTGAGTTTCAACCTCTCTGGGATGGAAAGAGAAGCATTAGCAGTGACCTGATTCTCTTTCCCATCTTAATATTAGAGATTTTTATTTTGTTAAAGTCAAACAAAAAATCTTGTATTAATAATGTCACTGAGGAATTTAGGCTTTAAGATGGATGCCTGAATACTTACAATTGTTAAACTGGAGTTAGGAACTCATTTAGACTTACAATAAGTTGAGTAAAATAAGCTTTCTTTTTCCTTCAAAGTGTATTTACTTCAAGGATGAACCAGGAAAGCGATGTTCAAGTTTACACAAAAGGAAAAGTTGAACTTTAGTTCTCTGAGAAATATTTTATGATTTCACTCAAGTGACTTTCTCCTTGCCATTCAAATTCCTTGAAAAAAAAATATTCTCTGTAGAGATTTAACCCTTTAACTTAACAATTTTGATGATGAGGTGGATGGGGGAGCTTTCCTGATGAGCATTTGTGCTTTTCTTTCTTTTTTTTTTTTTTGTACTGGGGATTGAACTCATGACCTTGTGCTTGCCAGGCAGGCGCTTATGCCACTGAGCTGAATACCCAGCCCTGGCCAGCTGTTCTTACAGAGCAGCCTGAGACCTTTCTGTTTCTGGCTGGAAGGTCTGGGGAAGGATGCTGTGTGGCTGTAACTCTTCCAAATGCATCATCTCTGAAAACAAAAGTGACTGTGTCAAAGACTTTCCCCAAATAGGAGTATTAACATTGTCAACTACTCCTGCAACTTCAAATTTAAGCAACATCTGATTAGTCATGATCATAATTATGTCATGACTAATCAGTCAAAATTGAGAATTTCTAAATTTTCTGTATGAATCTGAGAAACAACATAATATTGCTACCTTAAATGAATGAATGACTTCAAAATTAAGAGTACCCGAGCTTTTTGGAAGACATTAAGTCAGAGGCCAGATAATTCTTATGGAAGCATGTAATTTTTCTGTAAATAGAAATATTTAAACTTGGATTGCAGTAATCTTAAAACGTTCCCCATACATGGCTCTGAGTGCCACCACCTTTATGGTGGTTGTTGGTATGATTACATTTTTCTTTGTGTCATTGATGGAATTTCTTTGCTGACAAGGGTACTTCTTGCTTGTGCTTGGTGACATGGACTTGAGCTTTCCAGAGTTTTTTTTCTCTTTAGTTAATCATCAATCCTAACCTTCCTTCCATCATTCTTAAATTATAGTTGCCTCTATTTTTATGAGAATAATAAGGCCTCTGATATGAAACCCTTGTTTTGTTAGTCTACATCAAAATGTGTGTCCATCTCTTTTCTTATTTCTATATTTGGGTTGAGTACCACAGTATAACTTACCTTACAGACTACTTAAAACACCTGTGCTTTGATTATCCACTTTGTCTAAAATACCTTCATTCTGTTAAAATCACTTGTACTTTCCTTTTTTAAAAGGATCAGATCTATGTCTCTATATATTAAAAAGACAGTGATGCCAGTCAAGAGTATTTCTTTTCTTCTTCAGACTTGTGTTCTTCTATAGTTATAATTACAATGCATATGCTACTTTGATTTTTTAACCTTGTCTTATGCTATAGCATTTTAATCATATAAACTCTTAATACTATCTTTAGTTACCAAAGTATTTTTTGAACATCTATATAAGAATTTTCCACTTTTTCATTTTATTGTTATATCTTTCAATTGTTTTTAATTTTTTATAGACCGGTTATCTTTATGTATGTAGAAGCTTTATTCTTGAGAAATAATTCTTTAGGAAAAATAAAGAATCTTACATTGTTACATCAGAGGATATGACTAACTTAATGGCATTTAATATACATTGTTGCTCAGGTTTCCAGGATTCATTTTAACATCATTAAAATGTCAGTTATACATATTCTCATATATAAATGACATTTTTCCAATGTTCATATTTAAAGAAAATAAGCATATTTCCATACATTATGTATGTTTCATTTTTCCTGAAAACATCTTTATGTCTTCTATTGTGATACATTTAAAAGTTTCCCAGGTATATGTGAATCATATTTAGATTTGAATAACTATTATGTATTCTTTTTCAACAGTAACTTTTTTTCAAAAAATATAAAATGTATCGATTTTTTTAAATTATAAATTTAAATTTATTTTAACACAACAGATTAAAACATAAAAATTATACATATTTATAGGCACCATATGATGATTTAATTTGTGTATACATTGTGTAGCCTTTAAATCAAGTTAAACATATTTCCTCAAACACTTATCATTTGTTTATGTAATGAAAATATTCACATTTCTTTCTTCTAGCTTTTTAAATTATACAATACATTATGTGTAATAACACACTGGAACTTCCTACTCCTATCTAGGTATAACTAAGTACTCATTGATCAAACCTCCCTTCATATTCTCTCTTTCTCTCCCCAGCCTCTGGTAATCATCAGTTTACTCTCAATTTCTATGAGATCAACTCTGATGGACATATGTGAGTGAGATCATGCCACCCTTGCCTTTTTGTTTCTCACTCATTTCTTTTAGCATAATGAACTCTAATTCTATCCATGTTGTCATAGATAAGGAGATTTTTATTCTTTTTATGGCTGAATACTATTCCATTATGTAGATGAACTAGATTTTCACTATCTATTCTTTAGCAGATGGACACCTACATTAATTCCATCTGTTGGCTACTAGAAATAAAGTGGTAAGGAGTAAGGTGTATAGATGTCTCTACCACCTAATTTTATTTCCTTTTGATTTAACTAGAAGTGACATTGCTGGATAACATGGTAGTTTCACTTAAAAATTTTTTTGATGAATCTCCATCCTGATTTCCATAATGACATTATGAATTTACATTCCTACCAGCAGTGTGCAAGGGTTCTCTTTTCTTTTGTCTTTTTGATAATAGCCATTCTTACTCTAAAGCAAGGTGATCTCTCATTGTGGCTTCAAATTGCATTTTTCTAGTGATTGATGGTGTTAAACCTTTTTTTTTTATGTACTTGCTAGCAATTTGTGTCTTTCTTTGAGAAATGTCTGTTCATATCTATTGCCTATTTTTTAATTGGAATTTTTTGGTATGACTGAGGTTTTTTTAAGTTCCTCATAACTTGTTTGGATATTAATGCTTTGTCAGAGGTAGAGTTTGCAAATAATTTCTACAATTTTAAAAAGTTTCTGAAACTAAAAATAAATTTTTGGCTGGGGATATAGTTGTGGTGCACAGCACCTGCCTAGCAAGCACAAGATCCTGAGTTAAATTCCTAGAAACCCCCCCTCAAAAAAAAGAGAAAAAAGAAACTTTTAAAAACCAAAGGAAAAAAAGGGAATAGATTAACAAAATATGAGGAAATTAATGGACCAAAAGTTAAAACATAGTTAATAATGCAAAAAATATTTATTTAAGTAAATCAGTAAAATAGACTATCTTTAGTAACCTGTTGAAGATGTAAGAAAATGTAATCATTAGGAATTAGAAAAGCATTACAAATGTAGGCAAAAAAGAGGTCATTCATATTTTAATAGGGAACAGTATATGCTAATACATTGAAAATTTAGAAGTGATCAATACTGAGGAAATTATAAATTATTAAAATTGATTAAAGAGGAGTTAGAAAATCTGAGTGTACTATTACTTTTAAAAAATTGAAAATTTAATAAGAAGACCATCAAAAATGACACAGGGCTTTTTTACTGCTGGATAATTCCATCAAACATTAAAAGAAAAAAATTCCTACATTGCATGGAGACTATTCAAAAGTTAGGAAAAGTACTCATTGCAGAAGTGAAGATTATTTCTGACATTAAAATCAGAATATCATACAAAATAAAAAATTATATGAGTTAAATGTGATTAGTCAGTTTTATTACAAGCATAATTTCAGAAGTTCTAAGCACTTGAATTCAACCTCAATTCAAATAGAGTTTAAAGAATTCTTTTTTATTGTCAAGGATGATTGGCAAGTGTGGTGGTTAACTGACTGTCAACTTGAGTGAGGAACACCCAGCTGAATTGAGTCAGCATCGTCATGGGCATGTAAGACCTGCTTTAAGGAGGTTTGTTGTAGGAGAATAAAAGGAAAATAGGAGGGGTGGGTTTCAGCTGGTCTTCCTTGGATGATCTTCGTGGTGACTGCTTTTCTGCAGAGGAGCTCCAGCTGTTTTTCTTTGAAAGACCTTTGGATTTTTTTTTTCCTTTTGGGGGAGCTTCAGTTCTTGTCTTCATCTTGGGCTTTGTCTCCTGGATCTTCCAGTGCATATCCCTCAGCCTTCTGGCAAAGATCCGTCGGCCTTTTGGCATAGATACTTCCAGCATTGGCTCTTGGGCCTTTCTGGTGCAGATCCTTAGGTCTCTCATTGCTGATTCTTCAGCCTCCTGATACGGACTTGCCCAGGATAGTACCCTGGGCTCCAGGCCTTCCACTGGATCCTTTAGGTCTCCAGTACACAGAGAGATGGTTTGCACTCTTCTGTGTAAGCACTAACTAATACAGCAAGTGAAGGCTTACACAATAAATCTAATAAGAGACAAAGGTGTGAACCAGGCTGGAGGTAGTAGAGGTGGAGAAAAATGCTTTGATTCAGTGGCTATCTAGAGTTCAATATCTATTTTGTAGATAAAGAGAATTATTGATTAATCCAGATGTGTGATTAGAAAAAATACAGAGGAGAAAGTATTACCTGAGGGTTTTGTCTGAACGATGTGTTGCCGTCACTTACATTGGAGGCCCTCTAGTAGGAAAGTGAGAGCGTGTGTATGTGTGGAGAGCCACTGTCAGCTGTTCAGTTTGGGAGATGCTAAGTTGGTGATGCCTATTGGATTTTTTTTTTTTTGAGACAGTCTCACTATATAGCCCAGGCTGGCCTTGAACTTGCTGTGCGCCTCATATCCCAGCTTCCTAAGTGCTGGGATTACCCATGTGCACCAGCATGCCTGTCTGCTAATGAATTTCTAAATGGAGATGTTTAGTAGGATAGCCATATGAATTTAAATAAATGGTCTGAGTCAGAGATATAAACTTTGAGACCTTTAGAAGTATGGGTCATTTAAGGTTCAATAAACGTATAGGTAGCATGTATAGTCCATGAGCCTGGGTGAGGTCATTTGGGAAGTGAGTATGGACCAGTTTGGGATATGACATTTAAAAGAGATGGGAAGAAGAATTTATAAAGAAAACTGAGAACTTGCATCTGGGTACATGTGTGTCTTGGAGTTCTGAAAAAATCCAAATCAAATCAAGTTACATCAAATAAAGAAATCAGGTCATGTTTTGGTGTTGTTTCCAGGGAAGGGAAGACTGAGAGTTCACCTTTGGGAGAACCAATGTGATATGTTTTGATGCCCTCATTTAGAACCTTTTCCCTGGAGTGATTAGAATAAGTTTAAGAAAGTGAGAAGAGTGAAATTGTAGACAGTAAATGGAGATAGTTGTCTTACGGAGTTTTGCCTTAAAGGTAGAAGAGAAATGCATTAGTAACTGGATAGGTCAAGTGTTAAGAGAGATGTTTTATTTTTCATATCTTTTTCTTTTTGAAAGTTGGAAAAATGACTATATGCTTGTACACTTTTAGCAATAAACTAGAAAAGTGAGTCGTTGATGCTCCAGGACAAAGAGAATGGTAGGATAAAGCAGGTCCTGAAGTACTCAGAGGGGCCATCCCCAGCCTCCTACCCCACCTCCGTCAGCTTCCCAGTGAGCCACTGCTTTTCCTTAGCAATTAAGGACCTTTTACTTCTTTCCATTTATTTTCTTCTAAGAATTTTAAAAGAATTTTTAAAAATTGTTCACCAGAAAAATAGGTTATAACTTACTAAACAAAGGAAATAGAAAAAAATTTTGTAAGAGTCAGTACTTCAGAAAATTTGTATATTTACTTTACATTCTAGTGAAGCATAAAACAAAATAAATTAACTTGCTTATTCTCTAAGGGAAAGACACCAACTAGTATTTTTTAGAGCAAAAATTTTTAAATGAATGTTGAATTTCGTAAGTATATGGATCTCAGTTAATATAACTGATTTTTTCTTTAGCAATCTTCAATCAGTTTCAAAGACATAGCATTGAAATGTTATTCAATATTCAGTAAGTGAAGGTATCCATACAGATAGCTGGACTAAAGGAACACATGTTAGAATTACCTGGAGTAATTTTTCATGTTATGTCTTCCCTCACTCTGATTGACAACCACTTCTACCCTTGGGCCTATTGAGCTGACTTGAGAGGCCCAAGGGTAGAAGTGAAGATTTGGGGAGCAGGAGATGGGAATCTTGTCTTGTTGAAATTTCATTTTATGTGTGTGTATATATGTGTAGGTATGCATGTATAAAATCTCCAGTTATATATACATATATTCTCCAATAATAAATCAGGTTGTGACTTCTCCAAGATAATACATATAAACACATCCCGGGAGGGCAGGCAGATATCCTGCCATGTTGATTAGTAGCAGATCTGTAAAACCGAGAAGCCAAAGGAAATAGATGTAATATTCCAATCAGATAAAGTGAAACTCTAATATTTCATGTTTTGAAAATCAAGGAGCCCAACAAATACTTGACCCTAAAGCTGAAGGATTTTTTACCTGATTGCAGAAAACTCTACTGGATGCCTACAACTGAAACCCATGTTCTTCAGCTTGAAATATCTTTTTTTAACTAGAACTTTTGTGAAAACCTGAAAGAAAAAATTCCATCGTCATTCATGGATTATTTGAGTCTAATTTTGTTTGCAAAGCTTTGCTGCTGGTTATTGGCTGTCCTGCAAGATCCTCAGAAGTCTTGTGGAGCATCAGATCTAAGGACATCAGCTTCCTGAGTGCATTAAGTAGAAAATACTTCTCCGTGTAACTGAGTGCATCATTCTGCTATCTGGAAACAGTTTGTACTACTTAAATGCTGGAAGATGTTTCCTAAAGATAGTGATGCTTATTTGTACTTAAGGCAAAGCCTGTCATCTTAATAATAGATTAAAAATATGGGTTATTTGTCTGTTAAATTTTGCTCCTGATTCTGTGATATATTGATGATGCTGGTTTAGAAGATATGTCTTATTAATCCTAATGCTAGTAGGCAGAAGTTAATCTGAAAAATAGTACCAAATAATTATGATAAAAAGTTTTAAAATGGAATTAAACATGTTCCTCTTTCACAACATTTTAAATTGCCACCTGTTTTATTACATCATTCTTGGCAGCCAAAAATCCATACCAGATTTTAGATTTTGAAAATTATTATAACAGAAGAACTATATTAAGATCAAACAGCTAGTTTGGATCCATTGGATGAAAGACTGTTAAAGATTATTATTTGGGACCATTGTTTCACTTTGTGAAAAAGATTGTTAGCAATCTACTAATATTGTGACTGTGCATAAAATCCAATTTTCCCAGATTTCACTTTATTAATTTAAAATGGCAACAAAGGCAGTTTTATTTTTGTCAAGAGATGTTACCACAAGGGAATGTTTTCTTGTTTATCTAGTTCCCCCAACAAAGATTTAAGCTCTTGAGACTAATAGCCTTAACAGTGCTTGACACATTACTGAAGAAATGTTCATTTCTAGATGATATATGCACAGTGACATTCAGAATGCATCTTTTGGTTAAAGTATTTGGATTCCATCTTTTTGTTTCCTTCACTTTCTTTTTATTCATCTGCCCCTGAAAACAATATTTTTATTAGTAGTCTAACCTTACTGAAAATCCGGCATTTAAAGCTGTTTAATTTCCTGGGTCCTGCATGAGTCCTTTTTGTTAAATGATATTACTATTTAAAAGCCCTTTTCATCCTGTTGACTTTTTTGTATTAAATTACATCAGCTAATGTCATAAAAAGTCTGCTGAATAGTACAATTCTTTAGGACTTTGAATTTTTATTGTTTCTCCTTCCTTGCTTTGAACTGATGGTGTGTTTTCAAAAGTGCCTCAATTATAGTCTTTACCTGCTTGTTTTCACCACTTTTAGTGTAGATTCTTTGTCAAGGTCATTCCTAAGAATGTGCTGTGGCTGTTCTTGTCTATATATGCTGCCTGTTGCTCCCCTACTCTCACGTCAGTTATTCCCCCTTCATCTTTCCTCATCTTACCTATCGTTTTTAAGGTACTGTTTCTGAATGTGGGCACCATGCAGATTCTAGTAAACATGCAGCATTTCAACAATGCGTAGCATTTCCTCTTGCTGAATTACATTGCAATATGAAATGAGGGCAGCCACTTTTTATTTTTCTACCACAATAATAGGATAGGCTCGGGATGATTATCTACTAATCTTTTGTTTGCTGTTTAGGATTTTAAAATTTTTTAAACAGAGTATTTCAAGGGCCTGAGCATCACTGAAATGCTCCCATACTCTCTGCTGGATCCTCTGAGGTTTACAGATTTCTTTAATTGTTCAGAGTTGTTTATATTAAAAGTAGCTAGGATTTTTCAGTCCATGGTGTTTATGTGACATAACCTTATTCTTAAGAATAAGAAACCTTTTCATTAACCTTTGTCTTAAGAATAGGAAGCTTGGAAAAAAAGTTTGGCAGTTTCATTTAAACTTACGCATAACATTTGTATTGTGATCCAGAAGTTTCACTCTTGTATTTTTCTAAGATAATTAAATACCTCTGTTCGCAAAAAGACTTCTGTAAGTATGTTCACAGCAGCTTTACTCATAATAGATCTAGACTGGAAACATTAACATGCGAGTTATCCAGCAGTGGCAGGACTCATGAACAGTGTGTAGCATACTCATGCTACAGAGGCTGAGCAATGGGCAGGAATACATTCTAAGAAACACAGAATCTCACCAATATCTTATTACCTTATTAGGCAGGTTCAGTACATATTATTTATTCTGTTTATTGCCAATTATAAAAATAAACAAAAATAATATATGGTGAAAATGTCAAGAAAGGTGACTACTTTGGGGATAGAAATTTAGGAAAGACCTCAGAGGAACTTTAGAAGAGGTGATTTGTTTATGACTTGATAGGATGTATAAAAATTTATTCACTTGTAAAAATATGGTAAGTTGTACATTTCAGGTTTTTATATTTCAGTTGTGTACATTTCACCAAATGAAAAATATTAACATCTATGTAATAATAGGTTTGTTATTTGCAATGGTATGGCTTAGCAATTCTGAAACTCTTTTTATGAGACTTGAGAAAGTATGCAAGTATGTTAAGTATATTTATAGCTAGATTTCTCAACTTTTGGATGAGGTAATTGCAAATATGGAAATGAGGAAAATTAGAATGTACTGTAGTGTTTTATTGATATTACCAGAAGAACGTTGTTATGGTTGATACATTGTATCAATTTGAGAAGTTTAGAAGTTTAACTGAGAGACTCAACAGGGAGCCAAGATCCTTACTTTGTAAGTATCCTCACTCTGCTCAAGAGGAGGGCACAGAGATTTTGTGAGTGCTGTACCGGCCCTGGAGAGAAGGATGGCCTAGGTACAATAAAAGGGAGGAGAAGAGGCTTGCCCATGCCTTTTTCTCTGGCTGCTTTTACCAGCTGCTGTCTTGAAGTGTTGCCCCTGTGCCACACCACCCTGCCTTGGAGCCAGCTGATTATAGACTGAAACCTCCACAAACAGTGAGCTAAATAAACATTTCCTTTTGAGTGCCAGGTATTTTGTCCCAGCAATGAGAGAAAAGTAACTGAGACAGAGGTATAGTTTTTAATATTTGTATGTATTTATATAAATAGATATATAAACATATAATTATATGTGTTTATGCATACTTATATAAGCATTTATATATATATATATATATATATATATATATATATATATATTTACATGAGGTTGCCTCATACATAGAATATTTATATCATTGAAAAGCTAAAAAGACAACAGTGTGCATATACATGTGTAGCTTTTGGATTTTAAGTATCATTATTCACTAAAAGGAACAGGAACTTCTTTGAGAATTACAGATAGTTGATTGAAGAGGTGGTCACGTATGAGATGAGAAAGTGAAGTGTTGGAGGAATTGTGAGGGCATTTTAGAGGCTATCTTGAGGTTTCTCTGGTTCACATCTGGGACAATTTGAGTATCAAATAACAATAATAATAGATTATTTTCTATAAAAGAAAATAAGACTCCATGGATCCATTTTCATATGAATGAATCACCAAGTGCCAATCCTAGTACACTACCAAATAATAAATATAAAAAGAATGATTGCGCTCTAACTTTCTCATTATTGCCAGAAATTGAAGAACCTCAATCTAATCTTGAGAAAACTTCAAAAAAATTCAAATCAACCTATACTTTTTAAAAAACACACAAAGATACACAAAGAAAGGTTGAAAAACTGTTCCATACTAACAGGTACTGAAGAAAGTCAACGGTATGATTGGTCAAGTATAATCTGAAGTTTGAACTTGACCAGAGGTTAGGGGCCCAGCTATAAATGATAGTACTGGGATAGTAAGTAATTGATTTTCTTAGAAAGCTTTCCTCATGCATTTTGCCTGAGAGCATCTCAGCAGCATGGGATTCGGCATTCATCTTCATTTGTTTCCTTGCCTATTCTTTTCTAATAGTGCTAACAAATGGCAAAGCAACTATAAGGCTAATACCAAATAGTAATTATGCTTACTATTTCACATTTGCATGTAATTTTAAGGTTTATGATGTATTCTGGTTTGAAAGATTCACTATGTAGATAAATTTGTAATATTTGAGTGTTCATATTTTATCAAATAGAGTAGTAATCTTAGTAAAACTTTTCTGTTATAATAATCATGCAACTGTAATTACAACAAAGGAAACAAGATATACTAACATTCTATCAAGTTAAAGATTAGAATTTGAAGCTAAATGTAAACTAGAAAAAATGTAAAGCTAGGTCATAGATTATCATAAAAAGTTAGTGTCAAAAAGTGTTTTACAGGCAGTGTGATCCATCTTTGTCATACAAATGAGAAAACTTAAAGCCCAGAGATATGGAATGAGAACTTTCATGATAAACTGTCCTTGTCCCAGAATGTTTTCTTGTTCTCACTTGTTTATGACAATCTATTTCCTGGCTGAAAGAGAAGGAAAACAGCTGGCTATTGATCTCAACACTGCACACAAGCCATTATTAAAATTAAAGGGCTTAGGTTTAGCATGTTATTGTCATATATTGAGGAAAGAATCAGGCTATTTGTTATTTGTATAAGGGTCCTTCTGCTGAATAACCAAGAAGCCACCTTAGAACCAGCTAGAGCTCCCCTCCCCAAGAAGAAAAATGAGCTATTCAGAGAATGTATTTATTCATGTATAACAGATGTCTAGGAATAGAATTTTATGCATAAAGGCTTTTGCATGGCTGGCTGTAGGGGTTCAAAGTAACCATTATGACTTAGTGTCTTGGCTCAGCTTTTCTTGGTTAGTTTCATTCTCAGATAAACTCTTTCCCAGAACTTTGAGGGGAAACACAGAACTACCGGTTCTGATTAATAGTAGAGAATAGACTATTTTATCTGGAGTTCTTCAAAATTTAAAATGCCTCCAAATAGATGTTGTTTATAGATCATAAAGGAAGTAGCGTATACTTTCATGATCCCACACACTGCTGTGATATCTTGGAGGCATCTTGGTCATGACTTTTGTACAAATTCTGTGCAAATTCACAGTTACCTACAGAATCATGGGATGTGGAAAAAGCCTTAAGCTAGAGAATACTAAGAAAGTTATGGCTTTTTTCTAACAAGATAAAATTTTAGCAATAAGAAATCACAAAATTTAAGTCTTGGGCCAGTGGTTTACTGGGTGTGAGTATAAACAAAGCAAAGATCTACAAGACTAAGGAAGGGGAAGTCAGGCTTCTGAAATGCTGGGTGCAACACAGGAATGAAACACAGCAGTGTGAGAGCAGAGCACACACACTTAACAGAACTGAAACCCTCTGCTTGGAAAATGATGGGAAGGAGTGGCCATAGTAAGTAAGGTCTAAAAGGTAGCAGTCAGGAAGTTTGGAAGTTTTTGATAAAACATAAGCATTACCTGGTCAGTTTCTGTTTTGTTGCTTTTAGGTCATTTTCATTAATTTATTTCTGTTCTCTACTTGGAAACTTCTTCTCTCAGATTTCTCCAAGTCTGTCTTACTTACTGAGATGGGTGTTCTTTGGTGTGGGAACATCGGTATCTATTACAGATGTGCCTTCTAAAACTGGTTTCACAGGTTGCGCTTGAGAACCACTGGGGCTCAATCCTGTTGATCTCAATCTCTTTTAAACGTCTTCTCTGTCTGATACACTGTAATGGTGATTAAGTCTTAGAATTAGTGTCACCGTTAGTGAAGTATCCAGTGCTATTTCAGTCAGCGCTTGAGAACCACTGGGGCTCAATCCTGTTGATCTCAATCTCTTTTAAACGTCTTCTCTGTCTGATACACTGTAATGGTGATTAAGTCTTAGAATTAGTGTCACTGTTAGTGAAGTATCCAGTGCTATTTCAGTCAGGTAAATAACTCTTTCCGTACTCAGTAACCCAGAAAGATGGTCTTTGGTTTCATTGAGAGAAGGAAGAAGAAGATAAGCGTTATACATTTCTGACTGTATCAAGCAGGCCTGGCCTCTTCTTTCTTGACTGAAAAGGAAAGTTCTAGGAATTCACTGAAGTACTCTGGTTTTCTGTTTTGTTCAAATTAATTTTTTGTTCACTTAAGCCATAATTTTTCTGGCTATCCAGATGCAGAAACTGTAACTGTAGTAGGCTGCCCTGTTTAGTTCTAGGAACACAGTACCATGGCCAAGTTGCTGCTTCTAGAAGATCTCTGCTAGTTAGTTTATTTTATTGCAACTTTGGTTCTGTCTATTATTCTAACAACACTTTCCTTGTCTCTTGATCCCTGCCACTCAGAGATTTCATCTTCTTGGTGAATTCAGGGAGCATAGTTGATGGCAGCAGATCCCACTTGAATTTCTGGCCTACAATACAGGGCCAGAATCTTGGGGAGGAACGTTCATAGGACATACAGAGAGGACGGACACACAGGTCTTACACAGCCAGTTAACTCTAGCATTCCTGTCTTTCTGAATTTTTGAATGTTACCAGGGAACCTTACATTGTGTAGGGTACTTGTGGAACTTAGGATAAATTATCAACCTAACTGACTTTAGGATCCTCCTGGGGCTTGGTGAGGCACACTTTTGGGTGGTCACGGAGGCAGACTCTTGGATACTATATTTGTATGGCACTTGTCACTTTCCTTTCTGGCACTGTTCCCCTGATTTGCTTCCTGAATACCGTGAACTAACTATGTTTGATCTGCCATACCCATCTGCCATGTTGTTTCTGCCTTGAACCCAATTGTCCATGGACTGAATCTCCAGAAACTATGAGCTAAATTAAAGCTCTTCCACTTCAAGCTGCGGATGTCAAGTATTGTGTCTGGTGATAGAAAAGCTAATACACCAATTTTGGGAACAGACTTTAGCTCACTGAACTCAATCCCTCTGCTCTGTATCCATTGAAAACTTTGTTTCATTTATACTTTGATACTTTTGCGACTAGAATGTAAGCTCTTTGAGAACAGGGATTTGGTTTTGTTCACTCTGTAATGTGTCTGGCATCAGGTGTAGTGCCTGCTATATATTATCGAGGTGGTCATTGTGTGCTTGTTGAAGATTGACTGGATCACTTACCTATATTTGTTCACTCCTGGGATATACTGGCATAGTGCTAGTACTAACAAGTCATAGACCCATAGAAGATAAAAGTAAATGACTTGTCAATAAACAGAGAGGTGGCCAAGATTGGAACCCTGAAAGCAGAGGGATGGAGAGATAAGAGATGAAACTTTCTGGGTAGTTAGTGACCACACTGTGTAGTGTGGGAGACCATTGTGAGAGAAGCTTGTCTGGTATTGCAACTGTGGTGAGAAATCCTAGGAGCATTATAAACCATGAGTGAAAGAGTTTTATTTTATGTGTAAAATGTTTTGGAGAATAGCACACTTGGTAGCCGGGAGATTAATTAAAAGGCATATTTTTCATTCAGTGTAGCTTATCACTAGGGAGGGTGGCCACAGTAGCCCCCTTCATCTGCTCTTGTCACTTGTTCTGTGATGAAGCCTGGTGTTGCGGCCTTGCTGTGAGGGTACAGCTGCCATGGTGACTGCAGCTGCTATCCAAATCTCTCACTCTGTTCCAAAGCCACACAGATGGGTCCTGGTGATTGGGAGGCTAAGTTTCCAGCATGCCTGGAGAGGACTTTTCTGGGCTGCTGCGATGTTTCACTAAGAATTTTGTACTGGTTTTATTAATCAAGTTGCAATTATATGTAGAATTTCAGAGCTAGAGTTATTATCTGATATTTTCACATAATAATGTAAATGCAGTTTATAGGGAATTCAAAATAAGTCATAGAAATTTCTAACTTTCAGTGCATTATATAATAGGTTATAATATATCGTGCAGTATAAATGCATAATGAACTGTTAACATGAAGTTTATATTAATAGTATGTTTTACAAACCACAAAATTATATTTTATTTGACTTTATTTTTGCTATTTTTATTCAAAGTATCAAGATACAAATATGCAAGGAGTTGTATATGAGCTAAACAGCTACATAGAACAGCGGTTGGATACAGGAGGAGACAACCAATTGCTCCTCTATGAGTTGAGTAGCATCATCAAAGTAGGTAAGAAACGTTTTATATTCTCTTAGAAAAACTGGATCAAAGTTTCTTATATCACATTATAAATTTTTTCAAAAATTTATGTATTAAAATGTAGATAAAAGTCCTTCATTTACATCTAAGGCTGAATCAGGTTTGAAGCATAAAACTTTTATTATGAAACTACAAGAATGGGTCAAACTTAAAAAATCCTTAAATTATCAAAACTCAAATAAACATCTCTGTAACATATAAATAGAATATACTATGCCTGTAACACCTACTTTTCATTGGGCACTATTGTTTTATTGAATCAATTCACATCTTTACAAATCAACTCATTAATTTTCAAGGAAAACTAGTGCTTAAAATTTATTTGGCTAGTGACAATTTTACTATATAAGAAATGCCTTATATTGTGAAAAGATTGAGGAAATTATACCAGAAAAATAATTTTTAGAAAGATGCACTATTTTTGGTATATGATTTTTTAAAAGATATCTACAGTGGATATAGTGATGGTAACAACATTTACATTGTGCTTAACTCTATGCCAGGTACTTTTCCAGGCATATTACATGCATTAACTAACTTATTTTCACTGTAGTCTCTCATGAAATATTTTCTATTCTTATTACCTTATGCTGATGAGAATCCATAGAACAGAGAATCTAAGTCTTACCCAAAAACTGATGAGTGAAAAGAAATTAATTAAAATTTAAGCAATTGCTCCAAGATTTATCCTGTTCATTTCTATGGTATTGCCTGAGATGACCCTGAAATGATTTTAGGGAATTATGTTTACTTCAGTGGTTATGTGGGAGTTCAGACCACTCCTTTTGATTGATGCTTACTTTAGGTATTCAGTATTATGAATACCAGCTCTGATATTGTTAACGCTTTAAAATTTAAAGGCAATTCTTGAATTATAAATACATTCTCCAACAGTTCCCACATATTCAAAATTTAACAAATACATTATTGAATAAAGCTATGAATTATTTTGTTGCACTAACTGTGTGACCACTGGTTGCTTTAACAAATTCATTCAAAAGACTGACATTCACTTTGAGAATTGGTACGTGTTATAGTCTTCCATTGAGATTAGTTTCTTTTTTATTACTTTGACAGCCACAAAAGCTGATGGATTTGCACTGTACTTCCTTGGAGAGTGCAATAATGTAAGTATCTATATTTAGATTTTGGTGCTCTAGATAAAAATATTATAAGCTCTTTAAAATGCTTTATGTTACAAATAAAAGATGTATGCACTACAGTTACTAAGTACTCTAAACTTATTTATATTTTGTTTATATTTATAATTAATGTCAATCAAGAATTGCATGGCAACTTTTAGACCTAAAACCTTAGTACATATTTACTTATTTATTTATGTTTTCACTTGTAGTGCTCTACATCATGAATGGGATTTCTAGAATTTTTATTTTTTATAAAACATTTTCACACTGTGGCCTAAGATTCTATAGAGGAGAGCTTCTGCCCTTTGTATGCATTGTCTATGGTAGAATAAATAAGAATAAATGTTTAGCACTATCTGTATGATGTATAATAGTTTGAAGGTCAGCCCTACAAGAGCACTGGAGCAGAGTTACTGAAGTTGGATCCTTACACTGTAGCATCTGTGGCTGTGGTCACTGAGGCCTGCACAAAATCTCAGCTGTAGCCATTTTGCATTTCTGATGAACTTTAAGGGGGAAACAACTCACTGTCAAGTGCAGCATACACAAGCATTTTCGAAAGTATTTCATCATGTTCAGTTAGCTGATACTTGAACTTTGTGATGACATTAAAAACATGTACATATTTTAACATAATCTTAGTTAATATTTTATTTCTAGTTTAAAATTCACTTATAAATTTATTTGACAAACATCTGTATTTCTTATATGTTTGACAATGCTACTTGAGATCTGAGCCATATTTTTGCAATGTGATACCTATATTCTTGAGCAAGCAAAATATGAGCTGTTGATATTATATAGTATATCAATAGAAATAGAGAAAAAAAGTGCTATTTTGAATTCTATTTAATTATATAATGATACATAATGTAAAAGCAGTTGCAGAAAGTTATTGGCTGAATTAATTAACTCAGAATTGATCCTTTATTTCCACAGTCACTGTGATTATGTTAACTTGCTTACATTTGTTACTTACAAGATTAGAGGCTTCTGTAGGGTTCTTACTCTTACTCTCATGCTTATACTCCCCTTGCTCTGCTCCCAGACCTTTCATGGAATCAAACAAGACATTTTAGTAGAGTACATTATGCAGATATTATTACCATTTCCACTTCCAAAGACTAAGCTATATTTTAGACACTGATAGTATTTTTAAATGGCTAAGCCACTGAAGTAACAACCAGATATTGTATTTTTCCTGTTGATTTAAAAAAATTTTCTAAAGTATTAGGGCTTTTATTTTTATTTTTTGCTTCATATTAAATTTATTTTAACTGATGCCTAAAATTGTACATGCAAATAAGATACCATGTGGTTTCAATATCTGTATATATTATATAACATTTAAATAAGGTTAAACATATCTACTCTTAAATATTTATCACTTCTGTGTAGTGAAAACATTTAAGTCTTCTAGCTTTTGAGATATACAATACAAAATTGACATCTGCAGTCACCCTATTGTCCAGTTTCAACCAGAATGTTTCACTCTTATTTAACTGTAATGTAATCTCCATTTATCAACCTTTTCACCTATTACTTCCCCCAGCAATGGTAACCACCATGCTACTCGCGACTTCTGTGAGAGCAACATTTAAGATTCCACATGTCACTGAGATCTTCCTCTTAGAATATTATACAACTTTTCATTCTTTTTATGATTGACTGACATGAACATGAGCTCCAGGCAGCCTGTAGAGCTAGGTCTTCAGTCCAAGATGGAACTGGGTCTTGGTGGAGCTCAGCAGGTGTTCTGTGTGATGAAGCCTAGGTCTTGAACTCAGTGGTCATGGTAGCTGCTCATGTGAACAGAGGGAGACAAGACAAGTCCAAACATGGACACTGCCCAGGCAGGGAAGCCTCTTCCAGTTTGGGCCAAAGGAAGCAGGAGGGTTGCTCTGCAGAGACAGTGGTGGGATCAGCACAGCTGAAGGGGTCAACAGACCCCACAACACTGACTTGGAGAAGCTGGCTTTGTTTCCAACACCTATGTTCTTCATTGCGGGCTATATTTTTTTACTTTCTTATTGGCAGACTTCTTTGTAAATTGACCCCAACAGAGTAGTTTCCTCGTATATAGTGTAGAAAAACCCTTTCTGTCTTTAATTTCAAAACTGTAGTATTGTATATGCTATCACTTTTACCTTTGTAAATTAAAGGTTGATATTATATCCTCTGGGATGCAATTTGCGAGTCTCCTTACTACAAGCTTTTGGGGTGGGTAAAGGGTGTCTGCATGATTCCTTTGGTGTCACTGGTTCCTCACTCATCCTCTCTTTCCTCATCAAGGGGACTGAGTCTAACTGCTTCAACATATTGTTCCTGAGAACAGCAGATTGTGTGACAAAACACAGCTTCCTCTGACGTTTCTAATTTAGATCCCACAGTATTTCTCATGGATTTTTAGCTCAGTCTGTTTTTATTTTTTGATGATTTATCTGGGTCTGTTGGTGGAATATAAACGTCATGAAGACAGGGACCTGCCTGCAAGGATAATTTAGGGGCATAATACTGTGTGCTTTGCTCGCTTTGTTTTTCTTCTTGTGCATTCCACAGAGGTAGAAGGCCCTTCTTTGTTTTCCTTCACCCAGGATTTCTGTCAGTAGGAAAGAAACACTGTCAAGTTTCACATACACACAGATATTTCTTAGATATAGTTAAATAACTGCCATTTGTTTTTGCTTATTTTGTGTGTTGGACTTTGCTTGAGGGCCTTCCCTCTCCCACTTAATGTGCATCCTGTAGCATTTCCTTCAGGGAGAACGTGCTGATGAGAAACTATCCATTTTTGTTTGTCTGACTATGTCTTTATTTCATCCACTTTCTTGAAAGATATTTTTGGAAGATTATTTTCTCTCTGAAAATGGACTACAGTAAAGTTGCTGTTTGTTTCAATGACTATTCATCCTTCTTTACAGTGCTTTTTTTTCCCTAGATATATTTTCAAGGTTGCCTTCTATTTCTTGAAATTTTGCTTCATGAAGTGTATGTACTTCTTATATACCGTTTCTAAATAAATTTCTTATTTTTGTTTCACCAATCTCTCACAAATGGTGACTTACTTGGTCATGTGCTTCATACTTTTCATTTTATTTTCTTTGTTTTACTGTGAATCATATTCTTCAGAGGGCCTTTAAAATGTAATACCCAGGCTTGTTTTGAAGTTCAGTTCCTCTTCCTTTCCTAGGGAGAGATGTGCCTTTATTTCAACTAATTAAGGTGCTGCCAACTCAGAAACATTTTACAATGACATATCTGGTTGAGATTTTTCCTTACAGACTAGAAAGTATGGATTTAAATCTCAGCCACAATTATAATTTCATTCAAAGAAAAGATTCAAGTTGAACTCTTGTCTTTTATTTACCATACGGCTTTCTTGGGGGTAGAATCAGTATATCTAGGCCTTGGTTGATGATCTAAACAAAGAACCAGGTTTGAGTTTCCTTACTTTATTGGTTTAAGATTTCTCTTGATTCCTTCCACTGTCAACCCAGAGATGCATTATAAAAGACTTGCAAAATATTCTGTATCCAATGTCTAAGTATCTTTTAAAAATTTTTCAACAGTGCCAGATTATCTGATCTGCTGTACTACTTGGAATAGAAGTTAATATACTTCTAAAATACAGCTAACTATATTAACTAAAATGGAACATTTCTGCACAAGTGAGCTTATTGTATCCTTCATTTCAATATGAAAGGTAGCATAATATAGATAATTATAAACATTTTTAAAAATTGTCCCCAGTGTTAAATCATCACAAGAAAATCTTCCTGAAACTCAGAGTTACAAAACAGAAATATATGCTCTATTGACTAAATTATAATAGTTCAATACAAATAATCTGAGATAAATTTTGGTGTACATAAACAAATGCCAAGAATTAAGAACAAGATGGAAGGGATTATGAAATTCTTGCAGTTACAAAAGTTTTAATTTCTTTTTTATTAATAAGTTAGTAAAAATAAATAGGTCAAAAGTTTCAATAATAGAATATTTAAAAGTCCATCATTATATTATCAAGAGAAAATACTTAAAACATCTGAACTGTCAAGGGTGGTGGTACATTCCTGTAATTCCAGCCAGTCTGGAGACTGAGGCAGGAAGATAGCACATTTGAGGTCGTCCTGGGCAACTTAGCAGACTTCTTTCTTAAAAATTTTTTAAAAGTTCAAGGAGCATAGCTTGCTGAAGGAGTACTTGCCTAACATGTGCAGTGCCCCAGGTTCCATTCTCACCACTACAAAAGAAAACATAGAATTTAAGCAGAAGATAGAAAACAAATCAAATTTTAAAAAGTACTAAAAATAAAGTATAAACTATGACTGAGAAGCATTATGTGGTTATAACAAAAATTATAAGTGAGGTAGACTTAGCTACTAAGAAGAAACAATAACCCCCTTACTTAGAGCAGGTTATAATGAAATGAAACTGTCCCACCTTCTATTTCAGCAAAATGCAAAAAAAGAAAAAACACATGCTTCAGATCAGTAACAAAGCTTAGTTCAAAGAGAAAAAGCATTAAATTGGAGAAGAAAGTTTGTTTTTATTGGTGATAATCTACAATAGAAGTAGAGCTATAGTGAAGTTTATACAGTACTTTGTTACTGAAATTTATAAAGTATAACATGCAGGAGCACTTTCAGTTATTGACAAATAGTAAAAAAATTTACAGGAGTTTAATTATATCATTATTTAAGTTTATCCAAATAATATAAATGTCGACCTCATTATTTTAAAGTTTTTTGACTTGAGATTCTCTTTCTTTCTCAATTTTGATGCATTTAATCCCCATTCAAGAGTTCTTCTTAGGATTCCTGTATTAGCAAAAAACAACAACAAAAAAAGGAAATTAAATCTTTCAAAGTAAGCATACTATACCAAGTAATTTCTTGTACAAAGAAAAAGTCAAACATGTAGTTGAATATTTGGAGAATAATTAGTGAAAATAAATTGTAATATTTCTAAGTCTCTGAACAAAGTTGTTCACAGTGGAAAATATACATCCTTAAGCTTCTAAATATTTACTGTGTATGTAAGAAATATTAATAAGTAGTAATAAAAATTGGTTCACTAATTTGATCCATTTTAATTAGATACTACCACAAGGCAGGTGCTGTTCCAGGCATTAAAAATATATTGTAGGGAATTTTAAAAAATCTCTACTCTTATAATACTCGTATGGTTTGCAGTATCTTTCATGTACAGTTAAGTTACTCTTTGCTGTCCCTATACTAAAATGACCTCTAGAAATATTCTGATTCCTTACTGGTCCATGTCACCTGGGATGGTCACACAAAGAGAGGGGTCACACAAACTACATGCCAAGCAATTCATTTATTTTTTAAGTGCCATCCTATTTTTCTGGGTTTGAGTGTTTTTTCTTTGTAGTACATTTTAGATTTTTTTATTTAATTTGATTTTTCTATTTTTGATTTTCAATTAACAGCAGAAGGCAAAAACAAAAAAAAAATCTCTAACATAGTATTTATGAACTTAAACTGTGGAGGTAGAAAAAAGAAAATTAGAAAAAAAAAGAAAAAAGAAATTGGTATAAGTGAGGAAACCTAAAGACAATACCAGTAAACCTTTTTCTAAACTAACAAGTGTAAGAGAAAACATAGTTGTATGATGTTTAGTCATTAAAATAGAAGTAAAACAATACAGTGAAAATGACAAATTATGGGGCATGTCTTAGTTACTTTTTGCTTTTTGTTAATAAAAAATTACCTGATTCTCAAAATTAAAGAAGGAAAGATTTATTTAGCTCACAGTTTATGGAAGTTTCAGCCCATAATTAGCTGGTTACAGGGCAGGGTGGCCTGGCAGAGGGATAACAGTTCAAGGTGGCAGAAGACAGCAAAAGCACTGAAAGATGTCTCTCTTCCTCCTTTTGATTGTATGTATGTAGGCTACCCACCCTAGGGCAGGTATAGCATTCACACCATTTCCCATGCTTTTGTCTTTCACAGGTTTAGGATGTTTACAAAGTGAGGAACCTGGCCTCCTGCCCAGTTACTTACACATCTAAACTTCTCAAGTTAATACAATGAATCAACCATTACATCCTAGAGCATACACAACCACCCCAGAGCATGTCCTCTACAAACCCAATGCTGTAGAACTGCTAGGTCACTTAGTTAAGCTTCTAAAGTTTTCAAGATGACAGAGTGTGTCTATCATTTTGGCATGGTTTTCATACTAATAAATGTGAAAATTAGGTAAAATGGACAGTTTTCAAGGACTATAAACTACCCCATCTAATGCAAATGGTAGAAAACTGAATAGTCTACTACTTGAGAAATAAATTGAAAATAGTGTTAATATACAACCTTTCTAAAAACCAATAGGACATTTATTAAGCAGAGCAAGCTGTGGTGAGGCGCAGTGCTAGATCTGAGGAGGTGATGAAGCAGATGAGATGCTCCTGGGCCACACTGTAGCTCACTGCTGGGGCAACACCTAGCAAGGAAAATGCCTGTGCTAACCACACTGCCCCAGAGCTGAGGGGAAGAAGGAAACTCTCCAGGAAGTAGTTTAGTTTTGAACAAAGTTTTCTTTTCTTTTTTTTTTTTTTTGGCACCAGGGATAGAATTCACGACTTGTGCTTGCAAGGCCGGCGCTTATGCCACTGAGCTAAACCCCCAGCCCCCATTGAACAGAGTTTTGATTCTGGAATTGGATCTGTGAATTCTGATTCGTCACTTAATAATTGTGTAATTTTGGCAAGATTCTTAAATTTTCAAGCTTTTAGTTATACTGCATTGGTTAAATGTTATAAATGCTATTTTTTCAACTAACCATTTTAAAGACCTGCTGAGTACCAGAAAATTGTTGAGTGTACAGTGACAAATAGAAAAGAAAGTATTTCTTTCATCAAAGAATGTACAACCAAAGAGAGAAAGAAAAAAAAATCAAGTTACAGCACATGATCTCTTACAATCATAAGTGGTTGGGATCATGAATTTGGTGGCACTGGATGATATAAAAAGAAATTGAGGGACAAGCTAATATTTGAGTACATATTTTAAGACCCATCACCTTATAGATGAAAAATGAGGGACTTCTTTAGACAGAAAAATGATTTTGAGAACTCTCGAGCTATTACTTAACACAATAAATTTTATATCCTGGCCTTAGCAGTGTCTGACATACAAGGTACAGTTGAGATGTTTTGTAACTAAAGTATATGATTATATTTTTGCTTAATTCAGATATTTTTAGTGATTTTAATCCTTTTCAATAATTTATACTTAGTCACATATTCTTCTCACCCATTTATACTTAGTCATATATTCTAGTTGATATATGACAATGCTGTCATGATTTTTCATGTGTTATCATAAGTGTAGCTTATAAAAGCTATAAACTTTATGGAGTTCAATTATGCTTTAAAATTTCAATTCCAAAATGAGGCCACAAAAAGCTTTTCATATATTGATTTTTTATAACTTCTTCCAAGATTTACAGATTTGATTAAACAATTGTTTTTATTTTATTTGTAAACACAAGCGACTAGTTATAACAACCTATGAAAACTGTATTTTAAAAAATAAATTAGAATTATTCTGAGGTATTAAAAGCTAGGGCAAGACTTGTCTTTTCAAATCCTAAAAGTGTTATAAAACTTAAAGTAATTAACACATTGCATGCCGAGGATGAGGGTAAGAAAAAGAAAAAGAGAGAAAAATCCAAAGCTGCTATTG
Source organism: Hydrochoerus hydrochaeris (assembly GCA_004027455.1). Taxonomy (NCBI): domain Eukaryota; kingdom Metazoa; phylum Chordata; class Mammalia; order Rodentia; family Hydrochaeridae; genus Hydrochoerus; species Hydrochoerus hydrochaeris. Next base: position 412,029 of record PVLA01000193.1, on the reverse strand, counting down.
GAAGCTTGCTTCAGAGTTTACTTTACTTTATCGTTCATAGGACATTCTTTTTAAAGAATTATCTAAACCATTCAGTTCATTTTAAGTTCATAGAATATTAAGCTAAAAGAGATGCTTCAAAGTTATCTAGTCTTGTCATTTTAGTAATAAAGTAACCAATGTGTCTAGTGTGCTGAAATGTCTGTCCAGCTTCATGTGGCTGGTTAAAAACCAGTCTTTCCTTGAGTCTGACTCCATAGACCCCCTGGGATTTTACTTTGTATGCTTTTCTCAGAGAGCGAGTTGTGCTCTTCCTGCTCTGTTAAATAACCTATTTTAAAGATGTAGAATTTTCCTCCCTTCACATCCACTGATTTTAATTTCCTCCAAACTGAAAGAATACGTTTTAACCAGTTCTGTTGTTTGAGATACAAATTGGAAAAAAAAAAAAAAAATTAAGAGAGGAATCCAAGTTTTAACTTTAGTAGTATACCTTAAAATTTCCTGATATTTCATGGTCTGTATTTGGAGCAGTAATTTGTATTAATTGTGTGATTTCCCAATTGCATAATGGACTTTAGCAGGTCTATTTCAAGTTCTAGGTCCATGTGGGTTGCTAATTGCTCACTAGTGTGAGCAATTTGTTTACTATTGAGTGCCATCTAGTGTCTTGTAAGAAAATAACAATAAGCCTATTTTTTTTCCTTCTAGCAAGTATTTCTAAAATGTCTGTTTTACTATTAAAATGAAATTTTAAGAATAAAATGATCTTTGAATTGTATATAAAAATAAAGGTAAGATGTTTTTAGCAAGTGAAATAGACATTGATTTGCTAGTAGATTAGATTATTCCATTTCTTGTTTTTATAAATTGTGTATCTATTTTCTTGTTCAGTTTCCACAAAATTCATTTATATTTCCAGAACTTTTATAATTTGAATATTTTGCCCTTTCAGTGAGCCCAACTGTTTGGTTATGACTTCTACTCCCAATCTCTTGTAGTTTAAATAACCTTTACAAATGTAAAATTTTGCTGTTAGCACATAATTTTGACCAGTTTATTAATGAGTTTCTTCGAAACATTGCATAATGCTCCTCAGAGCCTTTCTTGGCATTTGCATTGATTTCCACTCTTTGGGCCATCTCTCCCGTGCTACATAGGGACTAAAGGTCAGGTCACCTCAAGAGCTCTGCAGGACTCACAATGGCAGGAGCCCTGCCTCAGACTAAAACCTGTAGGGCAGCTGAGTTTTTCTGTAGAAAAGACAAGAGATAGTTGGGGCTTAGGACTTAGGATCTTTTCTTCATTTTTAGGTGTAACATTTATTTCTTGTCTCTAAAAAATGTTAATAAATATTATATAAATTTACACAGATTAGAGTAGGAATTACCTTTTAACATTTGATTAATCAGTGGCTCTTATAGAAAAATCAGGTATTAATAATACATGCACAGGAGTACTAACCCTACAAAATATTGTCTCTTGATACTTTCATTTATCCTTCTATGAAAATAATGATTATAGTATTTTGTTATCTTATTGATGTAAATATGACAATTAAGTCTTTAGTGCAATAATTATTTTGCTTGCTGCTGAAAAATAAAGTTTCTTTTTTCTTTACATTAATACATTAATAAAGACCCTCCACCAATGAAAAATGAAAACTGTATTTTAAAAAATAAATTAGAATTATTCTGAGGTATTAAAAGCTAGGGCAAGACTTGTCTTTTCAAATCCTAAAAGTGTTATAAAACTTAAAGTAATTAACACATTGCATGCTGAGGATGAGGGTAAGAAAAAGAAAAAGAGAGAAAAATCCAAAGCTGCTATTGGAAGCTTGCTTCAGAGTTTACTTTACTTTATCGTTCATAGGACATTCTTTTTAAAGAATTATCTAAACCATTCAGTTCATTTTAAGTTCATTTCCTGTAATTCTGTCTTGGTAGAGAAAAGGAACAGTTGCTCAGCATCCTCTTTATGACTTTCCCATAGATTGAGAAAATAATTGTCAATTCTGGTTTTTATTCAGGCTAAATATACCATCACTTTTAATATTTTCTTGCACTCATCTCTTTTTTCCTGTTCTTGAATCATTTTTTCTACTTTCCTCTCAATTGTAAGAAAAAGTCATGTTTGACTTATAGTATACAGGATAGTCAATCAGTGCTAACTACCAAGTCTGATGAGAGTCCACTATGCCATATATGTATTGGTGCACAATAGAAGTACAACTTTAAAAGCAGCATCCAAAAATAAAATAAAATAAAATAAAAGCAGTGACAATGATTTCTACCTTTATAAAAAATAAGATACAGCTATCATTTATCATCCTACACATATTATTTGTAAGTGTATGCCCAGTACTGAAAAATACTATATTAGGTTTAATCCTTTCTAAAAGAACCACTTAGGTATATTTTCCACATGCATTGCACTTAATAGCAAATACTACTTAACCATAGTTCTAACTGTGAGGACACACTTGGGAACAAATATGTTTCAAATTTAGTTCCTGGTTCCTTATAATGGTGATTTATTTAAAGAAGCCAGAGTTAAGCCAATGCTCCCCTCTTCCTCTAACTCCTTGTTGACTTGAACATGGAGTTTGAGTGTACAGGGCTCATTTGCTGGTGACTGTGAAATATTTGAAGAAGGAGTTCTCTAATGTTACAAAGCTCGAAAATCATTTTGACTTGCTGCCTTGCTCTTAGAACTGTGCTAGTAAATAGCAAGTATTAATAGGAATATGTTTATGTTAAGAGAGTTGTCTGGCATTTATTACTTCGGAGTCATTAACCTTTAAGTTATAGCAATGCCATTTAACCTAAAAGTAAAGTGAAGTCTAGGATGCTTAGTATTTTTAAAATAGGTGGACTATCATGATACTACTCTGTCTAAACAGTGCCTGCAAACTTTGGTGATTTGTTTTAGTTGCAATTCTTAACTGAGTTATTTAAAAAAGATTGGATTTTGTCAAAATAACTGATCCTGATATTTTTGAAAGCAGGTTTATTTGAAAATACTGCTCTCCTGTTCAGTCATTTGAGAGAGAACAATCATAAGGTTATCATGATTTTACACAGAGGAGGACAAATTTTTCGAGACTCTCTAGAATGTGCAACTTTGTGACATGTCAGTTTAAGCAATGTGAACAATTAAATCTTTAAAAATAATGATCTTTCGAAGAAATAATTTTCTTTAAAATGAAAAGCATAAGCATAGCATTGACTCATAGCTGCCCGTGCTGTCTTCAGACATATTGTTCCAGTGTAAGGGGAGTTTGATCCCTGCCTTGGATTAAGGTGTGACAGTTTTAAGGATGTGGCTTTTTCTTGTTTTACTATTTCTAGGTATCAAACAGGAGTCTATTTCAAGAATTTTTCTGTGTCTATTCATTTAAGTCCTTAAACATTTCAAACCTGTATTTTGCATAAATTAGAAACATGAGTGATAGTTTCACCTAACAGATACTTCTATTTATTCGCCTTTTCTCGTGTTTCCTCCTTTATTTGGCTCACAAAGTTTCATAGGTATTAAGTAATACCCAGGTGTCATTTGGTATAGTATACAGGATAGTCTAGAAAATACATCCTTTTTTTCCTTTCCTATCCTAGAGTCTGTGCGTGTTCACACCACCTGGAATAAAGGAAGGAAAACCCCGGCTCATCCCTGCAGGGCCCATAACCCAGGGCACTACCATCTCTGCTTATGTGGCCAAGTCCAGGAAAACACTGCTTGTAGAAGACATCTTTGGGGTAAAGGGTTTTCCATTTTGTGACAATTCTAACCTGAAGTATTTAGTTAAGAGGGAGAATGTATTATTTTGATGTTGTAGTTTAAGCCTTTTTATAAACATGGTAATATTAAATCAAGTAACAGATCTGTAAATGAATTTGTTTTTAAATTAGTTTTCATACGTCGAAAATTGTATCTTATATATTCACTGAGAGATAGATTTGAAGAGCTCTTATTTCAATATATGCTACAAGTGTTAAACTTAAAAATATATGTTTTCTACTGGGGAAGTGGCACTTGCCCGTAATCTAAGCACTGAGGAGGCTGAGGCAGTGTGTTCAAGGCCAGACGGAACTATGTAGTGAGACCCTGTACATCTTGCCGGGATGTACATGAATGAAGTAGTAGTTGCTGTATGACAAACTGCCCCAGATTTTAGTGGTGTCATACAATGGCTACTTGTTATTTCTCATGAGTCTCATGGCCACTTGTTATTTTTCATGAGTCCCAGGACTAGCCCCTCCTGCTGTGCTGGCTACCATTGGTTAGTCTTGCCCATGGGTCTGAGGTTAGCTGGCCAGCAGTTAGTGCTGGCTGCTCTCAGATGGCCTCAGCTCTCCATGCATCTCTCACTCTACTCCAGTATGGCCAGCCAGACATGCTCTCTTGCACGGTAGAAAGAATCTGGGAGAAGTAAAATGGCGGATTTTCACGTCTGTACTCATATCAACTTTCTTGTCTTCCCATAAAACAGAACATATAACCTGAGCAGGGTCAGACTCGGTGTTGGAGGAGGAATAATCTGGCTACAGATAGACATAACGAAACAGACTTTATCATGCAGTTACTCTGCTGCAGTATATACATGCAGGCTTTTTAATGAAATGTCTCCACAAGGAGCATGACTTTGAATGTGACAAGTATAAAGAAGTAGATAGATATAAGGAGTTTGCACTGAAAAAGCAGTAAATTTGAGTCCTGAATTTTAATTTTGATTTTGCCACTGATTATCTCTATCACTTTGAGTAATTGGGTAGTTACTTTATATAGAAAGAGAATGTAAGAGAATGATAAGGGGAAGTAAGATTAAAAATACAATCTATTGTATATGTGAGTTTTCCATTTGTATAAGTATAGATTTATACTATTTTTGGTTCACAGAAAGTTCTGATTCATGCCCATTAGCTTCATATAGATAATAGAAATTGAATAAGTAGAATTGGTGACTATGATATTAATTCATTTTATTTCTCTGTACTTCCTTTGAGTGATTTTGCTAAGCTTGGAACTTGTCAGCAAAGCAATTTCTATTCTTATGTAAAGTAAATAATTGAGACTAATTAGATATTTGAATACTTAATATGGGCTTTTGAGCTTTATTAAACTGACTTGTCAACATAGATCTTCATGTTATTCTCACTTTAAAAATAGAAAAGATGTATATACATAATTTTCTTCATGTAATGTTTGCATGAAGAGTGATTTTCACTATCACATTATACCTCTGAAGGCTTGGATAGTTCTGGCATGGAAGATGATGCATGGGCATCAGTCTTTATGATTACTATTATTATTGCATTGAATTCACATACACTATTTGCTCATAAAATGTATACTGTGTAAAGATAAAGAAACATTAAAGCTGTATTGGGGAATAGTTTCCATACTGCTAACACTAGGCATTTTGAACAAAATATATTGTATTTGCCATCATTTGGTTTTCCTTTGAAAAGGATTTATTATTAAGCCCATAGGGGCTGGGGATTTAGCCAGTGGCATAAATACTTGCCTGGCAAATGCAAGGTCATGAGTTCAATCCCCGTAACCAGGAAAAAAAAAAAGTCCACAATATCATTCCATTTCTGATAGAAACAAGGGCTGTAGCACAAATTTTTTTTTCCTGAAATTTATGTCTTTTCCCCTTTTGCTTTTCAGGATGAACGATTCCCAAATGGTACTGGACTGGAATCAGGGCCTCGTATCCAGTCTGTTCTCTGCTTGCCAATTGTCACTGCAATTGGCGATTTGATTGGCATTCTCGAACTGTACCGGTACTGGGGCAAAGACGCCTTCTGCCTCAGTCATCAGGAGGTGAGGCCTGGCACATTGCTGCCTAAGACTGGTGCCACAGCCAGCTCATCTCTGGTGACTGTTAGTATTGCGTGAACAAGTGAATGAATATTTAAAACCACAGTTTGCTTCACAGTTTCTTTATTCTAGTAAAACTGATTCTGCAGCTCTTTTTATGGGAAACTGATTAAATTAGAAATGTTGTCTTTTCTCTGTAATAAAATATTTTACCAATAATATTAAGTCATGCTCTGAATCAAATAAATCAGTAGGAGGACTTCAAAAAGGTTTTACCTAATAGTTATCTTTATATCTTCTTAAAAAGTCCTCTTGCTGTATTGTGTTCTGAAAAAAAAGTTTTAATGTTAAACATATCAGAAAGGCATTCCCTATTCGCTGAATTAGAGTTGGCTCATTAATGCTATCACTCTCAAATCCAGTATGAACCAAGTCCCTGCAGTGGCCTCATGCTGTCCACTGCCTGAATGAGCCCGTCTCTTTCACCCAACCTGGATCTGGGGTCATGAACAGTGACTGCCTTGCTTTTTACCTGCACCCTGTTTTTCTGTGTGGCATCTGTTGCCCCCTGGCACACTACACAGTGATGCTTCCCTCTGTTGTTATCTGGCTCTGTCCCAGTGGAGGACAGGAAGTGCTCTTGGATTTTTGTTGTTACTGCTCTGCCTCCAGCACACAGAACACTACCTGGTGCCCAGCAAGTATTTGTTAAATGAATAAATGGTTTTTAAAATGTAGAACAGGTAGTAATTTGAAAACTTGTCAGCAACTATATATACATGACATTTACTTCTTAGAAACACATAATTTAAAATGTCTTTGGAAACCTGTTAAATAGTATTTTTGTTAAACTGAATAATTTTCACTTTTATTTTAAAATCATTGGGCAGCAGCTCTCTTAATCAATTGATCTTGCACTTTACTCAATTTTAAAATAGAAGAGAACATTAAACTCAAATTGAAGGGGAAATTATAAAAGAGAATCTTTGCTTATATTTGGTACTTTATTTTCCACAAAATATTCAAAAGCACAGTGACCTCAGAAAATTTGTCATTGTGTGACTAATTAAAATTTGTTACATATAATATTTTTATTGTTGTTTTTGTTTTAGGTTGCAACAGCAAATCTTGCCTGGGCTTCAGTAGCAATACATCAGGTGCAGGTGGGTCTGCAGGCTTGGTTTATAGTTTTCCTTCTTAGAGAGATGACTACTTTGAGCACTTGGGATTAGAATACAGGTTAATAAATAACATCACACTTTATATTTTGATATTGTTTTACTGTTTCTAAAAATTTGTATTTGTTCTCCTATATTTACTTACTCCTCTTAAATATATTCCACTTACATTTTCTCTCTCCATATAGATTATATTTTATAAATCATTTATACAGCAAATGATAATGTGTCCCACTATGGTTTTTGCCTTCCTTTGAAACCCTAGGAACAATCCCCTACTGGGAATTTTGTTAATAGTTTTATGATTTTGTTCCCTAATTTAGATTATCCTATAAACTCAATAGTAAATGAAGCATTAATATTAACTTTAAGACATATAGCTATTATGAAAATATGATATAAATTAGGAATCACAGGCTACCTAAAGTTTCCCTGGTAACTAGACTTTAAAGTTCAGGAACACAATAGCAATGTGGCATTTTGTGTCTTTGTGTTTTTCTCTTGTTCTGTCTTTTTCTTCCTTGATCCCTTTCTCCCTCCAGTTGTCTTGTTTAACTCTGTTTCAGGGAAGGGAAACCCAGGTTGATGAGGAAATTTATGATAGAAAAATAGGACTAGGGTAGTATGTAGAATGAATAGCAAAGAGTTCCTGTATTACCAAGTATAGGTAGATTAAGCATCCAATTACAGTCTTTTAAAGTATGAAGTAGTTGTGAATAGCAACAGAGGGTAGTCTACTTTGTATCTAAATCCTGGCTCTACTACCTAATAACTCTGGTTCCTTAGTAAGGTATTCAGCTTTGTGCTCAGCAATAAAGTGTTAAGTTTCAAATATATAGAGTTATGTGGTAATTAAATGAGATAACTGTGCAGTGTTCACAACTTTTATCTAGTACACCGATGCTCAAATATTAATAGCAACTGGTATTATGTTATAAGCCTAATGATTATTATATATCATACTATTTCTGAAAGTCTTACTTTAAATAAGTGGAAGTATCTTATAACAGCCACTGTTTTATATGGCAGGTATGCAGAGGTCTTGCCAAACAGACTGAATTGAATGACTTTCTACTAGATGTATCAAAGTAAGTGCTCCTTTCAAGGGATGCAGTAGCCCTTATTGATCAGTGGTTATACGTGCAGGCCTTGATGATGATAGATTGTCCACCACTGCTAATAACTTTATTATATAAGTAATATGGGAAGAATAATTAATCATATTTTAGATTGTAAAATTATAACCTTATCCATCTTAAGTGAAGAATTGCAGATATATATGTTGTGATCTTGATTTTCAATTTGCTGTATTTCTAAATAGACTCTGGGAACACATAAAAACCTATACTTTTTAGAAGAATATTGACAGCAGTAGAAGTGTCTCGCTAAAATTTCTTCCAAATGCCTTGTCTGGCATTTTCTAGAAATTTCAGTTTCTACTAATATCAATTTAATTTGCTTATATTTGGTACTTTATTTTCCATAAAATATTCAAAAGCACAGTGACCTCAGAAAATTTGTCATTGCATGACTAATTAAAATTTGTTACATATAATATTTTTATTGATGTTTTTGCTTTATAATATTAATGTTTTATAGTGTTATAATATTAATGGTTTAACTTTTCTGTGTCTAGTATCTCAGATACCTTTTGACAAAGTATTCCATTTCCCTGAAGTTTGATCTAGAAAAACTCCTCGGGTTGGTGGTGAAAGTAATTATAGATACTTATTTAATTCCAGGTTGATGTTTGTTTTGCTTGCTTCAGGAGAGATCTATGTATCTGATCTATAACATTAATCATCAAAACCTAAAAAATGTCCCAGCATGGGCAACCTCAAGGACACATCCTCCTGCATGTTTACTAAAGGAATAATGATCATATTCTTCCCCAGCTTTTAAGAAGTGTAGTGTGCATTATAGCTTACATATTGCTGTGCTGGCATAATAATGTTACCCCTCAAAAGTATTGGAATACTTGTGAATAATTAGTCTGAGTTCATATTACCTCTACTTTGTGAAACGAAAAAAATAGAGAAATATAAAACTGATGAAATTCTCTTTTGGTCACCTAAGTTAACCATCTTTTTAAAAACAAATTTAAATGCAGTATCTGTGTGACACCTGATCATATTATTTCAAAGCACAACGAAAGGAAAGTAATCCACATCTCTGACTGATGTATTTACATATTTTGGAAGTATTCCAAGGTCAACCAAATACCTTATGTGATACTTTATTCCCTCCTGCTGTTTTCTCTAGTAGGAAATTTATTTACTTCACCATTCTTTTTACTTAATTTATTACTTAGTGTACAGTTTGGTAAATTGTGTCCTAAGCTTTAATAGCTTCATGCTAAATAATTTGTCTCTTAAATAAAAGTTACCATTCATTGCAGTAATTTATTTTAGTTGTGAGAGCATTTGCATGAACCTAAACTTAAAGTTAACATAAAGTATCCAGTAAACTTAATGTAAGCAGCCAATAACCCTTTATTGAATACTTTATATTTTGATGTATTTAAACCATTCACTTTCATTTCATAATGATGGGAATATATTTTATTTATGTATTCATTAGATCCTTACTATTATTTGTAATGTGCTGCTTCTTCTCAAATAAATTACAGAATGCTTCCTTCTTTCTTATGCATTGTTAAGGATCAAACCCAGGCATTCCCACTGAGCTACATATGTGGCATTTTTTATTTGTCATTTTGAGGCCAGTCTTACTAAGCTGCTAATTTGTCCAGATGAGATTTGAATTTGTGATCTTCCTGCATTAGCTTCCCAGAATGCTGGGATTGTAGGCTTGATCTACTATACCCAGATGCATTGCTTTCACAATACAACTAATTTAATTTTGTCCAATTTTCAGTAATAATTTATATTTTAATTATATGACAGCAAATTTCATTTCAGATCAGAGTTATTAATGGAAATAGTAAATATGGTGGGCCTAGTTTTATTCCTGTGTCATTTTAGTTAAATACTACAACCTTTCTCTCTGCTTAGTCATTTAGCCTAGTTACTGAAGGTATCCTTTGGTATCAGTCTTTTTTCTTTCTTTTTTTTTGGTTACTGGGGATCAAACTCACAACCTCCCTCTTGCCAGGTAGGCACTTGTGCGGCTGAGCTAAATCCTAGGCAAGGAATCAGAGTCTTTAAGACAATAATAAAGTTTAATTTATTTCTTTAAAATAATATTGGTTCTACAAAAGGACAAGAATCAAAGAACACATATATTCATGTTTATTTACATATAAAAAAAATCTAGAAAATGTGTTAAAAGTTTAATATGTACTGGATCTCAATAAGAATACTTACAAGATTTATGTTTCTGTTTTTCAGAACATATTTCGATAACATAGTCGCAATAGATTCCCTACTTGAACACATAATGGTAGGTCACCTTTTGATTTTAAAGTGATTTTATTTTAATCCACGATCCTAATAGGTGTGTGACATTTTGTGCATATTACACATAAGCTCTTTTAAGTACATTTTCTGAAAATGTGGTGCTTAAAAATCCATTTTGGTACACTTGTCACTTCTATTGAAATTTAGGGAGAGGTGGTTTGGATAACATTTTACAAAACTTCACAGTTTTTTTCTTTATTTAATGGAGATCTGAGCTTTGAAAAGACTTTTAGTTCTTTTTCATTGTTTTTACATATACGTACTTTTTACATGGAAGTAGTATTAGGGATTCCCAGTTGATTCTTTTCGATCTTGAAGTTCATTCTGCTTAGTTTAGTCTTAATTACTACTCTATCCAAACAGACACTTTGAGCCAAAAGGCATAGGAAGCAGAGATATAACCATATTTCTTATGTTGCTATTTTAATGCCCTGTGCACTTCTTTATAGAAGTGGCTCCCAGTCCTCAAAATAGTGAATGTGTGAGCCCCACATGTGGTAATATTTATGCCCTGCTGTGCACTTCGATAAAAGCCCTTTTCTTTCTCATTTTATGATCCATTTTCAAAATATAGTCATCTGCAGTAAGCAGTTTCTTCAAGGAGAGGTAGTTTGATATACATTGTTCTATTTTTCCTTGACATTTTAAAAATAAATGTCCTGTATTATATGTACAGTGTCTTATAGAGACAGCAGGTTTTTGGGGGAATAATCACATGTTAGCATTAGGGGTTATTGATTTCAGTGCATTCCTTTTGTGATCCATTATCTTAATAGTTTTACTTGAAAAATTAATTAATTATATAGTTAAGTAACATTAAGTAACTTTTATAGAAAAATGTTCAAAGTGGAATAGAATTAAGAATAAAAATATATAATATACACTGATATATCACTTAGACTAGTGGCATAAGAAGCACCTTAATAAAGGGTTAGCCCTTTATTATTAATATTATTGTTTTAAAAGTATATTTTTGAACTATAATTCATATATCATATAATCCATCATTCAATGTATTCAATATTATCATGTAATGTTGAACAACTTTACATGGCTGGTGTGAAACCTATTCAGTTATAATATATTCTTAACTCATGGATTTCTTGTAGTATTCATTTTCAACTTCATATCTGCTTTACCTAACGTGCTCAACAGTTTTCTTTTGTTCTGTCATCGGTAGTATTGATACTGAATTATGCCAATTCATAAAATGAGTGAAGAAATGTTCTGTTCTTTTCTATGACTAAATCAGTTTAAATAATATATGAATTTTTATTACATTAAAATTTGATGTAAATTAGCTTTAAATCTATTTGGATCTTATTAGGGTACAAACCTCTGATTCTCCTTCTAATTTCATCTGTGGTATTTGTCTCTTCAAGTTTTCTTTTATTTTCTTTTTTTCTGGATCTTACTACTCTTTCAGTTTTTTATTATTACTTTTTATACTAGAGAGACAATACGACATTTACAAATGTGAGTCTGATTTAGTTCACTTATGAGGATAGTCTGCTGTGTTGTTTCTTGGTTATCTCCAATCAGTTCCTCTAGCAGGTAGTAAATAGCTAGAGTGATGAAATGATGAGCAGAATCCTTGACAGTTTCTGCTTTTGCTGAGCTTACAGAGAGACAAACGTGAATCAAGTATCGGGTGAATGGCCAAGTATATTTACTGCTAGTTGAGAATCAGCAAATTAAACTTTCAGGTTAATTTTGACTTATTTGTAGATACTTCAGTATTCTTCTCCTTATCTAAACATATGTACTACTTAAATCAGTTTGAGAAAATAAAAAAGGGAGAATTTACAAGCTCACTTCACTGAAAAACCCTTAAAAATTCAGGCTTTTTAAATTATTGAACTTGAGGACTCAGCTATATTTTCAGGCATGTGTGTGTGTGTGGCTCTGTTAAGTTTCCACTGTGAGCTCTCCTTTTTTTCAGGCCAGCTGTCCTCATGCCATGGCAGGGATGCTCCACTAGCCTTATGCGTATGTGTACAGTGGAGCTTTCTAGCAAGACCAATTAACCATCAGAGTCTATTTTGGATCATTCATTTCACAAAACTTTCCTTACTTGCCTTCTTACTTGCTACCCCTTCATATTTTTGCATATATGAATGTTTATACCAAGAATACACATGCATTAACTCTTTTTATTTTTTAAATTTCTTTTGGTACTGAGAATCAAACTCAGGACCTTGTGCTTGCCAGGCATGTACTGTGCTGTTGAGCTATATCCCCACCCCACCCCATTACTGTTTTTAAAAGTATCATTTTTATATTTTACCTCTAATTTTTTAGAAATTATTTAATAACAAATTTTATAGTTTTGATATAATATTGGTGATGCTTTTGTTCATCAGTCCTTCTTGGACTTCACTTCCCCTTGCTTGCTCCCATCAGTCAGTCTCTTTGTGTCTTTCTACTTGAGCGTATCTCCCATTCCAACATAGTCCAATGGTAGGAATTTTCCCAGTACTGTGTACTTCTGAGGTAGTCTATTTTGCCTTATGTATAAATGATAGATTGACTTGGTAAACTCTATTAATATGCATAGGGTTTTTTGTTTTGTTTTTTGTTTGTTTGTTTTTTGGTACTGGGAATCAAACTCAGGACCTGACACTTGCCAGGCAAAAGGTTATGCCACTGAGCTATTTTACCAGACTATGTCCAGATACTGTTTTAAGTCCTTTTTGTATATTTTTTGACAAATTTATTAACATTATCAGCAAATAATAAAACTGCTGTCTCTTCAGATATTTCATGTCTTTTTCTTGCTTAACTGCACATTAATACTTAAACTGTATATTTTATTCATTAAGGTCATTTTCTTAGCCTTCATGGAATGGTTCTGATATTTTACTCATATTTTATTATTTAAGATTATGTAGATAATTAGTTTTTAAAATATTAAGCTCTATACAGACACTGATTTTTTTTCCTGTAGTCCTGGTGATTGAAACCAAAGTCTTGTATATACTAGGCTATGCTCTACCACTAAGCTTATCTCCAGACTCTTCTTTTCCATTTTATTAGTGATTTAATCATGAATAGATACTGAATTTAGTCATCATAGACATTCTAGAATGAATTATAATAGACTTTATACTACTGAACAGTTCTGAACAACCAGAGATCATCGTAGAAATTCTAGAATGAATTGTAATACTTTATATTGAGCAGTTCTCAAAAATATATTTTTAAATATTTTAATGTTTCCTCACTTGATAAATTTGATATTATCATCTTCATTTATAATTTTACTTGTTTTAAGGTAAATGGGCTATGGTTTTCTTTTTCATAACTTATCATTTTTCAGTATCACTGACATAGCAGGGCCATAAAAGTTGTTAATTTCCAAACAGTTTGAATTTTTGGAAATTTAAGAATTTTAAAGAATTCATATTTTGAACTATGGGTCTTATGTCTTTTTTTTTTTTAGTATAGACTTTTTTTTGTACTGGAAATCAAAAATAGGACCTTGTGCTTACCAGGTAGGCTCTTGTGCCACTGAGCTACATCCCTGGCCTGGTGTCTTTTATGTGGATATTTTTCCTACAATCTTTGAGTTAATTTTATGAGTAAAGTTCATATTTTCAGCCTGTTCTAAAATTGTCATTCTTTTCTTGAAAAATTACTCATCTAATCCAGATTTTCAAAATTTTTAGTGTATGTTTCCCAAAATACTTACTAAGCAACATCCAGGACCCTAGATGATAGGCATATAGATTTCATTGCATATAATTTAATCTTTGATAGTACAGGATATTGTTACTGAATAATTCAAGGTCTTATGAATTTGTAAAATATATGGGTGACTCTACTGTATTTCCAACAGTTCATTCCCTTTGCTTTCTCTATTTTTGTCCCAGTTATTCTTCCTCAAATATTGAGTTTTAGGTTGCACGAATGCCACCTAAAACTCAAGGGGAAGCCAGGAGTTGGCACACTTATTATTTTTAATAAAGAGCATGTGTATTTTATGGGTCATGCTCCCTTGCAGATGTGGCAGCCATAAACAGGACAGGAAGTGTCTGGGCTCCCACAGAACTTTGTTTACAAACACAGGCTTGCCTCCTAGACTGTAGTTAGTGTCCCCTAGGCTGGGCTTTGGTCCAGGAATCTAAAATACTGTGGACAGAAGAAGCATTTGTTCCTATCACAGGGTTGACCAGCTGATGGAGGCAAGAAGGAAACTGAGGTTCTGATGATGCTCATGGACTTTACGCACTCTGTCCCTACATTTTAGGTAAAGCCAATACTTGCAGCATGAACAAGTAAATACAAAATCAATAAGAGCAACAAACACAGCCACGTAGTCTGGTGATGGGAAGGGAACATGAAGTGCTCTGATTTAATTCTATTAAATCTATAATTTAGTTTTACATGAGATTTTATGTTTTTCCCTGACCACAAGGAGGCTCATTTTTCTCTTGCATAGATTTTGTGATGGCTGTTTTAGTCTGAGATTTAGGTCTTCTTTTCCTAAGGAATAATTTCATGGTTAACAGTCTGGAGAGTTGATGTTGCCAGAGTTCTCAGTATATGTAAATACCGTATTCATGACATAACTATGGGTCCCAACCCAGTAAGGACAGTGAGGTATATTAGCATTAAGGAAATATTTATTGAAGTAAATGGATGAACAAATGAATGACAAACACATTTTCCATTTAGAAATGTAAACACATACTTGTTATAAAAGCATGGCCACTGGGAATAGTGAGTATGAGTTCAAACACTAGATTCACTGTTGAAAGAAGGAGGTCAAGTCGGATTACTTCTCAGTACATCAGTGTTTCTAATATGTAAAAGTGGGGATAAAATTTTTTCTTGATTCAATGTTGTTATTGTGAGAATTGAGTAAATTACTATACAGAAGTATATTAAATGTACCTGGCACAAGTTGTATATTTAATAATTATTTCAAGTTACTGGATACCATGGTGAATAAAATTCAACTAGTGTCTATATCAAACTGCATGTCTCCTAAAAGGTTATATTACATAGTTTGTACAAATATTATTTACAATCGTTAGTTAGAATGAATGCTGGCTTTGGAGCTAACAAAGGCTCAGGAGACGCCTGAGAGGTTTTGGAAGAGTGTTTCAGATGGCTGAAAGCTCATAGGAAATCAATCCAGTAGCCATTTATCAACTTGTGTGAATTGTTTTAGTGTTTCAGCATTCAGCTGAAACTGTGGATGCATTTGAGCTATTTGTTCTTGTTGCTGTTACTGTTAGCATATACCAGTAACTCACGCACACACAGACACACACACACACACACACACAATATTGACCTACATATTGATTTGTTTAAAACACTAATTTCATTCTTAATCAAGGTAGGAAAGAGCTGAAGTTAATATTTATTTCATGATAAATTTCACCAGAAAGTTTTCTGAATTCTTCATTGTCTTACTCTTGTTTTGTCATTTGTCTTTAGATATATGCAAAAAACCTGGTGAGTGCAGACCGCTGTGCACTTTTCCAGGTAGACCATAAGAACCAGGAGTTGTATTCAGACCTTTTTGATATTGGAGAGGAAAAAGAAGGAAAACCTGTCTTCAAGAAGACCAAAGAGATAAGGTACAGCTAGAGTGGAATGTCCTAGGCTCTGGTCACAGATGTGCAGGTGTTCTGTTACCCACTTTTCTGTGCCTATTCACAGGTATGCTGACAATACTTGTCATACTGTGATATCATTCCCACCAGGACCCGCCTCCTGAAGGTAGTACTTCTGGGAATGACATTGCAGTGCCAGCGAAACCACACCTAGGAAGCGTTAGCGTCACTCCTGGAAATGCCGTCTTCCGGAGGCGGTCCTTTTGGAAATCATGTTGGAAAAACTTACTAGTGCTCCCAGGTAGGTAAAGATATACTCCACCTGGAGTCTGCAGGCTTCTCCATGTTTAGGAGCAAGGACAAACATAACCACTTTGGCCCACACCTCTTCCCAGCCAATGGGGCTGTTTCACCAAGGTCCAACCAGTAGAGGACACTGATCCGGTGTGTTGGATGATGTAAAGCCATTTATTAACTGGCCGTTTGGTTGGCCTTCCTTATCAGTGTACATTTTTTTGGTGCATTTTGAATCTAAAGCCTTCTTTATCCTATGAGTGGGAGCACTTGTCACTTAAATAAATAAAATGGAGTTCATTTGTTGGTGGAGGTGTGGTGGCCAGAAAACCTACAGGGAGCACTGTCATGTAATTTTCAGAACCCATGTGCTGGAGCTAGAAGCTTTTTCACACACTGCTGGGAAGTTCCTTCACACTGGCATTCCTTTTCTTCGTGTGTCTCCTGTGACTACTCTTGTACATAATACTACAAAGTTCTCTAGTGAGACACTTTTCCTTATCTAGGATTGCTGTTTATTTGGACAGCGTCTTATAAGGAAACTTGTCCTCAAAAAAATAAAAATAAAAAAATTGTGGCCCACAAGGTGTTCCCACCTCTGCTGAGCATCTCTGCTTCTGTGTCTCTAGGATGATTGGTCCTATTATCCATGGTTGCCCAAGTCTGATTTACAAGCTGTATATATGTTTTAAAAATTGTTTCATTTTTTTTTGTTTGTTTGTTTTTGGATCTCAGTATTGTCAGTCTGGATATATTCACCAAGTTAAAGTCATTTATCTTTCTCATGTTTTGAGTGTTACCTAACTACTCTGATATTGACCTCATTTTGATTTATAATGGTAGGAAAGACAGGGGAATATGCTTGCTGCAACCTTAGCATGATGAGTTAGTGCCAGACATTTACCTAGGGAACGCTCCTTCATTGTGGGCTGCCCCTTACCGCAGGGAGGAAACCTCAGAGAACATGGGGAAGGAACAGCACAGACAGCTGTCAGAACAATACCAACAGCATACATCACCAAAAGGACTCTGATTCTTGGTTCATGGAATCTAATGTGTCATGGCCATGCCGTTCAAAACACAAGGAAACTGGGAAGATAACCTTAAGTTTTACATAATGCTTGGTTGGCCTTTTGATGTTTTAATTCTATTTACGTCAATTCTGTTTAGACTTTTCTTGATATTCCTTAGGGTGCAGCTTTATTTAAGTAATGATTATTTCCTCTAATGTTTAAAATATAATATTAAAATTACTTTTGAATTATCACAAATGTATATATTGGGAGTTTTAGATATCTTTCTGAAGTTTGAAGTAAGTGTATATGTGACGCTAATGAAATTAATAAAAGAGTATGCAAAATGTTTATGAGAACATGTTTACAAAAAGGAAATACTGATATTACTATCAAAAGTACAATTATATTCTTGTATATCAATTGTTGTAAAATTTAACAAATTAGGGAAACAAAAATATTTCCGTAATATTTGCATATAGTACTTGGATTGTCAACAACATAAAATTCAAGTGCTATTCATCTAAGCATACATAATCTATGAATCCTGTATGTACATAATCTATGAGTTTTGTTATATTTGTAGTGAAAATCACAGTGATGTAAACATGCATTTTCATTTTTATTGATCTAATACTATTTTGAGAATATTGGCAAGTTGGTAAACTCTCATAAGTCTCAGTTCACATCTTACTGAGAAACTACTAAGAAAATATATCTTGAAGCAAATTGTAAACTACAAGGTACTTTGAAAATGCAAGAAAGTATTAGTAATCAGTACTGGGGATCACTAATTTTTCATTTTTCATTTGTGATCCAATTATATTCTAATGTGTTGTGAATTATATTTTAAAACAATGATCACTGTGTGCTTTATTTTGATATATTTTATAAGACAATTTAGGATATATACATTATATATATAAATGTAAAGCTAACAAGTACATTTAAAATAAGCTATGGCTTTTTATTCAATATTTGATAGTAATGGAATGTGTCATAATTATTCTACAGCATCAATATTTTAATTAGCATGTCTCTCTCTTTTATATGTGCAGATTTTCTATTGAGAAAGGAATCGCTGGTCAAGTCGCAAGAACAGGAGAAGTCCTGAACATCCCAGATGCTTATGCAGATCCACGCTTTAATAGGTGAGAAGGCGTGTCTCCTCCTGCAGTTTCTCCTGGCACATCCCACTCTTGGAAGCCTTCTCCAACCAGCCCCAGTTCCTCAAATCTCAAGTCAGTTACTTCCTCCTCATTTTTTCCCCTGTGTACCAACTGTATTATAAGCAGTCATTGTATTCAGAGACATAAAATGAAGAATTCTGAGCTATCAATATATAGTGATGTACCACTACAGATGTTTATAATGTTTCAAAAACAGCTAAAAGGAGTTTTAACTAGAGTGATTTTTTTTACTCCAGTGTCAACATATTGTTCGACCCTATTCTCCATCAAACCACATGCTAAATGGCTGCCACACAATAGAGATAAAGTTGCACATTCTTCAGATCAACCAGTCTGACTCTGAATTATGGTTCTGACACTTACTAATAGAAGAGTAGACTGTGGTGAATTATATAATCTGAGACTTAGTTTCCTCATATTTACACTGGCTATGATAATAGCTACTTTATAGTATTTTTAAGGTTATATTTAATATTCCTAAAAGATTTGGAAACAACACAAAGTAGGAACTCAATAAGCCACGGCTTTCATTGGATATTATTAAAATTGAACATTAAGATGGTATGTAAGGATTTTTTTTGTTTCCTTTTGACTTTCTTTGGAGAACTATAAGCTATATAAACTGGTTTTTAACAAATCTCAAGAAATTTAAATTCTCAGAATTGATGCTATTACAGTTAGTGGGTAATGTTTCACATATTTTGACAATAATAATTAGTTGTTACAAACATTTGGTTTACTTTAAGTAATAAATACTAGAAGCAACTAAAATTTCTTTCATGTAATCAACTGATTAATATCAAATATTACTAATTATTGTAATATTACTAATATTACAAATATTACTAATGTGAATATAGCTACATTCTAGCAATATATTTCACTTATAATTTGAGGACATACTAAAATTTTTATTTTTCCATAAAACAAACTTGTCACTTCACTGCTTTAATATTGAAAATATTTATCTAAAAGTTTACAAGTTGGACTATTAAGACAATGAAAAGACAATGAACAGAGTACGAGAAAATATTTTCAAAATATACCATGCAAAGCATTTGTATCTAGAATATATGAAAAACTTTCCAACTTGATAATAAGATATTCCAGTTTAATGAAAAGACTAGGAGAGTTTAACAGACACTTCATAAAGAAGATGCATAATGATTATTCACATATTCCCAGTGGGGCCGTAATTCCTTGTCTTGTTTCTAGGTGGCTTGAACCATTGGTGGTTTTTGTGTGACTACTCTGCATGACTGTGCTACTTATACCATCAGTGGAAAAGCCCTCTGATGGGAAAAGAGTTGTGCCTTTTCTGGAAAATTTAAACATACACTTATTTAACAGTCCACTAGTCATCTCTGTTCCTAAGTGATATTGTGAGTTTATGACGCTAAAACATTTGCCTACATGAGACTTCTATTCAGATCTTCAAAGGATGTTATTCATAATTGCCAGCAACTTGACATTCACAGATAATATTATCAATTGACTGGTAAATGGATGAGAAAAATGTGATTGGCCTGTCCAACAGAGACAGCTACACAGCATTAACAAGGACCAGTGGACTAACAGATGCCTCAGCCTGGATGGGTTTTAAGCACAGCATTGGAGATGAGAGACCTAGTCACTGAGTCCTGTCCGTGACTGCCATTCCCTTGGTTGTATGGCTGTTTTTGTGTAGCTCAGTCCTGTTCACTTTCCCCAGATCAAGAGTCAGCAGAACATTTCTATTAAAGACAAGGTAATAACTATATTGGGCTCTACAGGCTATAAGGTCTTTTTCACAAGTCGCTCGGACAATTCCTAAATGAATGGTATGGCTGTGTTTTATAGGACAAGAATGCTCTGCTTTGATCAGTGGAATGTAGTTTGCTGAACCTTGCTCTAAATTTTTATTTGAGTTGGTTTCACAAATTATCTTTCTCATAAATATGACCACGTTCAAAGGAATTTTATCATTTTACCAAACTTATTATAGTATTTCTTTGAATTCACCTTGTCTGCTTAGTGATGCTGGACACTAAAAGCCCAACTATAAATCAGAAACTGTGTTTAAGGACTACTTTAGAAAGCTCTTAGTAACCAAATAACAAATGAGTTAGAATATTTCTTAAAAGCTTCTAATAAAATACTGCAGATGTCACTTTATACCTGAATTTAGAACCTATCAATGCCATTATAGGTGTTTGTAATACAAGCCCGTACATTGAGATTTATGATAGCATGCATAATTTATTTTCTTCTGGATTCTTTTTCCTCTTGATGATTGCTTTATTTCTTCATGTTCACTCAGAGAAGTGGACTTGTACACGGGCTATACCACCCGGAATATCCTGTGCATGCCTATTGTGAGCAGAGGAAGCGTGATCGGGGTAGTACAGATGGTGAACAAAATCAACGGCAGTGCCTTCTCCAAGACGGATGAGAACAACTTCAAGATGTTCGCGGTCTTCTGTGCTCTGGCCTTACACTGTGCTAATGTGAGTACCAGTTTCTTATACCATTTTACTGCTCAGCGTTTATAACATTTTTTACAAACTAGGATCAGTGATTGTTGATAATACATATGTTAAGACATGCTGTAATATACCTTGAAAGAAAAAAAATCTCCTGATATTTTGTATCTCTGGATGTGAATTTGTTTAAAAAGTAGAAATCAATGTGTGGGTGAAATATTTCAGTGTAAGGCTTATAGTTTATTGTATCTACTGAAATTAGCAAGGAAAGTGTTACCTAAATCTTTAATGTTTGTCTTATGCACTGCATTTGAGAATTTGGCACAAGATGATAGAAATAAGTCATATTTTCACAACCACCAGGGAAGCTTTGCTTATCAGGGAAACTGAGGCACTGTTTAGGGTGTGTGTCAGATCCATTGAATGTTAATATACACAATCTTTACAGCAGTCCAGCCTGTTCACCAAAGAACAAAATGAGGTTCAATTTGTACCTTTCAAAAAAGTACAATTTGTAATTTGTTTTATATTATTATAAGTTATGTTGGACATTTTTATGAAAATAAACTTTAGTAATCCTTTTACTGCGTTATTGAAATTCGGAAAATTTAGTAATTTTTTATAAAGCTAAGCCAACGTAATGGTAGTTACTGCTTTAGTAAGTTAGAGAAATTGCTTTTTGTTAATAGAACTGAGTTCTGTAGTAGCAGGCACCTAACTATTGGAAACAGGTGAAAAATAACTAGGAACAAAAATTGTAAAAAAAACCCCAAAACACTGTAGTGATAAAGGATAACTATTTTAATGCAGTTACTGTTGTTTAATAGGGGTACACATCCTGTTTGCTCATGCCACCAGGCTACCTTCTAGGGGACATTGTTACAAAGCTCATCAAAAATAAACTACTACTAATAGTTTTGCTTCACATGTTGACATCTGTATCTTGCACTAAAATATGAACAGCTTGTGTTTCTTATTTAATTTAAAAGCTGCAAAGGATGTAATTTTTAGTACATTCTGAATATTG
This sequence comes from Hydrochoerus hydrochaeris, assembly GCA_004027455.1. Classification (NCBI taxonomy): domain Eukaryota; kingdom Metazoa; phylum Chordata; class Mammalia; order Rodentia; family Hydrochaeridae; genus Hydrochoerus; species Hydrochoerus hydrochaeris. The sequence continues at coordinate 390,077 of PVLA01000193.1, read as the reverse complement.
AGTAATCATCATTTTAAATGTAACCTAATAATAAAGCAACTTGGTAATTTTTAATGTACTTTTAAAATTACAATAACCAAATCTTATGACTGGAAAATTTAGAATTGTTCATTTTTTTCCCTGAACATGTATATCTATTATGCTTTAAAATATTTTACTAATTATCCTAACATAAAATTATAAGACAAACATGATTAGTGTTAAAAATTCATTGTGGTTTGTGGTGATATTATATATGTAGTACATGATCAAAACAACATAATTATATCACAAAATTTTAATAAATAATTTTGAGTAATAAAAAGTGAAAACATTGTGAAAATGATTTTTAAAGAGAAAATTGTATCTTCAAACAACAATAGTCAATGTATCTGTTCCTGGATTTTACTTATAGTTAAAATGAAGTTACACTTAGCATAACTTTTTATGCTTTTTATCTTGAAATAATATTACATCAAAAGCAATGTTGCAAAAGTAATGTAAAGAATTCTTGGAGACTTTTACCTATGTTCCCAGGTATTGATACATTTACCACTTTTGCTCTGATGAACTCCGTTTCTTACCAATTATCTTTCTCGAGTCTACCTGTTTTCTATAAAATGTCTCATATAATATTCCAACTTATAGTTTCTAAAGCCAGAGACAACCTAGTACCCTCCCCAAATAAATAAATAAAACCAGAGACTTTATTTTTTTTATTGCATAATGAAAACATCCAGAACTATATATTTGTGCTCTGTTAGTGTACTTGGACTGGTGACACCTGACTGAGTGGCTTTAAACAACAGAATATCACTGTTTCCCAGTGTTGAGGGCTGGAGGTCCAAGGTCAAGGTATGGTCAGGATTGGTTTCTCCTGAGGCCTTCCTCTTGGAATTTCCAAGGGCCACCCCTTCATGTGGCCTCACCTGGTTTTTCCCGTGTGTGTATGTGTGTCTGTGTCCCAGTTTCCTCTTTCATGAGACATGAGTTGCATTGCAGCTTATTTTACCCTAATTATCTCTTTCACGGCCCCATCTCTACATCTGGCCCCATTTTAACGTACTGGGAGCTGGGGACTCAGCATGTTGATTTTGGGGAGACACATGCAGACTGCCAAAGCACTGTACTGTTCATTGGTCAGCAAAATATTTCCACTTTAGAATCATTCTTAAATTTGTCTGTGTTTTCTGTGACCTGGCTGTTTTTGAAGCAGATAGGCCTAATACTTTGTAGAATATTCTTTCAGTTGGATTTGCCTGCTGTTTCCCCATGAGTGTATGAGGCTTTAATTCTGACACAAATGTCTTTTAATGCTCCCCCATATCAGGCCCATGTCTATCACCAGGTACTTGGTGAAGATGATACCTGAATATTTCTGTCATGAAGCCTTTTCATCTTGTTACCACCTGTTTTTACCATTTTTTTTTTTTAAAGAGAATTCACCTACATGTTGATACCTTTAACCTAACACTACAGAAGTCCTTCTAGTCATTTCTCATTTCAATCTTTGGAACTCTGTTTTATGACTGAAATTTAACTCATACCAAAATTGACCATCAATTTTCTTCCAATTTATCCCTTTTTTTTTAAGTGAGCTGGGAGAATTGTTTCCATTTTCAGATAGAGAGGAGTAAAAAAGATTTTTTTATATACAATTTCTCTGAGGTATCAAAAATACTATTGGTTTTATCATCAGTACTATTTTTAATTATGTCATTTGAAACTTTATTTAGATCCACATTCAATAGTTCATGAAAACTTCAAACATCATTATTAGATATTATTAATACCAATATTTTATATTACTCTTCATTTTAAGAGATATTTGTGTTAATAGAATTTTGGAACCAGGAAAATCTTAGAAATAAGATGTGAGAAAAGGGCATTTTTAGGTAAGAAAGGTGAATTTGGAAGTTGAGTATCTTAAAAATCTATCCAGTTGTCATGTGTTCCTTGAAACTTTGCTTGCAAAAATATGTGTCAGTTTAATCACTGCTGTTATTTGAGCAAGTAGATCAAGGGGGTCAAAAACTTTAATGTAATTGTACAATAAAACCTAGATTCAATCATGATTAAAACCAAATGAGAAAAATAGTGCTTCCTTTGAAAAATCACACAGGCATTCTGATTTTGTATTGATTCTTTAAGTAAGTTATTTAGGGTAAAGTTTTGGTAAAATACTAGGAATTGGTTTTTACTGGAAGTGATGGTAACTTTCCCAAGCAGTAATTATGTCACCACAAAATATTGCTCCCAAGCAGTAGTACGTCCTTTGTGTCTTGGCAGTTTTGTTAAGTTGTCACTGTCACTGGACTCAAGGACATGGTTAGTTCCTTTTAAGGTATGTGTCAGAAGTGTATGAGGTGCAGCTTCAAGCTCTCTGTGGAATGCATTATCAGTTTATTACTGGAATATTTTTGCTCTTTATTGCAGTTCATAAGAAATTGTTGGTGCATGCCTATAATCCCAGCACTCTGGGAAGCCGAGGCAGAAGGATTACAAGTTTGAGTGTAGCACAGATAAATTAACAGTTTAGCAAGACCATGTCTTAATAATAATAATAATAAAAGACTAGTAGCTCAGTGTGAAGCCCTTATCTTAATCCCCAACACCACCAACAGAACCTCAAAAACAAATTGTATTATTTCTGTAACTATTTCTCACTCAGAAAAGAGTACAAAACTTGTGAATCTCCAACCTCAAGTGACTTTTACCTTCTCTACTTCAACTGCTTGGCTTTCCAGTTTGATTAAGGTTGGATTTGGGGTTACTGTAAAATTTTCTTCTACCTCAGAACAAAAAACAGTTCATTTATCTTCTTTAAAATGATGCTTTTTACTTTTGCTTTATTGAAGCAGTTACCGTTCTAAATCAAGAATAAAAGAAAATAGCTCTCAAGTCATATTAGTATCAATAGGTAGCAACCAATTTCCTTACATTTGTTTCTTAGAACCTTAATCTCTTGAAGACTTTAGTGTCATAACCATGAGGAAAAAGACCAAGACCTGAATTCTCATTACCACTTTGGAACTTTTTTTTTAAGCAAGTCTGCTTTAATACTTTGAGCATTTTTTTAAACTAAGAAAAGTCTCTTAAGGGATGTGTTATCCCTAACAGTTGAAAAGCCCACAGCTTTTTTTTTCTTTCTCTGGGGTTCTTTTTCTTCCCTGAGAATATACATGAATATTTATTAAAGTCATTTTACTTAATTTTTTTCCTTATTGTACATAACTGTAACTGCAAAGAAAATATTGTATAGAAATGAATAAAGGCTTCATGCACTATGAAATGCCCTTCAGTTTTCAGCTATGATAAAATTACAGTAAGGATGTTGATTCTAGGAAATTCAAAATAATTCTGCTCTTGAATTATTTTGTTCATAATGAGAGCATGGAAAACCACATTAAACTTGCTACATGATAATGTAATGACTTCATTTATTATTGTTAGGCTCAGTGGTCTGGTTTAGGAGTCCTAAGAGGCAGCACACATGGCAGAACATAAATATTCATTATGTCTTTAGTTTACTTTATTTCATCTTTAAATGAATTAAACTCCATTGTGTTTATTGAATTAAAGAGGCATGTATCTGACTAGCAACATCACCATTACATTTATGAGTTAACTAATAATTGGAAGTACTATCAATTGAAAACAGTCATTGAAATCACCGAGTCCTTTAAAACTAAAAGAATTGGCCTACTTAAATACATTATGATTTTAAAGAAATATTTGACATGATGCAAGAAGCTAACAGTGCAGTTATACCTGTTACATCTTTGGCCTGAAAAAATAAATTCTTTAGAATAGATTTGCTCTGTACTTTTCAAATGGGACTATGTTTAATATTAGAGAGACATGGAAAAATCACTATTCAAATGAAAGCAGTTGGCTAGGGGTAAACATAGTAAGTGGTTTAACCTTTATTAATTCTTGAATTGGACAAACACATATTATCTTTTCTACATCGGATAGCAGCTGTAAAGATCAATATAATAACTGTAGTAAGTCTTGTTCTAGATATTTACATATAAAAGTTTAGTTTCACAATAAGTCTGCAATTGAAGTTATTATCTTCACTTTACAAAAGAAAAATCAGAGTTTAAATAATTTGCTCAAGGTTATATAGTAAGCATGTGATAGAACCAAGGTTAAATATATACTGGCTCCAGAGTGCCCTGGTCTTTCATTTGACGTGTTCTTTCCTAAAGCTGCATAAAAGGAGATAAGTATTCAGACGTGTTTTGAAGCTTGGTGTGAAGGGTAGGGTGTAATTAGAGTATTCCACATAATCCAGAACCAATGGGTCATATAGAATGATGGATGCAGAAAGGCAGATACTAGGTGAATTGGTTCACCTGATGATGGCAGCTGAAGAGTCCCACAGGTGGCTGTCAGCTGAGGAACTTGTGAAGCTAGTTGTGTGACTGAGTCCAGCTGTCTCTGGATATGGAAAGCTGATGTTATTTAACTCTCAGAATGAGGCCTACAGTCTGTGAACTACAGAGGCTGTTACCGTAAATAACAGAGTCTAAAGGCTATCAAACCTAGAGTTTTGATACTCCTTACAGGAGAAGGGTCTCCTAGCTCCCGAAGAGAAAGCTTATATTTTCTCTCTGTCTTTTTTCTCTGTCTAGGCCTCAACCAGTAGCCTGGTACCTATCATCACTGATTGAGAGTGAGTCTTCTCTGATTCCAGGGCATTTCCTCCAGACACACACTTACAAACATACTTAGAAATGATACTTTCCTAGTTGTCTGGGTATCCTTAAGTCAAATTGACACTTACTAAGAAATGAGGGTGTATCCAGAAAAAAAACCTTCATGTACAAACCAAGTACCGTGAAGGCAGGGCAAAGACAAAGTTATATGAGTTTAGAACAGATAGAAAGTTTAATGCTCAGGATTCCTTTGAAGAGTAATGTAACTACAATGTGTAATTATGAATAATGAGCTGACGGTTGAAGAGAATACTCAAGAACAGTGTTATAAATTCCTAACAAATTTTCTGAGAAATATCTGAAGTATAGCTTATTTGGTAATAAATTGAGCAACAAAGCTATGTTCTCAAATCCAGCTGTCTCTTTGTTAGTAGTAACATTATAACGTAATACACATGACACGTATCCCTTACTGTTTTTAATTTGAATACCTAGATTTTAGTGCATAACAATGCTTAGACTACATCCTTTGGCTAGCATGAAAAGTAAAAGTAAATATACAAAAAAACTAAACTGAATTCAACTTGTTTTTGGTGCTTAATTACACACTTTATAACTAATATGATCATTCATTCCACAAATAGGATTAGAGCACCCATTTATGTTAAATATAGTGCTAGACACAGGATAAAAATTAGTAGACCCTAAAATCTGTGTAATTTCCTGCCCATGTGTACAGACATATGTGGCATTCTTTAGTTAAGTTTTTAAAAGTGCATGCTCTGCAGTAGATGAATCTTTTTCTTCAGATAAGTCACTGTTCTCTCTGCACTCCCATGTGTGTGTGTGTTCTTAATGCACGCTGAGTGTAATGGAAAACTCAAAATTTAGCTATGCACATTTCAAAACCTTTCCAATTGCTCTCCAACTTTTTGACTTTAGGCCAGTTAATTTATGTTTCTGCACTTTAGGTCCCTCCACAGGTGATATAAATAAGGCCAATTCCACAGGACTGACTTTAGGGCTACAATAAATAATGTAAATAAATTCTGAACTCTGTACCTCGTCCATAGTCTACACTCATATGTCTCTTTGCTTTTCATTCTACTCACAGTTTTTGTATCCCAATGTCATGAAGTCTAAATTCACTGATACACATACAGTTGGGTTTGTTTGTTCATTTGTTTTCACTGGTTAAACTGCTTTTCCTTAAAACTAGGTTTTGTCTCACTTGTGTATATCAGAAAATGGCAGGAATGATGGGATAAGTATGTTTTAAAGAAGAGGTTTTCCTTGGTGGAGAATTAATGGCAATATGTCTTCTACTTTAGTTAATAATTTTATAAAGTTTAAGCATTCACTGTATAACTTGATCACACACACATGGTATGGACTGGATTTCTGCATCCTTCCTGGATGGAAACTAGTTTCTACCTCTAACTCTAGCAGATGCAAGGTTCCTTTCTAAGCTCTCCACCACCATCACTATGCCACCTCAGTCTGGCTCTTGTGCTACAGGGGTCTTTGGTCCCAAAGCTTTGAGGTACACCTTGTTCTGAGTCTTAATTCTTTGGTCCCCTGCAGGAGACAGTATTAACACTTTCCACACAAAAGTGTATGTTGGTTTTAGGGCTTACTTGGTGAATCTATTTGATTCCATTAATGGCATCTCTTAATGACATTGATAAAAATGTTGACAATTATGTTTTAAAATATATTTTGTCAATTATATTTTAAATTAAATTAAATAAACAGGAAAAAAGTCAAAATTTATATTAATACTAAACTATTATTCTATCTCATACATTACCAAAGATAAACTACTTATATTGTGAAGACTACCTTTGCACCATGGTGAATATTGATTTGTACATTTCCAAATTTCCATGGTGTATATACTACCATGATGGAAAGTGTCAACTTCCCAAATGATGCACTGATATGGAGTTGAAGAAAGATTGGTCCATAAGAGGTAGTCTAGTGCTGCGGTGTTGCTTGAGAAGAGTCAGTTCTTCTTGATTGGCACCGGGATAGCAGTCGCCTATGGAAAGTGGAGCCCTGTGCTGACTCAGAATGTAAGATAAGAAAGCAATAATAGCTAACTGACTGCAAGTTTAACAGTCATTGGCCAGTGTTTGTTCTGAGTCATTTACCTGTGCATGTCAGTGACTCTTCATGTTCTTTCATGCCTTAGTGACTACAGTATCCTCAGTTTATAGATGGGGGACCTAGCCACAAGTAATTAATTAGCTTACATGTACACAGTTAGTAAATGGTGGGAAACAAATTCAACCCAGGTAGATGATTCCAGTGTCAACATATTAAAGAATTGCTTTACCCTAACATGACTCTAGGTCTACTATAAACATTTGAACATGTAAAAGGCTATATTTTTATATTATGGTAGAAATATGTAAAACCCATATGTGCAGGTTATCTTTTTACTGTTGTCTTTTCAGTACAGCTTTGTCATACTCTAGTACCTAAGACTGATAGATCTTCCAAGTAAATTCTAGTTTTAGACTAACAGCAGTTGCTTCCTCTAGAAGTCTCTTCTAGTTAGTGAGTCCTAGAATAATTTCTCAGTTGTCAAAGGCAAGTAACTTATGCAAAATGAACTTAAAAGACAACAGTTTTCTACTTTTATTAGCAACTTGCAATAGAATGAATAAAATGAAATCATTTATTGATAATCATAGATAATATTATTTTCCATTATTCATACTGAAAGTCATTTAGCAAACAGAAAACCTATAAAATTTGTCAAAACCAGTAGTTTCCTTCATGAAGCTAAATTGCTTAACTTTTTTGTAATTATTATTAACTTAACCTCCACTAATTAAAAAATAAAATAAAATGCTTAAAATTTTAAAATGTGTATACTTTGAAACTTTGTTATATATTTATAAATGCAAATCATAAATAAAATAAAATTCATTCTAATTGCAGGTTTCAAGCATATAAAATAACAGTAAGAGGAATGAATAACTGTCTCACAGGATTTTTGTGAAAATTGCATGAAATTATCCAGGCAGGGCACTTAGTGTTCTTCTTGCTACATAGATACTTACCAGTATTAATAATTATTGTAAAAATGTTATTTTTCTATGTAATATGATTACTTTTTTGAACAAATTTGCCATAAAATTATACCAAATTATGGTCACTACTGAATGATAGCTATTTACTATAGCTATTACTTTCCTAACAAAATCTACAGCATCCCAGAAAGTAATACTCCATTTAAGTTAGGAGGAAAATGTAAAAACTTACATCTTGGCATTTTTTAAGTAAATGATATTAAAGAAACTTCATTTTCTTGATCGTGTACAAATGGATGGAGTTAGAGATCTCATACATCAGATAGCCCTTTTTTTGTCCAGGATTTAGAGTTTCCCATGACAAAGTGAGTGTTCTGTATCTGATCAAAGGTAGCAAATGTGTCTGGCCAATGTTTGTAAATCTTATCCAAGATCCTTTTCCTCAGCCTTTCTAGGAGAGAGGTAATTTTATAGGTGGCCAAAAGAGTTCACATTTGAGATGAATTTGAGATGTATATGCATTTCCATTTGTGCTACTCACCAGTTTACAATTTGTGGAAAATACTTGGAACATTTATTGAATTCATAGATTACTTATACATGCTTTTTTCACAGACAAATATTCCAAATCCCTGTCTCACAAACTAGTAAAGAAATAATTTGACAATCAATATCATATTTAATTACAATGCTTTCACTTAAAAATACAGGTATTTACTGAGAACAAAACAGGCCTTGTTCTGTAAATAAAATATTTAAATGTATATTTTTATGCTTTTAATTTTTAAAATTTTTTAGTTTACATTTTATAATACAAATATTATGTTAGTACAGTGCATGTGCATATAATTATTAAGGAATATATATAATCATTGAGAGTGTCTCTCCAAAATTTTGTACTGATGAAAGTGTTTACATTCAGATGTTGTAGAGGCTACACTGGACTAAGATACTTGTGTTCAGTAAGGAGCTAAATGGATGACATAAAGAAAACATCTTAATTCTGTTAGTTCCATTTATATTTTTATATAGGCTATGGATGTAATCTTATGTATTGACAGATAGTCTATACTAGGTGTAAAGGGGAATGCAAACTGTTAAGACTACTCCAACTTGCCAGGATGTCACACATTTTCACCAGTAGTTTGCTGTAAAGGATTTGTTTGCTCTTCCTTTAAATCATCCTTCCTAGTCAATTTTACCTACTTAGAGATTCACATGTAAACATATCAATCCATTCAAACTGCTTTACTTTTAGTTTGTTGCCACATCTGTTAGTTATAATTATTTGTAAAACTACACTTGCTTAAATATTAATATACAAGAATGTCATTTGGTAAGGCAGTGAAAAGTGCCTATCCATTTTGCATTAATGCAGTTACCTATTTATATGTCAACTTTATGGGCAGAGTCTGTAAATGATGTATACAAATTTGTGTCGTGCATTTGAAGTCATTGCTGTAACACCAATGAAATCCCAAATTAATTAATTTTAACAATATAAAAAATATACAAGTAAAGCAAGGGATATAGTTCAGTGGCACAGTTCCTTCCTGACAAGCACAAAGTCTTGAGTTCAATTTCCAGTACAAAAAACCCAAACAACAACAACAAAAATACAAGTAAATCATCAAGGGGAAAAGAAATGATGAAGTCTTTCTAAGGAAGTTGAGATTTATGTATAGTGTCATGTAATTATTTGTTTTAAGAGAGTTAAAAGCATTTAGGTCTTAAATTCTGTGATCTTATTAATATTCATTCCCTAGTAATAAAATGAACAAATTTTATTTTCAATATTTTTCTTAATAAAAATTTAGAAATATAATGTAATATAAAATATTGTAAAGAGGACAGATAGTAATTTTACTCCTTAGAAATGAAGTCTGGTAAAAAGCCATTAGATACAGAATTAAGTAAGACTTCAAAACAATGATTTTTTTTTTCAGTTGTTTTGCATTTTCAAGGACTAATGTCTCCATAGCTCCAGTGTCTGTGGAAGTATGGACAGTATTAAGTCTCCATTAGTTTCAATGATAAAGCTGATTCTATTATGCCAAATTCTGAATTTTAATGCCAAATGATTTTAAGCATTGTTTCAAGTAATGTTTTATTTACCTTCCAGATGTATCATAGAATTCGTCACTCAGAGTGCATTTACCGAGTCACTATGGAAAAGCTGTCCTATCACACTGTTTGCTCTGCAGAAGAGTGGCAAGGCCTCATGCATTTCACACTCCCTCTACGCCTCTGCAAGGAAATTGAACTGTGAGTGTTTTGCTTTGTCAGTTTCTCTTATTTTTTTAATATTAAAAAAATTATAGTCAAAATTGAATTTATATTTAAGCTGCAAGGGACCTCAGCCAGCTTAATCTTCAAGATAACCTAGAGAAAGCAAAGTAGTAGCAACCCTTTAACTGATAGAAACCCAGTTAATTGTGGCCCCTTAGCACAGTGAGCAAAGTTCAAGAAAACAGCTAATAATTGTGTCATGGCAATCATTTTATAAGTGTATCTCAAATACCAGCTTCTGTGCCAACCTGTTGCAGGCCCCTGAATCCTCATGACAACTGGAGAAGGACATGATTACTGTCCCATACACATAGACGATAAACTGAAAATTACAGAAATATAATAACGTGTTTGTGGGTTTGTAGATCACACAGGTAGTAATGACAGGGTTTGGATGAGGACGCTGGTGGGTCTGGCTTCAGAGTTGGGTTCCAGAGCTGCCTGTAAGCTATGCTATCCTGCTTCACCTAAGAAGCAGCACATTTCTCACCTCGACATAGTCCAATTCAAGGTGCATTTGCTGAACATTTTGGCACTGGGGATTTTTCTTTTGGTGCATTTTTCTTTTGGTGAGTATTTACTGAGCTAGGCATGGTGCTAAATCTTAGGGGAGGCCTTTGCCTTGATATGGTGCAATCAAGTGGGAAAGAGAGACAAATCTCAATGGCTTTGTTAGTTTCTTCAGCAACAGATTTTTTAATCTTATTGAATTAAGGCAAAACAGGTCACAGAGCTAAAATCACAAGCATTATGATTGTCAATGTTGTTTATATGCCTCACCTTGATCTTTGTTTATAATTATCTATTTTTATGTCTAGGATGCCATTTTATTCTGCTTACTTCAGAAAACAAAATTTGAATTTTATTTTGAAATGTTAACCTAAAGGTTAATATTTTTATTACCCTGTTGCATACTTTACACCATGTAATATTTAAATTCAAGATGGTTTTTAATATGACAATAAAGTATCTCCATATAAATTTAAATTTCCAAATTAAATCCAAGTATTTAGTGATAATTAGTTCTGCTTTTACACTTTGTTTTCTATATTTAATATTTGACTTATTAGTGCTAAGATCTGTGATAATTTGTATACCCATGAATGCAGACTAACAATAGTTATCTACATGAAAATCTTCAGAAATGACCCATCCAGTATGTACCTTACAATTCAAAATATAGTGCTTTATCGTGCGGTTTATTCCAAATAAATGCTAACAACTACATTATTAAATGCATAATTATTAACATAACTGTATGTACTACATATATTTATAGATTATTGTTTCAGTTTACATAGAAAAATTTCAACTTTAAAGGGTAACTTTGCCTAAGACTTCTCTCTTTATCTGTGAACTGTGTAATACGTATGTAGTGTTCAGATATAAATTTTATGCTTATTACTCTGACAACAAACGCAGCATCTTTTTTTAGCAGATTGTGTAATATAAAATTAAACAGTGACTTAATAAATTCTTGAAATGTGTGCAGTCTCCTGAAAAACCTTTCAGTACCAGATAGATAGAATTAAGGATGACAAGGAGTCCAGAGTCTTCTTAGTCTCCTTATAGACAAAAACTTGAATGATATTCTTTGCTTACTATGTTTTTTCCTAATTGCATTTAGTAATAAACTCTCTTTTAATTTCAGATTCCACTTTGACATTGGTCCTTTTGAGAATATGTGGCCTGGAATTTTTGTGCATATGGTTCATCAGTCCTGTGGGCCACTGTGGTATGAATGACCTAAATTCTTTTTTTGAACTATTGAGTGGTTTGACTTCTTCCTCCTACTATTTATATGCCTTCTCATTTCTTTGTTTGTAACTATCTTAATATATGACATGGGCACATTTTTTCTGAATATTCAAATAAAAATGGATAGAGATCTTTGAACAAATCTGTGGCCTTTTCAGCTTTTCCTTAGACTGTTGAGTCCTCTAGCAGCTGATTGTAGCCTAGGTAAAAATCCTGCAGCTGGGAGGGCTATCACAGAAACAGGGTAGACTGTGAGGCTAAAGGAGGCAGGACTTAGTGTACTGAATAGAATTATATGTTTTTAAGTGTGGCTTGAATACTGTACAAGTTTAGTATCAAGTTTCAACTTACATATATGTTAGATTAAAAGAGGTCTTCTAATTACAGCATGATACTTGGTCATAATTATAGAATCATTCAGTGCAAATAGTTTTCCACTTACCTTGTCCTGTCCTAGAGGCCGTTGTGACTGAAAATTTAATCTTTTTCGGTTGAAACACACAAACTTAAAATGAAAGGAATGATCCCCTTCACAGATTTAGAAATTAAGTGCCTCAAAGAATGGCTTAGGTTTTCTAGAATTACCTTGTCACTTTGTCACATCTCTCAATATCTGTTTCTTCTCTTATTTCTATTTATGCTTTTTAATAAACCAACCTTTGAAGAGGGTGCACACAGGAAAACTGCCTCCATTTCTTTTGTAGGTATTAGCTGAGCATGTGATCAGCCAGAATCCTTAAAATGCTATACTTTTACTTTAAGGATGTTTAAAAGCTTTCAATGGAGAAAAACACAAATGAACTCTCCATCTCCCTAGTATTTCATGGAGTAATATACTGATGTTCCTTTGTTTTAAACTACTTAAATATATTTTGAGAAAAAGTAGGTCTTCAAATAAGAATATATACATGGCGATATATTATCTACACACATAACAAAAAAAACAGTGACAACATTTATAAAAATATATGCATAGTTTTTTTTTCATATACTATATCAGTATTCGGATAAGCCCATTTGCAACTTAATAAGCTGAAAATAGCAAAAATACCTTAAATTAACTTTGAAAGAATAATCAATAATTTAGAAAAGTATCATTCTTATAAAGGAAAATAGTTATATTAACTAAATTATTATCACTAATTTTCTTTTTTATTTTAAAAAGACTAAAAGAAAACAAAACATAAAGCAAAACAGTAGAAACGACATAAGATTTCAAAACAAACTGACAGGAAATTCACAATGACCACTGTATTGCATATTGTTATCTTCAAAATAGTAGCTCAGGTTACAAGATAAGGGCATGCAGAACAGATCAGATAATATAAGAAATCACAGTTTCTTTCTCGAAATAGGATCAGTAGTGCAGTTATCATAGCTATCTTGCATATATATATATATATATTTTTTTTTTCCCATTCTTTCTTTTCTCTTTTTACCCATCTCAGTTGTTCTTTCCTTTTGAGTGGTTCCATTGCCTTCACAGTATGTTAGACCTTTTTAAATCTTATTTAATCTTTCTGTCTCTTACACAAGGAACACAATAAGATATTTACACATATGAGACTGATTTATTTGATTTACGAATGTGGTCTCCACTTGCATCCATTTACCTATAAAAGCCTCTGTTTATTCTTTTTTTATAACTGAGTAGTACTCCACTGTATAAAAATAACACATCTTTTTTAGTCGTTAGTTATGGGCATTTGAGTTGTTTCTAAGATTTAGATATTACAAATTGTGCTGGTATAGACATGGGTGCACCATATATCGCTATGGTATGATGTTTTTAATTCTTCTGGGAAAATGCCAGAAGGGGAATATCTGGGTTGAGTGGGGCCTCTATTTCTAGTTTTTTGAGGAATGTCCACACTGATTCCCACAGTGACTGCAGCAGTCAATACTTGCACCAAAAGTGGAGAAGGGTTCCTTTTTCCCCACACCCCTGCCAGCTCTCATTGTTGGTTGATTCCTTGATGAGAGCCATTTTTTCTGAAGTGAGGTAGAATCTTAGTGTTGTTTTAATTTGCACTTCTCAAATGACCAATGACATTGAACATTTTTTTCATATATTTATTTGCAAATTGTATTTCTTCATCTGAGAAGTATATATTCATCACAGATGCCCATTTTTGGATTGGGTCTTTAAATTTTGGGGACCTTTAATTCTTTATATGTTCTAAATATAAATCCTTTGTCCAAAGGACAGTTGGCTAACATTTTTTCCAAATTCATGGGTTTTTCTTTTCACTTTGTTGGTAATTTCTTTTTTACATGCAAAAACATTTTAATAAGAAGAGATCCCAGGTGTTCATTCTGTGTGAAGTATTTCCTGTGCAATTTGTTTTTTATTCATGAACTATCTGCCTACCCTATGTCTTCAAGATTTCTACATATTTTGTTTTCCAACAGATTTAGAGTTTTAGTCTTAAGATCTTTGATCCATTGTGACTTTAGTTTAGTACATGATGATAGACATCAAATTTATGCTCTCATGCTAGTAAGCACAAATATTTTCCATTTGCCCCTGTCAAATATTCTCTTAGACATGGGTCTAGTTTTAGTCTTTGGCATATGGAAGTCCAGTTGTTCCAGCATCATCTATTAAAGAGGTTGTCTTTCTTCCATGGGACATGTTGGCCCCTTTGTCAAAGGTAGGGTGGCTGAGTGTGTTTATAGTTGTGGCTGTATGTTCTAATCTATTCCAATGATCTTCAGGACTCTGTGTGGTGGTGGTGGTGGTGGTGGTGGTGGTGTGTGTGTGTGTGTCTGTGTGTGTGTGTGTGTGTGTGTATTTACCAGTACTGTGCTGATTTTATCACAGTAGCTTTGTAGTATAATTTCAAGTCAAGGATTGTGATGCTTCCTACCTTGCCTTTTTTTGCACAGGATTGCCTTTGTTATTCTAGATCTCTTCTGATTCCGAATGAATTTTAGGAATGACTTCTCTAGACTCTTAAGTATGCTAATGGTATTTTGCTAAGAATTGCATTAAATCTTTACAGCAATTTTGTGAGTATGGCCATTTTCATAATCTTTAGTCTTCCTATCCAGGAACAAAGGATGAATTTCCATTTTCTGAAATCCTCTTCGGTTTCTGTTTTCAAAGTACTATAATTTGTAATGTATAAGTTGTTTACTTCCTTTGTTAGAGTGATTCCTAAACATTTCACTTTTTGGGGTGCCACTGTGAAGGCTGTGGTTTCTCTTATTTCTTACTATGTTTGTTTGTGTACAGGAATGTTGGTGACTTTTAAGTGTTGACTTTGTATCCAGCTACATTACTGAATTTGGTTATTAGATCTAGAAGTCTTTCAGTGGAGTTTTTGGAGTATTCTATGTAGAATAGCATGTCATCTGCAAATAATGATAATTTAACTTCTTCCCTTCTATCCTTATTCCTTTTATTTCTCTCTCTTGTCTAATTGCTCTGGCTAATATTTGCAGAACTATACTGAATAGAAGTGGTGGTAATAGACATCCTTGTTTTGTTTCTGATTGTAGGTTTAATCTTTCAGTTTTGGTCCACTTAGTAAGATGTTGGCTATTGGTTTATCAGATTAAGGTAAAGATTATCTACTTCAATTTGCTGTAGGATTTTTGTCATGAATGAATGACAGACTTTCAAAAGCTTTGCTGCATCTATTGAGATGATCATGTGATTCTTATCTTTGGCTCTGTTGATACACGGTGTATTACATTTATTGATTTGCATATGTTGAGTCATCCCTGCATTCCTAGAATGAATCCCCTGCTTTTTTCTGGATTCCTATTACATGAAGTACTATTTTTTCATCCTTTGACTTTAAAGCTGTGAATTTCCTTTTGAGTTTGATGAGTTTCTTGTATATAGAATATTGTTGGATTTTGCTTCTTGATCCACTCTGCCAGCTTGTTTCTTTTAATTGGTGAACTAAGGTCATTCACATTAAAGGTAAATGATACATATTGGCTTATTTCTGTCATGTTATCTTTCAGTTGTTGGTTCTTTACTTTTATCCTCTGTGTAATTATTTTCCCTGCTTGGTGTTTCTTTCTGTTTTTGAAATTGTAGTCATTTTTATTCTATTTACAATATCTTTCAGTACTGTTTGTAGGGTTGGTTTGTTGGTCATGAAGTTCTCTAGTTGTTATTTGTTGTGGAAGTATCTTATTTTTCCAACAATTGTGAAAGATACTTTTGCTGGGTACATCAGTCTGGGTTGGAAGTTGTTTTCTTTTAGGACTTGAAATACTTCACTCCAAACTCTTCTTGACTTGATTGTTTGTGTTGAGAAGTCTGCTGTGATTCTTAGAGGCTTTTCTGTATAGCTGACCTGTTTATTTTGCCTAATAGCTTTTAATATTCTCTTCTTGTGCTGCATTTCTGGGATCTTGATTATTATATGTCTAGATGTCAGTGTATTTTGGTTATGAGTAATTGTTGTTTGTATCCCACTTATCTGTATGTCAGTTTATTTTCCCATGCATGGGAAATTTTCTGCTATTACTTCTCTAAATCATCTTTTTATATCATCTGTGTTGAGTTTTTTTATTTATATCTATCAACATATTATTTTTCTTTTCACCATCTTGTAACTGTTGAATTGTTATTTCCTGGTTCTTTATTATTTTTTTAAAAAAATCTTTCCTTTTCTGGTAGCTAGCTGCAATCTTGTCTTCAAGAAATCTTGTCTTGCCTGAAAGTCTATCTTCACATTTGTTCAAGTGGTTTTGCCAACTTTTGATGAAATTTTTGATTTCCTGGATATCACGTTGAATCTGTTTTTTGCATTCTAATTCTTTCCTATATTGTTCATTCAAGGTTTCCATCATTTTCCAATGCTCCTCTGTTGTTTTTTTTTTTTTAATCTGTGTCTTTTTTAGATATTCTCAGCATTTCTTTCATTATGTTTGCCATTTCTTGTTTTACTTGGGAGATTATTTCTAATCCAATTTCCTTCACAGCTTCATGAAGTTGTTTCTTTATTTCACTTGATAGCATTTCAGAAATTTCAGGTGACTTTCACTTTATTCTTTGTCCATATCTCCTGGACTTGTTTGGGATAGACTGGAAATTTGACATGGCATTTTGCTCCTTCATTTTGTCATTTTCTTGTATTCCTCTGGGGCACCTGAGTGCCAAGTCTCAGTTGTTTCTGTGTTGGTTTTGGCTGTCCATCCAGGAGGGGGTCTCCCCAGTTGGATAGACTTTGCTGGACAAGGGTTTATCAAGTCTTGTGTGGCACTCCAAGGCTGTATGGATGACTGGCATCACTGGATATGCCTTTTCTGGGACCCACACAACACACCAAGGCTCCCCGGCTGGCTGGTATTGCTGGGAGGGCGTTTTCCCCACTGCACACCAATTATCATATTGATAAGTATAATAATCTAAATATGTTGTTTGGAAAAATAAGTTAACATTGTCAAGTTGTGTCCTGTGAGCACTGTGAGGCATAGGAAGAAATGCTTACAAAGATAAGGTGATGATGGGTGATAGCTTGCTGATTCTGGTATTGATCACTGGAGGAAGAGTTAACATATTAGAACAGAAACTATAAAAGAGTGTCCATTTTATTAGTTGTGTCTGACTAGAGAAGGAGAAGAAAAGTGGCAACTGAGTTTGCAGGACTCCTAGGTTTCATGTGGGAATCTTTATACCTGGGGTTGCTGAAGGAGCAAGACGCAGAACTAGACGGTGCTCCTGGGAGCAGTGCTACTCTGCCGGAGTTGGTCATAACAGTTTCCTCTCTATACAGTTTTGACCTTGAAAAGTTGTGCCGTTTTATTATGTCTGTGAAGAAGAACTACCGGCGAGTGCCGTACCACAACTGGAAGCATGCGGTCACGGTGGCACACTGCATGTACGCCATCCTGCAGAACAACCGCAGCCTGTTCACTGAGCTTGAGGTGGGTGTACAAGCTAGAGCACATGTACAACATGGACTTGTGACATGTTTTTCCAGGACAAATTTGGGGTTAGTAAATTAGTAGATATACATTAAAAAACAATTCAGTCCCCAAGCATTTAGCATCTTTTATGTTTCAAGAAATGTAAATACAGAAATTTGAACTTCACCAAAATATCTCTGAAGGAAACACTAATTTTTTAGTATTTGTTGCTAATTACAGAATAAATATTCTAAGAGGATACAAACAGTAAGTTTGTCTTGTTGCTCATATCCTCTATATAGTTGAGAAATATCCTGCTGATTTGAGAACCCAGGCTATTAAATACAATTAAGACATAAGTGCTTTTTTGTCTCCTGTAGCATAAAGACACAGGTCTGTGGTATGTTAACTATTTACCTGTCCTTACATAGCAGAGGTGTTTATACTGTATATGCAAAGCTTTGAAAATCAGTTTCCAGATCTGGAGTCTCCCTCATCCATTCAGCCACCATAGCCAACTATCCTTACTTTCAAGCCCAGCCAGATACCGAGTGATAGGGAAACCTGTGCCCCAAATGCTACTGATCCCGTGTGTAGGTAACCCAGACCTCAAGGATGCCCCTGTGACCCCCCTGGTGCTGTGATGCCTGCTAGCACCCTCCATACTCTTCTCCTCCTTTGATAAAATGAGATGGTACTTTAGGCAGCATTTGGCTGTGCAGAGAGTGGGGCTTTCTCCTCTGAGGTAAATCAATTATACTTCAAACTGGAACCCAGTATTCTGGAGAGCCATCCTGTCATTTTTATACTATTTCAGACTAGGTTCACAATCTGAGCAGTATCTTGGAAGGAAAAAGAAAAATACCCAAAAACTCTGATTTTGGTTGGTTGGTTGGTTAGTTGGTTGGTTTTAAAATAATATTTAGGCCAGATGCAGTAGCACATGCTTATAATTCCAGCTATTCAGGAAACTGAGGCAGGAAGATCAAAAGTTTGTGGTCAAGTCTAGGAAATTTACCAAAAACTTGTCTTAAATAAAAAATTGTAGGGATATACCTCAGTGGTAAAGTGCTTTCTAGCATGGATTCAATCATTATTGATACTTGAAGAGCTAAATTTAGCCTAATAAATATCTTTAGCCTAATAAATATTACCACTTCCACAAAAGATCTAGATGAAATATGTTATTTTTTCATATACATTTGTCTGAACAGTTTTCTATTCCATTGAACCCCACTTAGGGGTCTTTTGAAATTCTCTCCATTTAATTACTTTTAGGAAAGTAATTTTATTGTCTCTTTGCCATAGGATAACTAATAGCCTCATAAGCTTTATAAATTGTACTTTCAAATACAGTAATGTTGAAATTTTGTTCAAAAAATGAAACATTTAAAAATAAATGAGAATTTGTTAATAACATACTAAGTTTGTAAATCACTTCTGCAGTTACATTTCCTTCCCCAAAACTGAAGTCTTTGGCTAAAAATAATCACAAAATTTCAAATGTAAACATTTAAAATATGATTTAGGGAGGATCTTTAATTTCAAAAGAACTATTAGGAATTATTATTTGATCTTTTTAAAGAAGATGTTTAAAAATAATTATTTAAAATTTATTTTCAGACATGTAAGTCTGGCATACCTTTTAACTAAATCATTAAAATTAGGTTAATAAAAGCAGGAAAGAATGGATGAAGATAACAGTTTTAATCTCTTGTGCCAGATTTTAAAATCTTGAACTTCATTACCACATATACC
The DNA here is from genome assembly GCA_004027455.1 of Hydrochoerus hydrochaeris. Classification (NCBI taxonomy): domain Eukaryota; kingdom Metazoa; phylum Chordata; class Mammalia; order Rodentia; family Hydrochaeridae; genus Hydrochoerus; species Hydrochoerus hydrochaeris. The sequence goes on along the minus strand of PVLA01000193.1, from coordinate 370,714 downwards.
ATATTGATGCAGCAGCATAAAATATACAATCAATTCAAAACCAAAGTGATCCTAAGGCTTACAGCTGGTTTAGTTAGTTAATACCCAGCACATGTGATTGGTGTCATGGGACCACTTCATTGAAAGTGTGCTGGTAACTGGTTAGACTTCCCTTCTGGGTGGGTGCAGGAGAAATCAATTCTGCCGTATCAGGATACAGAAAAAGAAGGGCAAGTGGGAAAAAAAAATACACAGAGGAGAATTTCTGCTGACTCCCATGACAACATTCCTAGGCACTGTTTTACACCCTTCCTGTCAACCCATCTGCACACCCCTCACCAAGATGGACACTTCCACCTCATTACATCCATCACACGCCTGTCTCTACTGTTGCACTTCCCTCTGCCCTTACTGAATCATTTCCATCTGGGCACAGCCATACTGTTAGTACTCCATGGGGCCATTCTCTCCATCTACTTCTTCACAGAGCTACCTCCTTGTTTCTCAGTTCTTCACAGTACAGTCTACCTGAGTGTTGTTGTACTGGTTCTCTCCAAATCTCTTCTTTCTTTCTGAACCCAAATATGATCATGTTTCTGTTCTCAACATCCCAAAGGATTTTCTGGTCCCTGTCACCATAGCCTGAACCTTGTGAGATGCTCACGTTTTCCTCTCTGTTGAGTGTCTTCACTTCCTTTGCAGGACACCTGGAACTCTTGGCTTTGATAGGAGCACATGGGATGCTCTTGCCTTATCTTGTTTTAGGATTCTTTAGCTGATTCTCTCCCTTTTCTCTGACTTTTTTAGATTTGGAGTGCTCAAGGGCTCACCATTTAAGTCCTTCTGAACTCAAACTGCAGTAGCTCTCAAGTCCTATGACCTTACATGCCACTGTTTCATTACTTCAGCTTAGGCAGTCTTCAGAACTCTACTAGTCAACTGTCAACTGAAATCTCCACTGATCACCCTTCCACCTGGACTCCTGACTCCTCTCCTCACATTGCCTGCCACAGCTTTCCTGTGTCAGTGGATGATAGTCCTTGACTATTCACAGTCAGAAACCTGGAGACATGCTTGACTCTTCTCTCCTTGTTTCTCTTCAGAGCCAGATAGTCAAAAAATTTATTGACTGCCTGGAAAAAGACATTAATCACATTTTAGAAGCTTCCATTGTTATAAACATGCTTGTGTGAATTTCTGTTATATTTTTGCCTCAATTACTGCAAAGGCCTTCTCCCAAGTCTCTCTTTTGGTCCTGGAATCTTATTTTTAATGGACTTGCCAGAATGACCATTTAAAAATACTGGCTAGATGCTGACACCTCTGATGAAGTTGCTGTGATCATTTCCTGATCACTAAGGCTTGTGAAACCCCTGGGACTAACTGCCTGCCCTCTGCACACCCCTGACACCATCTTGGCCTCTCTCAGTCTGCTGTCCTGTACCCTGCTTACCATGCTCCTCTCTGATACCGTCTTCCCTCCCTCTCACTTCCTGGCTCACATCTAACTTTCCTGAGGCTTCTGTCCTGACCACTTTTCTTGCCCTCTCTCCTCAATCCCCTTTAACTCTCCCTTTATATTCCATGCCATTTTTACATGCTATATGATTATTCTCATAGTCCTTGTTTATAATGGCAATTACATCAGTTAACTTTACCTCACCTAGGTTTCTGAATGAAGAACTGAACCTGATCTCCCTCCCTGTGCAGATTTGCTTTACTTATAATTCTTTGGAGCATTTGATACCTGCTGCATTTTCCATTCCTAGAGCTGAACAGGAAAACTCAAGAATGATTTGACCATAAAGCTTATAAGCCAAGACACCTGAAATTTCAAAGATTCTTAAGGTTTTGGGATATAATAGTGGCAGAAATTCTTGTGATTTGAATGTAAGCTGCAAGTTTCCTCATATTTCCTTTGTTTTGAATCTATCTATATTTCTCTTTAAGCACAAAGGGCTGCTAATTGCTTGCCTGTGTCATGACCTGGACCACAGAGGCTTTAGTAACTCCTATCTGCAGAAATTTGACCACCCTTTGGCAGCACTCTACTCCACCTCCACCATGGAGCAGCATCACTTCTCCCAGACGGTGTCCATCCTGCAGGTGAGGCACTTGCTTTTGGATAAACCATACATTTTTGGTTGGAGGGTTCCTAGGCAATAGCAACCTTTTGTGAGAAAAGTACATTTTTACAACTTGCTTTGAAAACAGGAGCTGCATTTTATTGTACTGTATATTTGTAGTCATAATTAAACAGTTGTGGGGCTTAGAATAAAGAAGTCTTTACAAAATGTTAAATACATACATTTATTGGAAGCACATTTGGTTTTTACCATATTGATGCTCATGTTACTCTAAGGCAAAGTTTATTTTGCATGCTTTAATTATATTTTTGTCATATTCTTGAGCCAAAACATGCTAAACTTTAAATCTTAAAATTTGATTAAAGGTTTCAAGTGATTGAAGTCCTTTTATCTTGTTTTGTTATATATTTTATTTCTTTTAAAATATCTGTGGTAGAGGGGATTTAGCTGAGCAGCACCAGTGCCTGCCTGGCAAGTACAAGGTCATGAGTTCAATCCCTGGTACATATATATATATAATTAATCCAGTTGATGTCAGATCTCAGTTCAATACAAAGATATAAATGCTCCCTCTTTAGAACCTTTTTCTCAAACTCACCAAACAAGGTGGCTATTATGTCATAATACTTGAAGCCCATCACTGAAAATTTCTAATTATTTCTTACCTCAAAGTAGGAAGAGAAACTTTTGTAGGTCTTTTGATGATACATCTAAGGAGACACTGATTTGAAAGCTCTTAATCTTTCAGTGTTGCACAGGGGCAGTCTAGGGGCGACTGGCTTTGGGCAGACTGCAGAGTAGAAAGTCTTTCTCCATGTAGCACAGCTGTTCTGTGTGGCACAAGCCTGGCCTCCCCATGAACATTGAGCACCCTCAGTACGTTTTCCTTCCTTCCACTTTCCCAAGGCTGCTGCACTGCTGTCTCATTTGACCTAACTGTGCAAGTAATTGGTAGTGCTGCATGCTCAAATCTTCTTAAAACCCAGAAAAACATGCTCACTTAGTTTTCAAGAAGGTGAATGGTCAAATTACTAAGGTGATATTTACAGTGAAAGACATTTTAGATGTAGAGTTAAGTTAGTCATTCTTTAAGGTGCAGGTGATATTTACAGTGAAAGACATTTTACAGTGTCTGTGAAAGACATTTTAGATGTAGAGTTAAGTCAGTCATTCTCAAACTATAAGCACATGGTAGCTGAACACTGCACTTGCCCATGGGCTAGTTCCATCACTTAAAGCAATGCACATTTATCATCTCAATTCCTTTCTTTTCTAAGAGATGTATGTTTGGGTGGTACATACATGTATGCACAGATACACGAATGCATCAGAATTAAAGAGGAGTTAAAGATGTTTTTGTATAATATATCTAAAATGTGCTTTGTGAAATAGAGGTACATTATACAACTTTGGGAAAGTTTACATCTACTTTGATCTCACTCCTTATTTGAAGGCACTTGTACTACTAGAAGGATAAATGCTAGAAATGACATCAAAATACTTAAAATTAGTAATCAACTTAATGCCCCATTTCCTAAATGAATTCATTTATTTGACTATGACATTTCTAGCAGTGTAACTGTAAATGAATTTGAAAAGTTAAAATTAGTAATAATAACATTAATAATGAAAATGGATAGAGGGAGTCTAGAGACAGTGTGAAGGAAAAGGGTGAGGAGATAAAGGCAAATGCAAAAGATTTGAAATGTGTTAAATACATGAATGTAACATGAAGACAAATGTAAACTTCATGCATTACAAACGTGACTAATACAATAAAATTTTAAAAACAAAAAACTATTTTAAATGTAATAGAATTAGTTTGAAGTAGGCCAGAATTGCAAAATATATTGTCACTAGGTTGAAAAAATTAACCATATAAAACAGTTACAACAGAGAGATACAGGTGAGCATGGAGAGGGTCCATGAGAAGACCTGTCTCAATTGTCATCCAGCATGAAGATTCAGGATGTTTTGTTCCATTTCTGCAAATTCTCTGCAAATTTGGGGATGTAGATCACATATGAGCATTCCTAAAATGATTGGGGCAGAATAATAGGAAATCATAGCAGTAAATTTAGTTAGGATAGATTAGCCTTTGGCGTCCTTAGAGTTGTTGAAGAATCATTGGATTCTGTATACTACGGAATGAGTTCCAGTCGCTGGTGAGATGACAATAAGGACAAATTTGTCCTGTGTAGAAAAAGGTAAAATACCAAAGCCAGGACAAAGTAGGAAGCTGGGAAGAAGCTCTGGGCATTGTGGCACCAGGAGCTTAAAGATAATTGCAAATGGAATTGGTTTAAAACCTCCCATGGGAGCTGTGGCAAGGAGAAGTATACTAAGGTATAAATGACCTGATCTACATGGGCTCCTTCCTTTTCTGAAAATATTTGTACCCTCAGCTGTTTTGCATCTATGCCAATGATATTTCACTAAATGCTTGTTCTCAGATTTCTTTGAAGTTCTGTTCAGAACAAACCTGTTTATTAAGCACTTCCTGTTTACCAACCCCTGTTTAAGCTCTAGTAGGGAGATAGAGATGAGCAAAACAAATGCAAGCCCCTGCCCTCTTGCAGCACATAGTTTGGAGTCAGGAAATCCCTGCCAGCCAGGTAGCTCCACCCTTCTGTGGATCTGGCTGACCTCGGTGGTTCATACTCAAGCCTGAAAGGTTGTCAGACTTGTGTTGCTTAAGCCCAGTGCTCAGGCAGACTTCCGTGTTCAGCCATTTGAACTCCACTTTCAGTATGGCCAATGTTACACTCATTACTTTTTCGGGAGTACTTTTCTCATTTATATCTCCTGTGGTGGCAACTTGTCACCCAATCCTAAAGGTTGGTAATCTTTAACTCATTGTTTTCCCCTCCTTTAGTTCCCTCCCTCCAGCCCACTGTCAAGTCCTGCCAATTTTGTGTCTTGTCAGAAGACACCTCTAGAAAATTAATGAGATATTCATGGATAACAGTAAAATATACAACTTTCATTCATTAAAATGAGACAGAGCTATATATAGTTAAATAATGTGAATAACTCCTATAAGCTCTGTTTAGCCACAGAAGACTTTTTCTATTTTGTCTTGATCTCTGCAGATATTCTGTATCTCCATTATTTTCTGGATGGTTCTGGGTCTGGAGGTATCCACCTTCACAGTCAGATAAAGACACAAAGTTATCTAGGCATGATGGTGCAAACTTGTGATGACAGCTGATTTGGGAGACTGATAGAGGAGCACTGCAAGTTTGAGGCATTCCTTGACAATATAGAGGCCTTATCTCAAAATAAAATTGAAAAAATAGGCTGATGTAGCTCAGTGGTAGAGCACTTGCCTGCTATGTGCGAGGCCCTGGGTTTAATATCCATTATTGCCAGCAAAAGATATAAAAGATATGCAATTCATTACTTGTATAGCTGGGTGTGGTGGTGTATGCCTCAAATCCCTGCACTCAGGAGGGTAAAGCAGTAGGATCACAGTCAGCTGGACACTAGCCTGGGCAAAATAATGAGTTCAAGGCCAGCTTGGACTACAGAGTGAGAGCCTATCCCAAAACAACAACAAAAACAACAAAATACCTTTCATAATAGTGAGAAATAGTTCCCAATGAAGCATCATCATACCTGCATGTGTCTTGGTAGCTTTGAATCACAGCTTTGCTAATTTAAGTGCCAACTTCTATCATGTCTGCTACTGTCACCTCCTAGATAGTTGACACAAGCGGGAAAATGCCACTGACAAAACAGGATGCAAGGTGGGAATGTGAGATAAAACACATCTTCAGTCTTCACCTAACACACATGCTTGATTCATGCAGCAGAACAGAAGGAGTACAGACATCTCTAGGCTTGGTCACAGTGAAAAGGATGCAGTGGACATTTTTTTTGTTGTTGTTAAGGAAGCATGAAGGTTGAGTCCTGACTAAATTATGGAAAGTATAAGAGAAGCTCCAAAAAGATAAAGATAAACCTGCTTTCTTATCTTTTGCTAAACTTAGTGTTAGCTCTTCGAGCTGGATATCAGGAATATTATGTTGGAGATTGAGGCCCACTGCTGTGCATACTCAGGGTAGACATTCAGGAGAGAGCAGCTTCCACTGAGCATCAGTGATGAATGCCGAACTGGCCCTGCCTTCCACTGCAACCTCCTGAGTGGCGTCACCCACTTTCCCTTTCCTGCAGCCCCATTCTAGCCATTGTGTCTGCCTGTCCCTGCTGTCTTTTCCCCTCATCTGCCAACACTTCCCACATTTCATGTCTCAAATTCATCTCCCAAATTTATGCCTGAAAGTGTTACTCTCTTGTTTAAAAGTCCTCATTGTTTCTCCATGGCATTGAGAGTAGATTCTTTCTTTTGTAATTAATAGCCAAGATACTAATAATGAGTTTTTTGTCTGTTGAAGGGCCACAGTTCCTATTATACTTCCTGAAATCCAGACCTTCTGTGCCTCCCTTCTGCAGCTAACTTCTCCTTATCTTATAGGCTTACCTTGAGTATTACTTCCATAAAGTACAGTTACTTTATGGTAAAAATTTCCACATAGCTGGGACACAACATTGTGCCTTTTTTCCATGGCTTCTGAGCACCTCAAGCATTCATGACTTTTTAATGTGAAATTTTGTATTTATGAGCTTGGCTTTCTACCTCTTCAGCAGTGTACAGTCTATGCCTTTTACTCATCTGCATAAACAGAGCCTCACGTCTGGGTCTGTAATTATGGGCAGAAATGGGAATGGAAGTTAGAAAGTGGGTTAGAAGGCACTGTTCTCTCCCGAGTGGGGAGAACAGTGTGGCAGTGTTAAAGAGAAGAAAGCACGAGTCATGTTTAGCAGCAGGTGAGTAGATTGTTTCCTTGGGGCAGCTGCTTACATGACTAAAGGCACATGGAATGCCTCCAAGCTAGGAGATTATTATGTGTGGGCAGTGACATACAGGAAAGTAGAGAACTTTCTTACCTAAAACATGTTTTTTTTTGTAATAGAGCATTTATTATTGAAAGATTAAATCATTTTAGTCTGTATCATAATGGAATATTAATGGTCATCTTGAATAATGAAACTCTTTTTGTATTTTTGTCTTTTTTGTGAATATCCTTTATTAAAGTAATCAGAAGTCAAGTTTTAGAAAATGGACAAATTAGAAATGATTATTCTCATTATTACAAGTTTCTTATTAATCTTTAATATAGCACTATTGCTTTAATATAGCACTATTATTTCTGTAAGTTGGCTGAAGAGTTTTTCCTATTCCTCTGCACTAGGAAGAATTTACTATTGCATGTTCCAATTATAGCAAAATTGTGCTTATGTTCTATATTACAGTAACTACTAACCTAAAATGAGTGACACAGAAGCTGGCTTAAATCTTTGCTTTTTTGAAGATGTTTTCTAAACAGAAATTGGTCCTTGGATATCAAAATGTCCAAAGTTTTAGATATATCTGTTTTGTTCATTCATTTTTTCCTTCCAACTTTCCCTTAATTCTTACTATAGAAGTTACATATATAGTTTGTGTTATCATCATCATCATCATTTTAATCAGATGTTGGGTACTTATTGTGATCCAGAAACCTAGATATTTTCTACATTTTAACATTTTTGACTTTTCATAGTATCTTTACAGGTTATTATTTTTATTCCATTTTACATTTATGAGTTATATTCATAAAAAAATAAGTAACTTCTCCATTTTTCACACAGCAAGTAAGTGGCTGAACAGTTTAAAAACTAGTATTGTTTGACTCTAAAACTTTTGCTTTTAGTTATGGTATTAAAGTGCTTCCTGGGTTGCGGTTTGATGCACCAGCTGATTAATGTCACTAGAAGTATCGTGTGTCTGTTAACAGCATTGTTACTATGAATGCTTGATCCAGTAGTTGTATCATTGACTTCACTCTTGTCGCTCCAAAGACCTGTATAATGCAGCCTGTACCTGCAGCTTTCTAGAGTAGTGATTTTCAACCCCATCAGACAGGATGCTGGGGACCTAGGCCTGGGCTGGTTGGTCTGAGGGAGAGACGTCTCCACATCAGATTCCTTCCATCAGAATCCCTTTTACCAAGATGAGCAGCGTAGAGTTAGGGTTTTTTTTTTTTACTAGTTAATAATAATATTTTTTTATTTTTCGGGAAAAAATCATCAGTTTTTTTCTCCTTGCCTTGGTTCTGACCTATTTTAGTCCACACTCTTACCACAGTAATTGTTTTGAAGCACATACCTCATCATACCAGCATCTAACCTAAAATTATCCATAGCTTCTTCTTACCCTCAGGATATTATTTTACCAAACTATTTTAGGGTAAAACTTTAATTCTTATCTTTTCCCTGTTCAGTTTGCTTCAGTTGTGTGGGAATTTTTGTAGCTCTCACCAGCTAGGATGGTTTCTGTGGGCTCAGCAGCCCCTTCCGCCTAGGCTACTGCTTTGCGTGCTCTGTGTCGGTGCTAGTGACTTTAACCAGCAAAAGCCTCCCTTATCATCCATAGGCCTGGCTTTAGTTCAGTAGTATAGTCCATGCTACTTTATTTTAATTGAGTGCTCATATCCCTTATGTGTTCCACTGAACCAAGGACTCCTTAGAAAATGAACTTACATTGCTTAGGGCCTTGAATATAGTAAATACAAAACTGTTAATGTCCTGCTATAAATTGGAACACTGCAGACTAAACATCTGCTAAAAAATGAGAACATACACTGTGATCTTTACTTGTGAGAGGCATAGCTGAGGCAAGAAGGGTTCCCAAATGCTCCAGCATGACTAAAACATTAAAAACACTTAAAATTTCCCTGGCTCGGGGCTGGGAGTGGCCTTCAAGGTCCCACATTCAAGCGAGGCACTAGGTAAGCTCTCTGCATCCATCAGAGCCAATTTCGGCATTCTTTATACCCATTACCTTCTCTCAGACCTCAGATACTCAGAACATTTGCAAACAGTCTATTCATGTGCTATCACAGGAACAAGAATTCTATTTTGTCTTGGAACTGTTACTGAATATAAAAAGTCTGCTGTTTCATTTTTAATTTCCATGAAATGGGATAAATTAGTTTGAATTAACATTAAATGTGAGACCTAGGATTAATAATACATTTATCAATTAGTGTATAAAATATATCATTTAAAAGGTTTATTGTATATTAACTAATGTGAAACTATCAGTTCAAAAAATGTTTATAAGAGGTTTATCTGTCTGACATGTTTGGTTTCTTTTATCTCCCTTCCTTGCTTTCATTTTTTGGCAGAAGCAAAATGTTAGATACTCTTAAAGAGAGGAGAAAATTATTATTTATTTGTTCCCTTTACTCTTGCAAAACACTGAAAGAGGCAGTAAAAGACTTCTGGTAACAACTTTCATGATAAAGACCTTTTACTAAACTTGTTCACATAGTTTTCTTTACTATTGAAGAACAATAAAGCACCAGACACTGTGGCACATGCCTGCTGGGATTCCAGCTTCTCTAAAAGTTGAGGCAGGTGGATCACAAATTCAAGGCCATCCAAGCTCAAAATAAAAAATGTGGAAAGCACTGGGGTTCAGTTACCAGGAACAAGAAGAAGAAAGGAAGGAAGAGAGGGAGAGAAGAAAGAAGGAAGGTAGAGAAGGAAGGAAATAACTTTATAAACTGAAAGTGAAATCATGAATTTGAAAGTGTTCAGTAAGCTGTATAACATCCTATATGTATGCTTTGTATTATTAAGAAAATGACCAAGAAGAACTGCATCCATTTACTGTGTTTATTGTAAGATACTTTTCAATATCTGAAAGAGTTTAAGTTTAAATACATTCAGATGGCAACCAAAATGTACAAGTGTATCTTTATTTCAAAGGTGAAACAGTGGCTTTGAAAGATGTCCAGTAATGAAATCATTAAAAATAATTGATGAACCTCAAAATTGAATATATCTTTATTATGTCACTTTTTTAATTTGAACAAAAGCTTCTACCAGAAAGAAAAACTCTTAAAATTCTCAGAAGAAGAAATTACTGTAAAAAGTTTTGTTTGGTTTGTTTTTTTTTAAAACCAGACATGAGGATGAACACCTATAATCCCAGCTACTCAGAAGGCTGAGGCAGAAGGTTCACAAATTTGAGCAAGACCCTTTCTCAAACAAACTTTTTAAAAGGGCTGGAGTTGTTGCTTATTGTAAAAGTCAGGGACTAAATCCCAAGTACTGCAAAAAGAAATAAAAATTAGGTATCATAGCACAATTCAGAGATAATAAAATACAAATTACCAATATTTTGTTTTTTTGTTTTCTGTTTTTCTTGTACCTGGGATTGAACTCCTGACCTCACACTTGCCAGGCAGGTGCTTGTTCCATTGATCTATATCCCTGGCCCAATATTTTGTTGTTAATGAAGGTGATGTTCCGGCATTCACAGCTTTCCCAGAGAATAAAAACAAGTAGCCCCAAAGTTGTTACACCTATAATGATTTATGTATATTTAAATGTATGGTTTTCATGTATGTAAATATGCTGTTACCTATAAAAAGCTTTTTAAAGTTGTCTGAACGAATATATTGAGGTTGTGAGATATTATTTTACATGAAACGTAAAAGTAGATTATGGTTCATGATACAATCTGAAGTTGTCAAGGAGGCAGGTGGTTTTCTAATCCCACTTCCATTTGTAATATACAAAATACTGAAGTTTTTAATTATCTTCAAAGGCAAAGTCTCTAACTATTTTATATTTTTCTACCTTGTAGCTACAACAGATATGTAAAGAACTAGATGTGTTTAAGTCACTGGAGTTTTATAGTAGCAAATGTTCTTCCCTTTGTTAAAATAGTTTCAGTGGGAGATTTATTGTTGGTGTAGTTTAAAGATAAACCAAAGTATTATTTCTAAAACAATAATTTAAGCTGAGTGGCCTCTTGGCATTTCTGACCATATTGCAGCAAATAACTGAAAATGGCCTGAGACTAGAGCTTGAAGCTTGCTACTGGTGGCTCTCTATATTTTTCCATAGTTGGAAGGGCACAACATCTTCTCCTCCCTGAGCTCCAGTGAGTACGAGCAAGTGCTGGAGATCATCCGAAAAGCCATCATCGCTACGGATCTTGCTTTGTACTTTGGAAACAGAAAACAGTTGGAAGAGTTGCACCAGACCGGATCGCTAAACCTTCATAATCAGTCACATAGGTAAAAATTTTACAAGCCTTTACAAATTTTAAAAGCCCAGTCATTTGTTATATGAAATAAATTAATATTTTAAAAAGAAGTGTAATTTGGCATGAATTTGTATTTGATAAAAATAAATGTAAAAATAATGCTTTTCTGTTTTATGCGCATTTGTTTATATTTATCTTGGTCATTTCATTTTTTAGAAAAATTTCTGAGAGTGCACTGTACAGATAATTAAAATGTTAATGTAAAGTAGTCTCATAGAAATAGGTACCTTTAAACTAAGAGGTCCTCCTTTGATTTTGTCACAGCCTGGAATTTGGCTGTCAGCCTCGACTGCAAAGTGCATGAAAGTGAATTCACTTTTCAGAATCCATATCCTATTCTCCAAGCTAATATGGTTGATTTAAAAAACTGAAATTTCATTTCGTTGATGTACAAAATTATACTGCATCACAAGGATCAGAATATTGGCCCTTTTTATGGTCACACTCACTTAGGAAGCCAGGTTGCAATCAAAGGTTTTTCAAGAGCATTGAGTCACAAAAGGAGAATTGGGTTAATTAAATGTTCTAATGGCATCAGGCTAAATTAGTCTGAAGCCTTTTTTTTTCTAGCACTGAGTGTCTCGCCTAGTGGATTTAGAACTATGCCAAGTGTGTCCATGATGACCCTGCTCTCTCATTTTTGATCCTGGATCCCATTTGTGGATGATCCCGCTCTCCCTCCCCTTGTTCTTATGTGGTTACCACCAGCATTCACTGCTGTGACTCTCATGTACCTTTTCCATATCTGACCAGTGCATAGTAAATGATGCTGTCCTTATTGTTAGATTTCTGAACATTCATTTACTGTGCTAGTCTATTCTGTGGGTGCTTTGCATATCTCTTCTGTGCTCTTTTAAATACTAACCTCTAGAGGACACTCTGTTTTCAAATTCTTAGAAAAAACTTTCTCAGGTATGCAAACACAAAACATTATTTTTAAAAGTGACTACTGATATTTAATAAAGTCTCTCTCATAAAGTGCAAATATAGTTTGTACAGTGATAGTGACATCTTTGATTACATAAGTTATTTGTGATTCAGTTTACCTTCAAATATAGACATGCCCAGATTATATGGAGCTTGAAACTCACACAATATTGGAAACTGTCTTTAAGAAAACTAATGCAAAACATTATTTTCACATCAGAAAGTCCTCTCCTAAGACAAACAAAGGGTTGGGGATGAGTGAAGGTCTGCAAAGGCCCATTAGTGTGTTCTAGCATGTTTTCATTTGCCTGAAACTAAGAGAGAAGTATGGACTGCAATATTCTTGTCTCTAACTTGTGCTAAAATGTGTACAAAGAACTGTTTGCTCACAGTTCTCTTTTTTAAATGGCTGTTGTAAGATCAGAGAAAGCCTTCACAAACTATGCTTTGGCTTCCCCAAACCCATGTGCTTCCTTTTTTATTCTTGAATATATGCTTTTTATCTAAATGATTACAACACATGCTTCTGTTTTTATTCTTGAATATATTCTTTCCATATAAATGATTACAATAATTATAATTAGAGAATAGAAAATTTAAACATCTAATTACAAATAGTGTTATTTAAGGTGCTTAATACATATTTGTGTGCTAATTTTGTGTGCTAACTTTACATATGACTAAGTAATACTTTATACCTCATAATTTTAAAAGTAATGCTGGTTTAACAACTCAGCATAGGAAAAATAATAATATACATTTATTCTTTACTCTAAAACTACCTGCTTATTAGTTGAAATATCATATTATGAATTTTCCATATTTTTAAAGATGAGTGGATCAGTTTATACAGTTTATATGAACCCATATACTCTTTTCCCTCTCTTCTCTCTTTTAAAACAAAAATGTAATTGTACCAGATACATTCCTTTTGAAAGAGTTGAATAACATTACATAATACAAAGTGTTACCATATAAAGTTTTACTAAATTTCTTCCATTGATGACCAGCATTTCTAGACTTTTGCTTTGTAAATAAGGCTTCAATAAGTCTTGCTTGCCAAGTCTTTCCTGCCACTTTATCAAAAAACATATAACATGTATTGCTAGAATTTTATGCACATAGTAAATATTTTTAAAAGATTTTATAAATTCACACTTCTATGGGTGAAAAGTATTTTGCATTGATTTTGTAATATTCTGACTGCTTACTACATTGAACATGTATGCTTATTTGCTTACTCTTTAGCATTCCCACCTCTGTTTATAATATTTGCTTATATTTTGTTGGATTATTTATTTTTTAGTAAATCATTTTACATTGTCTATTTTCCTTAAGGATATTAAACTTTTCTGCATTACCGATACTTTCTTAAGGTTACTTTCAAAAGTATTATGCAGATTTTCTCTTCATTACCACACCAAATCCAGAGTCTTCTGATATATAAGTGCTCTACCTCTGCACCGATTTTCTTTTGTGTACAGAGAAATCTGTCATCATTTGTTTTAATTAAATCTCATAGTAATATAAACAGTCTACAAACTTTTCTTTATGTGTTTTCCTAGTTTGAACCTTTTTTTTTTTTTAGATCTTTACTCTTCTAGAGTTACATTTTTATGGGACTGTTTCTTCCTGATGGGTTGAATCAGTACCATTTATAAGAAATCTATTTTCCACCGACTTGAATTCATTGTCTTTATGTATACTTGGATAACTCTTTAGACTGCATCAGAAATTCATTAGTAATTATCTAATCTTTAATTACAAGTATGCTCTTTTCATTACTATAAGTTGTCCACTTAACATCTAAAAATTTGTGAAAATTGTCTTGCATTATTTTTCTTAAAGACAATTTCCAATTTTGTGTGAGTTTCAAGCTTCATACAATCTGGGCATGTCTATCTTTGTGAAAAATGCTCTTTCTACCTAGATTCAAAAATTATTAACATTTTATTGTGTGTCATTACTTTTTGACTGGGCCATTTTGAGGTAAGTTATCAGACACCATGACCCTTCACTTCTTTTATCACGACTATCTAAAAAGATAGTCTGCTTCAGATATTTCAACCAATGACATTCTCACTGACTTTTTAATTGCATTTATATTACACTTGGTTTTTTTTTTTACTTGAAAAGGAAAATAGATTGCTTACTGAAAAAGATGGTATGATTTTATATATATGAATAAAATTTTGCAGTTTGTTTACAGTTATTCCATAGCTTTTTTTGATAAAAATTATATGGGTTACATTATGCTTTTTATCATTTGTAAATGTAATTTTCCCATCTGCAACTGGAACTGGATTCCAGTATGAATAAAAGTATGAATTTTTATATGGTTGTTATTCTTTCCTTATTTAATAAGCTTTGATATATCATTTTATGCATATCAAAATATTTTTACATTTCATATTTCACTTCTTCTTTCATCCACTCATTATTGTCTTCATATCTTCAGACTGCTGTAATAAAGTACTACTACATGAGTGGCTTAGAACAATAGAAGTTTGTTCTATCATTGTTCCAGAGCCCAGAGGTCTGACATCACATTTCCAGCAGGGCTGATTCCTTCTGGAGAGCTCCCGAGCTTGTCCTCTCACTGTGATCTCTGTATGCTCACATGGATAGTTCTTTCTTTGTCTCACCTTAACCTTACCAAGGACATTGGTCATGAACTAAAGAATTTCCCTTTGCCAATACATCACAATGGAAGCATGAATGTCATAGCAAAATATGCTCATATTCAAGGAGGTTGAGGCAAAAGTAAATTTTTAAGTCAAAATGGAGAGGATAGTAAGTTGTTCTTGTATAATAATTCTTGGCCACAGGGTGAAAATCAAGGATGCTCAAGCATCAGTAGCAAAGGTGGCAACAGTCTGGCATTGGACAGTTGTGAGGCAGGTGTCCTTGGAGAAGCATTTGCTGTGGAAATTCACAGCAATCTTTGTGGTTCTGGCAGAGTTTTTTGTAAACAGTTTTGTTTGTTTGCTTGTTTGTTTGTTTGTTCCTTTGCAGGCAAGCATACATGAGATCCCTTCCTTTATAAGCCCTCTGTTGTATTATTTTCAGGTGTGACTTGAAAAAGAGTGGCTTCATTTTGTTTCAGACAGCTTTCATGGAAAATTACCCTACAAGTCTTAAGTTAGCCATTGCCTGGGTCCTCCTTTCTTCCTGTGGCTCACTCAGCCTTTGTGCCATTCATTGTGAAGCTGAATGCCACCTATTTTCTTCTGGGTTTTTTTTTTAACTTTGTTGTCAGTCCTTGTCTTCTGATCTTTGCTCTTTATGTTTTTCCCTCATCAATGCTTCTTGTCACTTATATCTGATGTTTTCTATTATGTTGTTTTGATCATGTTACTTGTTAGTATGGATATTGTGATCCAAACTCAGTTTAATGTTAGTAGATGCTATGATTTGAATGTCCCCTCCAAAATTCTTATTGATATTTAGCTCCCATTATAACAAATTAAGAGATGAGACCTTCAAGGTGAGATGTGACCATGAGAATGCTTCTCTCAGAGTGCAGTGAGGCGGTTATTGAGACAGTGGGCTGGTTGTCTTCAGAGTGTGCACCTGACAAAAGGATGAGTTTTTTGTCTCTCACTTGAGCTTGTTTATCCCTCTTACTGTGTCACTGAACATTAGGAAAAGAGGATTTACTAGAGACATAAAGGCAGTCAAGGGAAATACAGAGTATCAAACAGAAAAGACAGAAATCATCTGTAAGCCAGTGTACTTGCTGAAATCATCCTTCTTTCACTTTCCCTAGCTACAACTAAAAGTAAACATCATTTTTGGAAGCCAGCTCTGGGTTCAAGCCAAGGACAGGCAAAATGTAACTTCAACAGTTTTTGCTAAACCTAGTGATAGTAGCCTCCTGTTGACTAAGTATTACTAGATATGGTCTTGGCTGAGGACCACTTCAGTAATAACAACACAATGTGTTGTAAGTATGACATCAAGTTAAGTTTCCTTTCACAGGTTAAAATGATAAGCATGTAAGTTGTGGGCAGGTTTTACAATTTTTACTTCCTTTCATTTCATGTTGGAGCAGCCTCTCTTGCATGTTAAACTGGTCTCATAGTTTTAGAACAGAAAATTATAACCAAAATAATTGTATGATTCATTGTACTTCTAAAATCATCAGGAATATACAAATTAAAATGTTTATTCTCTTACTTCCAGGAAATATCTGTGCCCCTTCAGAGGAAATTCTGTTGCTCCATTTCTTTCTATCTCTCCCTTAATTTAGACTAAGTGCACAACGAGGAAAGGCTATACAATATCAAACACTTGAACAATTTTTTGTTAAAGGACACTTATTCTTAAGTAATTTAGAAATAGAACATGCAGATTTCTTTATTTTTATGGTGCTGCTGCTGTGTCCTCTGAAGAAAACAAGAGTATCTCTATGTGATTTCCTGGACCATGATGCAGCTGCCTCTGGAGTTGTCTACCTGTCACAGCAGCCAATAGTCTTTACCTGCTAAGGCAAATCCAGGGGATGGCCGCAGTGTATGAGATGTGATAGCTTCACATGAAAGAGCTTGCAATGTAGAGAAACTTAATTCTAAATTGAATGTTTTAATTCGAAGTACTCATGCAACCCTAGGTTTCTCTGTGAGTGACTTCAACCCAGGCACTAACACAGGATCTGTCCCACAGGAAGATTGTAACAAAAGGAAGATCCCTTTGGAGCATATTTACTTGATTTATTTTCAATGCAGCTATAACTTCTTTTTCTTGCTCCTTAATGATACTTTTAAAAGTGGGAATACAGTCAGAGTTCTGTGGAATTAACAGAAATTTAATTTAAAATGTTTTAATGAGATAATTGTGTATCATGTTTATGCTTATATTAAAGAGTTATCATTGATATCATTGGAAATAGTTTCTAAAGGCTCTTCTATGATTTTAGTTCTGTAACAATTCACATGTTTTCAGAGAAACTGCTTTAGTGTTAGTGCAGACCACACTTAAATCATTCAATTCAGTGACTTAAAATTCCTTGAAGATAAGTTAAAAAAAAAATAAAGATGTTAAACTGATAGCTGAAAGGGGAAAATATTTACCTAATCTCTGCAAATGCTATATATGTCCTTTTAAATTAAAATTAAAATGAGGCTCAATGGCAGCTTCTAGGGAAGATATCCCCCTGTATCTCCAGGTGCTTCCTCTTTGCTTAGATGCTGGACCCCCACTTTTTTCAACTACTCTAGGATTTGTAAGACTCCCTCAGAGTGGAAATCTGGCCTTTGGTACATATTAATACACTTTTTATTGTGGTAAGTGAAAGGTTGTAAAAGAAATTTCAAGGATCCAATATAAAATTAGAAACAATTTGTTAATTAAATATTGATGAGGACATAAAATATCCAAGTGAAAAAAAGAATTCTCTCTCTCTCTCTCTCTCTCTCTCTCTCTATATATATATATATATATATATATATATACATATATATATATATGAACATTCTAAGATGAGCAGGGCTTCATGGTATATAGTTTGTGGCAGTTTTGTGCTGGACTATTCAGACAGTTTAAATTAAGTCCATAAGGACTAATGGCATAAATTTTCTTATTTCAAACTTGGGTTTAAAAACTATTTTTCTATTTCAGTACCATACTGACACCTGAATATATTGGTGCAGCTTGATATTTTAAGTGGGTCAACTGACACATGTCAGTTCATGTGTGAACGGCAACTTTCCGGTGTCCATCTCTGAGGTGTGCCCTGCGCTGTGGGGGTGCTCAGCTCCTGGTGCAGCACAGAAGTCCTGACATGGAGGGGAGAACAGCTGACGTGTTTCTTTGCTGACCTTGTCTGTGTTGGCGCATGGTATGATGGTATAATGATGTGTGGCAGTCTACAAGCATGGACCTTGCTGCTTTTGGTAGCTGCTCTTTTCCCTTGCCTCTTCAGAAGCAGAGACTTCCCTATATTGCTGATCTATTGTGTCCCTTCCTGTAGTTCTCTGACTCTTTTTGATGTGACCTCTGTCTTCTGTCTGGACCCTGCTACTGCACCTCTGTTACAGGAAGCACAAGCCTGATATTTTAGTTGGGCTGTGTGTCTTTGTCCTTGCAGAGCAGGTAATTGAACCAAAGGTCCCTCCCTGCTAGGCAAGTGCTATTGCACTGACCTACACCCAACAGCACCACAGATCTTATTTTTTCCTAATGTAAAGTCAGTTCCCAATTGGTAGGCTAGGACAATACCTTCGAGGTCTCCACACAGGCCCAGAGAACAGTAAAGATGCTGCAGCTCCCATCCTGCCTTTGTGATCTGGGTCTTCGCACAAAGGAGCAATTGCCATCCTGATCATGGGAGCATGCAGTCTATATTTGTTCCCACTCCTCTACCTGAAATCTGTTGTCTGAACAGAAATCTGAAATCTGTTGTCTGAACAGAAATCTGAAATCTTACTGCCTTTTTCTTTCCTGCTGCTGTTTCTACTTTTCCCCCAAGACTTGCTCTTCTTGGCTGGCAAACTCTATGGATGTATAGGACGGGAGCTTCTTTCTGGCCCATCACTAGCTCATCAGAACTCCTATGAGCTGGGTGATTTTTTTTCTGCTCCAGTTTGTCAAGTTCTGTGACAATCTGTGGTGAGAAGAGAATTCAAAGTGCAAAGGGAAGGCAAAAATGTGGACCTATGAGCAACACCCTTTCTGCCAAGTCAGAAGTCCTGCACACCTATCAAGAAAGCCTTCATTTCTTCTTATCCACCTAGGCTAAGACAGTGGACTGGGTGAAATACAAAGAGAATGAAGCCTTGGATCAAACCATGCTTTGTCATTTTAGTTTCTGTGGATACAAAACATTTTAACTTGGCTCTGTCTCTAGTGTCACAATCCTCCCACTGATGTTTCCAACAAGTGTCACTGTAGTCAAGCTGCCACCATCTCCCATCTGAACTCTGCAGAATTCTCAGAATCTGCCATGGTCCCTACAGCTGTCCAAGTCATCCTCCAACTAGCAGCCCTGAGCCATTCTTTCTAAAATGTGTTGTGTCATTCCTCTGGGAAAAGCCTTCTGTGTCATACTGTCAAGCTTGGAAAACAAGTTAAACTCCCAGCTCATCTGCAGCCCATTTCTTAGCTTTACTTGTCTCAATTTGTCCCCAGAGCTCAGCAAGAATGGCTTTCTTCTCATCGTGGGCAGGCCACGTTTATTTCCACAGTTGGCCCTCTCACACTCCTCTCTGCTGCCACCCTCTCATAGATCTTCCTATGGTTATTTCTGCTTTTTCTCTTCGTATTTTTTTACACAGCACTATTGCTGCATGAAGTTTTTTTTTGTACCTGCTTTTGGTTTCCCATTCCTAGCTGGAATGTTTTATGAGAGCAAGGCCTACTTCGTTCAATGCTGTAACCTTGCCTGGTGCATTCAAACCCTTTTGGAGTAAATAAATGTTTCAAAGCCTCTAAAACTGCTCAACAATGATTTGTTTGTATCATAGCCATTTATTGGGGTCTAGCTTCATTATTTTTAATGAGTGGATTGTATGAGGTTTAACAAGAGTATATTTATGTAAATTCCATTCCTTTCACAACTGGCTGTTAAGTTGCATTTAAGAATTAAGTTTATCAGCTGCATCTATATGCCAATCACATGCAGAGATGAAACATTAATTCTAACTTAATGTTATCATTCTGCACAACCATGACTATCTTATTTTTAATTGAAAATAAAAAATGAGTAATTATATTTACAAAAATCATTTCATACTGGATTTATAAGTCATTCACTTTCTTGCTTGCTAGTAAACCAGCTAATGTTACACTGTTTGGCCTAAATAATTTTGACAGCAGAATCTCAATACTGTAGTAACTATTTCATAAGCTTTTCAACTCCTGTAGTAGCAGCCTTACATGTGAGATGATTTCCAACAGGAAAGTTTCTCCCATATGTTTTATAATGTCCAGTTCTATTAACATTTATTTTGCTTTACAGATGTATAAAATAAATTTCTTTTGAGATTATATCCAACAATATTTTAGCAAGAAAAATAAATATGTATGTTAATATAGATGGAATGAAATTCAATTGTATTCCATGGAATAATTTTTTATGAACAGAGTAGTCCGTTTTTACGTTCTGTTTCTGTTTAAATGAATATACCTATTGAGAAAACAACTAATATTTTTGAACTTTTAGAAAATTGACTCCAAAAATTCTTTCTTTAAGCCATATACTACATCATTAGGGAAATAATATAGTTTACTGATCAATTTAAGGGTTTGGATCTTCATGTTGCTTCTATTTGGGGTTACAGGAAGGTTATATGTCAGGTCTAATCAATGTTTTTTAAGTCGTCTAATCTAACCTATAAGAGAATTTAGGAGATCCTGTCTTAAAATGTTTCTTTATGGGAAATGAGGTTGTAAAAGATGTTTAGTTCAATGAACTAAAGGGAATGGGCTGATGGCAAGTAGATGAACTTTGTAGTTAATTGGCTTTTAAAATGCAGTCAATAGGAAGAGACAGAATCTTCCTTATCCTTAGAGTGGAACCTTGTCATTAGAGAGCACAACTAGATCAGAATTCTCTGCCAAGTTAACAGGAGATGCTCCTGCTATGCTTCTCCTTAGTTAAGACAGGCTAGGGAACCCAAGGAGAATATCTGCAGACACACAGGAGTGAGGTGTGTTCATGGCAGTGTATCCTTTATTAGAATTTAGTGTGAACTGTAAATTGCAACATTAATTCACTTTTTATAGTTTCAGATCTTTGGTGATAATTTGTCTTTTTAAATTATGTAATCTACTTTATGAAAGTCCAAGTTAGTATTTTAAAATTCCTAATAACCACTGCTTAGTTTTCCCATTAAGTGTAGTCTTCATTTAGGTCAGGTTAAGTACATATGATTCTGCTGGATCCAGCAGATCTACAGTGGATAGATCTAAATATTTAAAGCATTTATTGTTTTTCTCCAAGAGAAAAGGTTGAGACATATTTAAAAGAAATAGACATGGAATACATAGTTGTGAATGCCAAGCAGCTGAAAAGGAAGCTTACTTTGTTTGAATACATGGAATACAGCATTAGGAAAGTGCTTCCCCCTCAAATTCACTGCCAGTGAGAGGGAAAGCCTCTATCACACCTTTCCGGACCTAGTCCCCAGCCACTACTCCCTCACAGAAGCCATATCATTGCTGTACACCTCACATTTTCCTTGTATAGAATGAAAGAATTATGACAGATTTTCTCAGAAATATTTTTCTCCTTTTAAATTTGCAGAATTCCATGAGAATGAAAACCTGGTCCATAGCAATGTAAATGTGCCAGGAGATGCAAAAGATAATACTACATAGCCTGTATTATATTTGATTTCAGTGATAATATTTAGGCAATAGAAACACTGAATACACCCCATGAAACTATCCATGAAGTGACTGATGTTCTTACAAAGTTGTGCCTTTCTTTGATTCTATTTTATTATCCTGGTTGGTACTTGGGCCCACTGTTCATTGCTGTCTTTCTCCCATTGTGAAATGATGCATGCACAAGGCTCACCCCTGCAATCAGAAATCCCTCTAGTCCTTTCGTGCAAACATGCAGTTGCCATGCTGACCAGTGTTGCCTTCTATTCCAGAGACCGTGTAATTGGCTTGATGATGACAGCCTGTGACCTTTGTTCTGTGACAAAACTGTGGCCAGTTACAAAGTTGACGGCAAATGATATATATGCAGAATTCTGGGCAGAGGTATGTCCTTGATGCTTATATTAGGATAGATAATATCAAGGAATGGGAAAATATTTGAGGAAAAATTAAATGTATGGATCATTTTCTTAATACCTAAATTGCTGATGTTGATAGTTGCAATATTTTGGAAAATATGGTCAATCACATATGCTGAAAGATTTACCAATTATGTAGAGACAAAGTGAGAACATTCATTCTGTTATGTCGTACTTGAATGTGTGGGTAAATTCTCCGATCTCAGTTCAGGAACTTATTCACTAAGTTGAGCATTGGTGTGACAATTTTCTTCACTTGACAGCTCATCTTCTGGTCATTCAGTAAACATTACTGGATGTGTACTCTAATGTGCTGTATCTGCTTGCAGTTAGAAACTAAACGAATAAGCACTGTGTACCACAGACAAAATAGAATTTGTAGTTATGTCCAGTGGCCAGCTTATCTGCAAATTATGATTTCTGTAGAATGTGTAGAATATTAATTTTTTTTTTTTGTACCAGGGATCGAACTCACTACCTCGCGCCTGCCAGGCAGGGGCTTGAGCCACTGAGATAAATCCCCAGCCCTGTGTAATATTAACTTACGATACTCCTGAAACAAACACGACTTCCATTAACATGTTTTTTTGTTGAATAAATTATCAGTAATATACATGTTATTCCTTAGTTTGTTTTCTATGAGAAAATAAATTTAATCCCAAATAAGTAGGTCTGTATATATTAAAAAATTACTTTATGAACAAGTTGTAAATCCTTTGAGTACTTATTTTGTTGTGAAAAACTAAGTAAATTTAAAGGGCAAAGACTTGTGATAGCCAATTCTACCTGGTATTTCCCCTATAATAAAGTATGAAAGTAAAACAAAAACAACAAATCATGTGCAAATTCAAAAGAAATTATTTATAATATTAAATTTTTTCATAGGGGAAAAGCCAAAGAATTTTTCTTATATGAGGACACAGACTTTGAAATGGTTAAATTTGTGCATCTATTTCTGTAGAATTCCTTATACCACGTGTATGCAAGCATTTGCATGACTTGTCTTCTTTATTTTATTGTATGTGTATCATAACTTAGTTACTTTCAGACTGAAGACACTGTTTCTGATGTACTTGTATGAATTGTAATAATTGATTTCATTATCACACTCAACTTAATTTGCATATTTACCCCAGAGTATTATTCTATAAATAGCACAGAGAAAACCAGTCTGCAGTTAGCCATTATTTTGTGCTTTAATTTTACCTAACTAGAGATATTTCATACTGTACCAATTATATTTGTATTCCAATATATAAACCAATATGTTTTCTCTTTATACTCCTCTTGACAATTCAATCCACAGATGCAGATGGAGTGTTTAGCATGATTACAGGCGTGGTTATCCATGACTCCCTAGTCCCTGGAAAGAGATGGCGGTATATCCCTGCCATTGACCTAACTGTTCACAAGGTCCAGGCTCTCTTATGTAGTTCCCTCCTTCCAGACTGTCACCATGTCATCTCTACATGATTGTAGCTCCCACTTGGATTTCTGGCCTGTGTCTTTCAGAATCAATCTCAATCACACTGGTGGAGTATGGTCTGCATTTTTGAGATTAAACTCCTGCTTTGGCAATTCTTGCATAACCTCACAGTTTTCTAACCTATCAAAGTTTTCAGTGGACACAGTGCCACATAGGGATGATGATAATTCCCATTACTGCTTCAGATCACCTGCCACTCTTGTGACAAAGACTAAACTCAAGACCATGATGTGCTGAACCCCATGTGGCCATCACTGCGCTCCCTCCACCTCTTTGTGTTCCCTGGAAGCACTTGTTACATTTGTGGTCCACAGTACCGGGTCATTTTCCTTCGTTGCATTATCCTTACTTTTGGTACATAGTCAGGCATTGTTTGTTTAAAATCTGCTTCCTTCTTGAGCTTAAAAAGTCACTGAGAGCAAGGGAATTGTAGGCTTCACTCAATCATGATAGAAAACAGGTTCAAGACCACCAACTGCGTCATTACAGTGATTGCATTACTGCAGAAGCTGCACTTCTAGGCACCCAGCTGACAAATGCTGCATCCCTCCATGAAAACTCATTTCCGGATTGTATTCTAGCAAATCTATAAAGTTTTTAGTCTATATTTATGGTTTATGAAAATAAGAATCATTAAAATTGCTAAAATAATAGAAGGAAGAATTGGAAGTTAGGATAAAAGTTAGAAAATATTAAGGAATATTTTAACAAGCTTTAACAAATAATTAAATTCAAAGCAAGATGATTTCTAACATTTAGAAAATGGAATAACATACCATCACCTAGTACTTCCTGAGGAATCAGTGAAGTAATATTTACAAATTACGTAGCGTTGAGCCTTTGACCTGGGAAATCTTTCCCAAATGTTAGCTATAATTATGGGTTTTGTGCCTTGTGGTCAGGCATGCTGTACCCTTACCAGTGGTTTCAGCAGACTGTCTTTCACTCTATCAGAAAACAGACTCAGTAGCAAAAAAATGACAGAGGCCTTAAGGTCATTCCATGCTTCTTTGTTCATTCCCCCTCGTTACCCTTTGAACTAACTGCTGCGTAATAGTCTGGAAGAGAGGCTGATCTCTGGAAATTCAGTACAGCACTCAATACAGTACATCAGGACAAAACATCAAGCACTGACATTGTTCTTCATACTTTGGCATGTTTCTTAGGCCAATAACCAGAAACATTATTTGTTTTGAGAAAAATTGATGAATATAGGGAACAAATCATTAATATCAAATTTTATGATTGTTAAGCAAGAATAATCCCTCTCTGATTTATTTTAGGGTGATGAAATGAAGAAACTGGGGATACAGCCCATACCTATGATGGACAGAGACAAAAAGGATGAAGTCCCACAAGGCCAGGTACTGATTGTTAGAGCTCAGTTGTTAATTGAGACAGCTTAAGGTGTGAAGAGAAAGCCATTTTGTAGTAAGTTTTGGGTACAGGGATGGTCAGTCCAGGGCTGCTGATTAGTGAAGAAACTTAAGATTTATCCTGTAGAGGCTGGGCCCTGAAAGAACTGCCCTTTACCCTTGAGACCTCCTTCACTCCACTGAGCCTTCATAGTCTCAGGAAGCCTTAAAAATCTCACTGATCAGAAAGTAGACTCCAAAAGTTTGTGCTGCAACCTAGGTGTGAGGGTCAACTCTGACTTCTACCCTTCCTTCCGAGGCTGAAGACAAAATGAAAGCTGGAGGGTCTGGCTGTGCCGTGGACTAAAAGGATGGAGAGAAATGCTTGAGATCTCTACTGGCCCTTAGTTTGATGGTAGAAGACTGAAATTAGGAAACCCTAGCTGGATTTCATCAGCTCTAAGTTTCTCTCCACAGATGGCACTGCCGTGAACAGGCATTCTTTTCTGACTTAAACTCCAGGGAGGTGCTTTTGCCAAGTGCCTACTCATGTCCTTATTGAGGGAGCTCATTATCATTCACTTGACAGTGCAGCTGCCATCCCTGTTATGCATGACACATGTATGTACTTGCAGTTTGGTTGCTTTTAGCATTGTTTATAGAACTCTTTTATATATACAAATATAGTTATTAGTCTTTCCTATTTCGTATCTACTTTTTTGTCATATTTTAAAAGTCCTTTTCTTTTCTGAGAATATATAAGCATTTTCATATACCCTCTTCAGTTAATTCTTTTGTTATATTACTTACATTTGATTGCTAATTCATTTGGAATTTATCTTGTTATAAAGGATAACAAAGGGATCTAATATTTTTCTTCATTTTTTTAATTTAAGTGATTAAATTGTCATCCCAAAAGAATGTGTAGAGCAACTGACAATTTCTTGATGCTGACAGAATATGTGTTCTGTGCTAGTGTTTTTAATTATAATGATTTTTTTTAGAATAGTGCGTTTTGCATGAAAATGTTTAAGTGTTACATACTTGATCTTAGCTAAAAGCCCAAGAAGCAATCTTTTAGGTGTATAGTATGGGAAAGTTTTGAATGAAATATCTCTATCAAAGGTAATGCATTCATGTAATCCCAGCACCCAGGTGGCTTAGGCAGGTGGATCATCAAAAGTTCAAGGCCAGCCTGAGCTACATAGCAATACCTTGTTTCAAAAAATTTTTTTAATTCTCTGTGATTAGCTAATATTTTGCCAACTATATTACTTCTAAATTATTAATTACTATGAAATTATTTTTCACCATCAAAATGGAATTCTATATTTTCCAATAATCTCTTTCTTGGAATTTTCTACCCATGACATCTGGTAAAAATTGGAGTAAGATAATCTCTGCATGAGAAACAAACTTAAAAATTGAAATATGTAGGCATTAGTCCAATAAAATAACTATGGATATAACTTTAAACCAGGAGAAAGCAGAGAGGAACCCCATAGATTTGATTCTTTTATATCCTTTCATGTAGTTCTTTGAAATTCATTTGTTTAAAAGAAATGAATAGCTCTGGTTAACGATCACCCTAGAGCCAATTTTATCTTATACATGATGTCAAGTTATACTATATTTGAGTTGTATACTGACCAGTTGTATAATGAGCAGTTACCAAGAGCTAGACAATCATGTGTTCCCTGGCTAATAGTTTCAGAATCTTTTACATCTTGCTCCCCTAGACCAGTCTAAGGTAGCATCTTTTATTTACAAATAATTAATAATTCCTGAAAAGTATTCTTTAATATATTCTTATAATACCACAGAATTTAAAACTGTGAATTCTATTATATTGACAAAATAGTAACTTCAGAAAAGTATGATGAAATCACTGATATTTTTTAGGTTAAAAAAAAAGCAGTAGGGGAGTACATGATCATACAAGATACCAAATGGAAAGGAACACATAAACAAAAAATATTGTGGTAATTTGTAACATTAGGATGGAATAGGATCACACATGCAGGAGAATAGCGTGTTTGACTTTGAAATGTTTTCACTGGACCGGCAGTAACAAGAGGACTTGAAGTAAATTTAACTGATCTATGAATACAATCTCATTTAACCCAGGTGTGTTTAGATTTCCACAAGTGTAGCTTTTGTAATGTGTCTAAATTTTTATGCATAATTTCTCAGATATATTTTAAAGGTCTTTAAAATCTAAACTATAATTAATGGTAATGTACACCAAGCCCAAATAAAACATACAGAAAAACTAAAGCATCTAGTTTTATGGTTAGACTTCAGAAGACGAAAATTTAAGTGCAAACAGAACCACTAATGAGAAATTTCTTTCTGCTCTGAGGCAGATTGGATTCTACAATGCCGTAGCCATTCCTTGCTATACTACGCTGGCCCAGATCCTGCCTCCCACAGAGCCACTCCTCAAAGCCTGCAGGTGTGTATTGTGATTCAGCCTGAAATACTCTTTTTAAAAATCTAAGGCTCTGTGCAGGAGTTTTTACCCCATCGTCTTGTGAATGTGTCTTAACTACAGTTTATAATAAATATCAAAATGGGTTGGGGTCTTTGTCTAGGTATCAAGTTGTTGGGGTCTCAGGTGGTTCTGCCTGACAGCCTCCTGGGGTACGCTTTCCTCTCCTCAGTTGATCTTCATCAGAAATGGGTCTCAGACACAGCTGATGCTCTGGTAGTGTATCTGGCAGGCAGGACAGGTGACACAGCCAGTGCCAGGGACCAAAGAGAGCCAGTGGGCACCTGAGTGAATGACAGAGAGAGAGAGGGCTCTGCACTCAGGTCATGCTCAGAGTCAGAGATCCTGCTTCGTATACCACTCCTCTGCCTGGGCCAGGATCGGGGTCTTTCTTCCTGGAGGGAGAAGTTCTTTAAAAGAGCTTGGTTGAGTGGCTGTGAGTGTCACATTGTGCTGACGGGTTTCAACTCCTGTAAACCATCACCAGGCTGTGTCCTACAGCCATGGCACATGGCACAACCCTGGGAGATGCTTGAGCAGACCTGCTGGCTGTCACTAATCCCACAGCCATACTCGTGCTCACTCAGTGCACTATACAAGTGTGTGCGAAGGGTACTGATTCATAGTCATCCCTTCACCAGGAAAAAGACTGCAGGTATTTTCCATCATGCAGAGGGCCCCTACATGCACAATACTGTTTCTGTTGAAAAAGACAAGTCAACAGTGTCTCTTCAGCAGTGTTTATTAAGAAAGGCGGGAGCTTAGATTACATTATAATTTACAAGAAAACCTGAATGGAGATCTTATTCTTCAAGTATTAATTTTCCTTCCAAAACCAAATTTAAGCCATCTGCTATCCTAGGATTCATATGCCTCCCCCACCCCAATCTTTTCTGAGAGCTAAACTCAGTTAAGAACATGGAAGTTTTTGAAATATTTTTACTTTACTTCTAAGATAGTTCCCTCTGAGAAGAGGGAAGGGATGTAACATTCCTTACATGAGTTGGTGACAAGGGGCTGTTCATAACTATGCAGCCAGAACTGCCCTTGAGGCAGTGGATACACGCGCAGAAGATAGAGCATAGACGTTTAGCCAGATAGTTTTAAGCAAAAACCAAACTTAAATAGTGTACTCCCACTGTCTGATGTTATAGTTTCTTTTATGTACTATTTTAGTAAGGACAATAAACAAAAGAAACAAGCAAAAGCATTTTTTTTAAAAGAATCTCTCTCTTTTTTTTTCCTATTTAAGAGTTGGGTCGTGTTCCCTTTTACTGCTGGGAAGGTTAATGGAACCCTCCAGCCTTAGCCCACCTGAGTCAATCATCCTATTACATAAGGGAAAGCCATGAGGGACAGTGAAAAGTGTTACCTAGGGCTTGTCCTTGGTGTGACCCAACTGTAAAAGTGAGTACACATTCCAAAGAAATTGAAATGTCAATCTAAATCCGCTCGTACAATTTAAAAATATCTCCTAAGCAGTAGTCTAAATCCTTTTCCTTCCAGATCTCTGTTTTAGGCTAAATATTCAAAAGCCAGCAAGAATGACTGGTTCCTGGGTCATATGCACTAGACCATGTCATTGAGGAACTTTCCTTAGAAAGCTTTGTGAATGTGACATTTAGCTATGTTTACAACTTTGATACATTTCCTAATTTAATATACTTGGCTAACCCACATAATCATTTAAAGCACATTTTAGTCTACTGACACTTAAACCATTCAGCACATATCATTGTTGCTCAAGGAAACATGCCACATTTAGTATATGGGTTTTTCCAATTCAGCATATCAGAAAATCTCTAGGACCTGAGCAATGACAGCTAGAAGTTCATTTTGTTCCAAGCTGCCTTAGCGTGATTGTTATTAGAATAAACTTAGAGAAAGAATTAATTTTATATGATTTTGACTTTGCATAAAATAAAGGAAAGTTGCATTGCTAAGAGCCCTACCAGGTTAGCCACAGAGAGTAACAGGTGGTTCTACAGTTACCCACTACCATACCTGTGCTTTGCTCCAAGAAAAGGAAGAGAGAAAGATTAGAGGATATCAAGAAAAAGGAGGGTGCACTTCAGAAGGGAGGTCAATAGAACCCAAATGGGATTTTCCTGTAGTAAGGAAATTTTAAGTTTGTGGCCATGTGTATTTCAAGATGTGTATTTCAAGATTTCAAGATGATTTTCATGTGTGACACGGTGTTCAGAATGCAAGTGCACAGGTATGAGGCGAGAAGGATATAGAGGCCTCCCAGGAGTTTTGCTGTCTCTCTCCCACACAGAGCAGGAACTGGAAGGCCTGCAGCTCCTTTGGTTGCTAGAGGCTCTCTCACTCTGCCGTCTCTTGGTCCTGGCAGGGAGCCCGGGACTCACCCTAATCAAAGCATCTTGATAACTGATACAGAAATAAAACTCCAGGCCTCAGAATGGCTTTTGTCTTTGCAGACATGAGCCAGCAGTGTGAGCAGGTCGGCTCAGTCACCTTGAGGCTCTTTCCCAAGGAACAATTACAGAGCCTGCCTGGCCACTCTCAGCATCACATCGGTGCCACAAGAAGCCACTGTGTTTAGTCAAGCTGCAGGGCCATTGGCTCAACTTTCAAGAAAGAGTCTAGAAACTCTCTTTAAACTTCCCATATGACTATTTCTTTTCTCCCCAGGGATAATCTGAGTCAGTGGGAGAAGGTGATTCGAGGTGAGGAGAGTGGATTGTGGATCTCCACCCCAGCCACAGCGGCAGAGGGTTCCTCTGAGAAGCATCCTGTGAAGACCCAGACCCAGGATTGATGGTCATGGACCAAGCGTCCCACTCAGCGGTTCTCATCTTGCTTCTTTGGCGCTTTTTCCTTTTATTTTTGACTGGGAAAACCTACACCTGGTGACTAGAGGGCAAACTCTTGGAGAAGGGAACATCAATATGTCTGTGGAGCAGCCAGCTCCTTGCCAAGCTCATGACATGAGCCCCAGACAATGAGCAGCCAAGACTGCACTGTGTTGGATGTCAGCAGACCAGCAACTCCACTGGACTCTTGAGCCCACTTTGTAACAGGCTAACCTTGTGGAAGCCTTATTGGGACAGGAAAGAGACAGCTCTGAAGGGTACTCTCCCTTGTGCCTTTCCACAAGGGTCTAAATGGTACTACTCTGCTATTGTACTCTGGCTTTAACACCAGTATTACTTTATTATTGTTGGTTATCAATAGGGTTCTTTTACACATTGCTGTCATGAATGTTCATGTGTGATCTCCTTATGGTTAATTTGAGTTGTAGGCCACAGCCTCAGGACAGTGTCACGCAGGGGATAGAGTAAGAAGTGATAGGGAAAGTCAAATGCTTGTTCCACAGCTTCATGATTTCAGCTGGATCAGAGTTCATTCTCTTAGGTGCATTATAACAGAGGGTGCAGGCAAGTGCCTTGTACACTAAAGGACACGGACTCTTGTCCTGTGAAGAGACGCTTGTATGCATCCCCATAAAGCTCAGCACTTCCACTCTTGGTTTAAAAGATGTCAAGGAATTTTCCAAACTTTTCTCCTCATTGTAGCTGTGGCAAATTTATTGAACCCTTTGCATAAAGAACAAAATAAAAGCAAGGCATACTACTTTTTTAAATAAGTCTTGTGGATATAAAATGTGAACTTTTAATAATGATTCCATTTTCACTTTGAATCATGGCAACACTTTTGACTCATGTTCAAAATAAAAGGTTTATTCTAAAAGTTATTTCATGAGATTACCATACATTCCTCTTGAAATCACATTACACTATCAAGTGTTAGTCTTCTTTAATTTACTCTAGGCAGCTGCGATGGTCCCATTTGTCCCTCTTGTCACTGCTACATCATGCTGTGGTGGGCACACTCTGCAGCCAGCAGGAGGAAACAGCAGCAGCACCACAATGTCCCCAGTTTTTCTGCTCTTCTCACAGGTTAAACATCTACAGAGGAATGGATGGCTTGATTAGTTTCTTGTATATGACTTCTGGCAGATTAATATTACCGTACACTCTTAGTACAATGTTTAGTGAAAATCACAGTGGAATAGGCTGGCTCTCATCCACTGGTGTTGAGACAGATACTTCTGGTACATGTCAGCACTTCCAGGGTTGTTGTCACAGTGATTTAGTGATACCTGAATCTGCACTTAGTTCTGAAGGAGTTAGAGCAACAGACCAATCCACAACAAAGAACTTGTTCCTATTCTCCTGGCAGGAATACTAATTTTAAAAATAAATTTTTGAAACAATGTTTCTGCAGACTCAATACTATACACATTGCTGTCCACATGAACTTTGTTTTTGCAAGATTAAGTCAGGTTGCTACAGCATGTTTTATTTATGCTGTAGAGCGGTGGCTATATATAAACAGTGTTCTTATTTTAGATAACACTATGTGTTCAATTTCCACATGGGCTTCTAAGGTTATCATCTTCCCTACATGGAGCTCCATTGTTACTGTATAATATGAAATAAAACATAATGCTGAGCAAAGGTCTATACATTCATGTATGTATGTAATGTATGTAGACACACATAGATGTATATATGACACACATTCATGATGTAGACATACACCTATATGTATATGTATATGATACACATATGAAACAGAGGGAGAAAAAAGCAAACCTATGAAAAACAAAAGTCACCCCTCTCTGCCCAAGCAGTGCTTTTTGTGCTGGGACATATCTAATGCTTGATTATAAGTGACTAGCAGATGTCAATTTTATATTGGTGTATTCATAAGACTGATTCTAGTTAAGTTATATATTTTCCCTTACAAATATATGAAACTGGATCCTACCACATACAACTTTAATGACACAAGGTAATTCAATCATTTAATTTAAATTGGAAGCTGAATTTCAGAAGGGTGTATTAAACATTACTTTAAAGGGTATCAAAGGAACACATGAATTGTACCTCTTTGTATGGAATAGAATCATGACAGTGGAAATCCCATGGCTTCTTTGCATCTTAAGCCTGCTGTTCTAATAAGAATATTACAGAAACTTGAAGAGTATTGTGTTACCTGGCCTTTACTTTGACCAATTTCCTAACGGAATACATATGGGGTTTTGGGATGGTTAACTTCTTCTGAGCTACCATCACAATTGAAGAACAGTTTTAACAATGGATTGTATGTCACTGAAACTTAACATAGCTTTTACCATACACAACTGACTTACTTAGGAATCAAATATTTACATAAGCTAGAAAAGCCCTGTGTACATATAGGTAATATTTAGTTAGTAACTTATTTTGGAAAACATTGAAGTCAGGATTATCTTGGCAAAATATATTTTGCATCAACTTTTGAGTTCTTGTTCTCATCTTTTCCCCAGATTTTTTTCACAAATGATAATGTGAAACCAGGCAGGTGATTTTTTTTGTTACTAAAAGTTTTTGATGAATTTCTCATTAAGATAATATTTTACAGTAGGCCAAGTTTTTATTATCCACTATAAATTTGGTAATTAGTTATGAATAGATATATAATGTTTGATTTGTAGAAATTTATATTGATTTGTTATAGACGAATTTTATGATCACATGAAGTTACTCCATCATGTTTCCAAACTTTGTGAATATATTTTTTAACTAAAAATGTTCTTGGAAATATAAATGCATGCCAACAATGACATGAAATATCTTTTAAAACTGCAGGCACCCTACTAATTGGCAGTTGACTCTCTTTGAGTTGATTAATTAACATAAAAGAGAAAAATTGCTATCAAAAATGGCCCTGTTACCCAGTTTTTATTATGTCCAAGAAGCATGTGAGAAACCTATGTTGCAAAGAGACTTGGTGGGAACACTGGATGCCACTGTGCCCGCTCCTGGCCTCCCTCACAGAAAGGGACTTGCACCACGGGTCCCTCAGTGGTGACTTTTTCCTGGTACTTGATCCCACAGCAACAGAAGCAGACTAATTTGAAACTAGATTTGTTGTGTGTAGGTTTCCCCTTTTTAGCATGTTTAAGTTTTTAATTTATAAGTTTTTAATTTATACAATCTTAGTGAATGTTGCTTTGTTAGTATGTTCATATACACTAGATAATGTTTGCACAAGTTACATGGAGATGTGTAACTGTAGATACTGGGTTTCTAAATGGTTTTTATTTGTGGTGTTGTAAGGATTGAGCTTTAATAGGACTAAATTATCCACCATGTCATGGCCTGTACCTTTATTTTAAATTCTGAAATTTTACTTCTTCACTTGTATCTTCATGATTTTGCTTTCCTTGCTTAAGCATAATTGAAAAACATTTAAAGAGATACATCCTTGGTTAACTTTACCAAGTTGAAGGAATAGAGCCTTTCTGTCATCTGATTCGTCTCCTCTGACTTCATGCACTTCATTAACACATACCCTGGTATCTGTAACAAAGCAGCGGTTCAGATTCTTTTCTTGCAAGGACTTCTAAGAACTGTGATACTGATTATTAAGATTTTGTTGGGTGTCAGGTACATAAGCATGATTTGGATTGTAAGAATCACTTCTTTATATATATTTCAAGTGTGTTTGATTTCGAAACTCTACTGATTTGATTTTGCTGTAACTCTGTAGAGATTATATTCATTTTGTCATTTTGGTGGATTCCTTCTATTGCAAGCATTGGTCTGGCTTAAGAATGCTCTCAGTTACTATATCCCCACCCTTGCCAGTGCATGGCTGTTATATTTTAACCTGTGTATAAGTATCCTGACAATACATTTTTCTGACTTCGTTAAACATTTACTCTAATTTTAAAGTAGTGACACCCAGTGCAGTATGTGCCTTTTTAGTTGTCTTCTTTACAAAACTAGATAGTTTGGTTGTCTAAAGCATTATGTGTATTTTATGGGATGATAAAAAGAGAAAAAATGAAAGAAAAATGTTTACCAGTGTTCTTGTTCCA
Organism: Hydrochoerus hydrochaeris; assembly: GCA_004027455.1. Classification (NCBI taxonomy): domain Eukaryota; kingdom Metazoa; phylum Chordata; class Mammalia; order Rodentia; family Hydrochaeridae; genus Hydrochoerus; species Hydrochoerus hydrochaeris. The sequence continues at coordinate 336,582 of PVLA01000193.1, read as the reverse complement.
AATTAAGAAGTTAGAACAAAGACAAAAATATCAGCGTTTCCCAAGAAAAACACATTTAAAATCCAAAGAAGCACATTGATACTCACTTAAATTTTCTCTTCTCAACCCACGGTGGAAAGCAATGTCTTCTAAGTTGTATAGTCTGCCTGCCCTTTAATGTACAATATGAGAAACTGTAACTGAAGCAGATCTGGGCTTTGCTCTGTCAGGGTGAAGAATAATATCACCTAAGGACCAAAGTGGAAGCTTCCAGCTGGACCCAAAGTTTCCTACATAGGGAAGGTGGTCTATCATTTCAGTGCTCAGCTAATAATTTTGGGTACTGTGTATTTTTCAATATTTATGTGGAAATTTTTATTCCTAATGTAAGTTAAATTTTAAAAGTGTATTAATTAGTTCTCTAGCCCATCTAAAATATAATATCATGGGCACTGAAGCCTTGGTTTTTTCCTGTAGTTAACCCAATACCTAGGTCTATAGCTAATAAGTGACATGTGGGACTATTTTCTATATGATCTGTTGTATGGTGTATATGTTACATGTTCATTTAGTGTGCAAGCAGAAACTATGATAGATTTATACATAGAAGGTATTTCTATACAATGCCCCTGTCCATTTGAAATTATATGCTTGCCCAAAACACTGTGAAACAGTTACCAAATTTGTACAAATGCAGCATCTTGATTCTTTCTCAGAAAAGGTGACTTTCTCTACAGGGACATATGAGCAAAAGAGATTCTATATCCATACCTAGCCAAGTCTTCTGGGGTTTACTTGGGATAATGTCCTTGCAGACCAAAACCTGCTGGAATGTAATACAGGTTTTGTACTACCAAAAACACAGCATCACAGTAAACTGATTTGCAGTCAATGGGTCTGTATCCAAAACCTTAATAGGCTCTGTTTTGAAAGGGGAAAGAACTCCAAGTGCACAATATCCAACTTTATTATAGCTGATGAGCTAGTAAATTTAAAAAATGATTTTATATGTATGACATAAAAATCTTTGTAAAATGCAGAAGTGCAATAACTTAAAGAGGTCTTAACTTTGCATTTATAAATTATAAATATTGTACATGTGTGTAATTTTTTCATGTATTCATTTGCAGTCTTTGTATTTAAAAATCCTTTATTGCTATGTTTGTATAATAGAACAGTAACCATTTGTTAAAACTTAGGCAAGATGTAAATAAATTCATAATTCAAACAGCCAGTACATATGCATATATGAGTGTTACATTGCAAAATCTCTGTTTTACTAATGTGCTTAGAGCAGCAAGAAATCTGTTGTTGATATGTAATTATACATATAAAGTATATATATATATATATATGTATGATACATGAAATATGTTTAGAAATGTTCATAATTTTAATGGATATCTTTGGTGTGAATAATTGAATACAGAGTTTTTAAAATATCTTTCATGTTTATCATTTGCTATCATTTGTGGAGAAGATAAACATTTCATGAAAGTTCACTTGCAAATACTATAGACCTCATTTCCCTGCAAGACTCTAAACCAACCCTGAATTAATGTGCTTTTACTTCTGCCACTTCCTAGCAGCAAAGATGAGACAATTTAAAATGTTAAATTTTGTAAGGTGGTTCACTAGCCTCATTGTATAATTTTAAAATTTCCAAAGACTTTTTGGGGGAAACAGTGGCAAAACTAAGAACACTAATCCTGGTCTGAAGTCTCCCTTGCCCTCATCCTCATTCTCAAGGTGTGGACCTTTTTTTAGCCCCTCTCCAATACTTAGGGTGTCAGGAGTGCATCCCTAAGGAAAGACAAGGCCATGCAGGGAACCGAGATATTTACGTTTGCATGTAAGTATAGTAGAGGGCATTCTTAGGCTAACACATCGCATAGTCTCACACAGGGACAACTATTCTACAAGTGTACTTGTGTATTTGTCTTTAAAACTCTGCTTAAGGAAATGGTGTTTTTATTTTGGCTATTTCTGCTTGCCATCAGGAGGGCAGGCAGATTACAAAAGTTTAAGAACAGAAGTTGAAAGTTTAATTGTAGCTACAGATCCTTCCTCACCTTGCACATATGAAAGCTGAATTTAGGAATAAAATTTACTTGTCTAAAGACACTCCATTGTTAAATGAGTGTCTACAGCCTTATGAATTACTAGGCAATATAGATAACCATCAAAATAGGTTCTTATTCAATACCAGACTCACAAATGTAGTGCCTTCTAAACACACCCCACTGTATATACCGTTGACAGAATTTTTGTTACTATTCATTAGCTATGTAACAATATCATGTTATTTGGCAGTCTGAGTTATCAAGAGACACTCTGCATAGCTGATCTGAATTTGAATGCTTGTCATAATTACACACATTGATTTTTATCAATTTGATTGTAGCAAGTTTTAAGGAGAGAACATTCCTCCATCATATCTATTTCCCAAAAATGTAAGGAACCACAACTTCTGAAAAATACAGTCCACCATCTAGTATGGGAAAGAGGGGTGCAGGGATGGAGTTTGGGATCAAGGCAGGACAGGATGCTTCTGCAGGCTTGGGTTTGATTTCAACTCACTGGAGGTTTTGGTTGTTGCCATTGGCTCCTGGAATCTGTTCTTTTCTACACTCATTACCTTCTAATGTTTGCAAGACAATTTTTAACAGTTTTCCAAATAACACACTGAAATGCCATATTTCAGAACTCCCTGTTTTATGAGTCTCCTGAGTAATTGCATTTCAACTCTGTAAAGTCATGAATGTTAGGATGGGACTTGGAGATCACTGCACACCTCCCACAGCCAACACAAGTCCCTTGCTTGATGTTTCTGACAAATTCTCATGTAGTTCCATGAAAATATACCACCAGAATGCAAATCAAGCCACTGCCAGAAGTTATCCTTGGACAAAATTCTCCCAGAGTAGATCTGAAATCTGTTGCTTTGTCTTTTCTTCTTGCACTAGTTATATAACAGCCACAGGTTAATCACCTTGTGGTATTTGTGACATTTTCCCCCCTAGAAACATTCCAGGCCTTCTGATCCTTACTACAAAATAAAGTTTCAATTACCAACATTCATCAACTGACTCTTTGAGGCACATCTTGCAACATACCAATTTGGACTGGGTCCCATGGAGTTCACACCTGCTTTGTGAGTATCCCATATCATCCAGTGATTGTCCTCCCTGCCTCAGTAACTCCACTATCCTTTTCACAAATGTCACATCCTCTGTTGGTAGGAAAAGGCTCCTTTCAGGCTCACGTGTCGTAGGAATGGGCCATAAGGTGCTCCCTACCCAGACAACAGTAGAGAAGGTAGTAGCACTAGGTGAGCATTTACTCTACCAAGTTCTCTGTTCCCAACTTGTATCACCTTTATCCTCCAGGCAATTGTATGAATTATGCATTTTGTTGACTCTTTGCAAGATGTGGCAATGAAGCTCAGAGAAGCCAAGAAACTCATGAGAGCCTAGGTGTAACTCAGGCTGACCTTGGAAACAACAGGTTAAACACAGAAATGTCCCCAAACCTACTTGTTTCAATCCTGCTTTGCAGAGGCTGCAGACTGACTAATATAGGCAAAAACAGCACTCGGGCAGCATCTGAGAACCTGGTCCTCATACCTTACAAGCCTCAATCCTCATCACCTGTCTTGGTGAGGTTTAACAACACAATCCTAAGGACTCAAGGAGGACACACGCAGCACTCTTATTTTTTATTTTTAAAATAAGACCTAGAAACTCACAGTTTAAAAAAAACTCTTAAGAGAAAAGGCTTCTATAAGTATTAATAAGCAAGCAATCTGCCATCAAGAAGATGTTTTCAAAAGAGTGTTCTCCGTCCAGTGCTGAAGGTGACCTGGACAGAGAGGAGGAAGGTAGATAAGAAAAAAAGGCCATTGCTGGGGTCATTATGCATCTTCTCAAGGACTCCGTCTTATTTTCCACCTGAAGTGAAAACAGGGCTTGAGGACATGGAAGAAAACCCCAGATCAGATCTGAGGACACTAATGGGGACTCTAACCTAGAAGTTCAGAGTGTGTGGCACAGCCCACAGTTAAAGTCCTACTTCTGAGCCACCAAGACCAGGGAGTAAAACTGAGCAGCAGCCTCAACACGTGACCAGGTGCCAGGCTAACTTCCTGGTTATGACATGGAGACATAAGCTAGAGAACAACACATGCTGTATGGTGAGCGCTCCCAAGAGGTCATGCTTTCTGAGGGAGCACGGGAACCGGAAAACACCACTGGGACAAGGGCAAAGATGGGGCCTGTGAAGAAGGCCTCTGGCCACTGAGCCGTCCATCCTGCCACCCTCAGGACTCAGACAGGAGAGAGCAAGTGAGGAAGGCTTTGCCAGGTTCAAAGCCTATATAAATTCAGGAAGCAGTGAGCTGGTAAGAATTTGCATCAGCACAGTGATGAAGTTAGGTCTCCTGCCGTGGACAAATAGAGTGTATGAGTTGTGATTAAAAGAAGTACAATGAATATTTACATTTTGAGAAATGTAATTACAATAAAGACACATTGGCATGAATCTTCCTCATATGACTCCCCCTCACTTTGACACCCTTAGTCCATCATTCTAGCACTTTCTAAAGCAGTTCTGGAAGTCCTTTTTTTGTGAGTATCTTCAGTTGCCCTCTGTGGTTGCCACAAAGTCCTGAATGAACTCAAAACATTTAGCTTTCACGTTATTTTGACTTTGGGGAAAAGCCAGAGGTCACACAGTGCCACTCTAGTCAATAAGGAGGATGAGGGCATGCTGTAATGTTTTATTTGACGGGACCTACAAAAAAAATGTGATCAACAAGGGGTGATCTAAAAATACGGTGAATGTTTAAATTTTAAAAATGTATTACATTAAAAGATACAATGCCATAAATCCTCCTCTAACTACTCAAAATTTTTCCTCTCATTTCAAATATATTCCTCCCATCATTCTTGGCAATGTGTCTTTTAGTGTAAATTTTTCAATTTAAATATCCCCCCCATTTGAGGATCAACTCCTTATATATACTGTGTACTACTATGGTCTATTCAGGGTCTTGGTTCCAATAGTTTAATGGTTTCTTTAACTTGTAACTTACAAGGGCCAATTGAAACTTGTGACAAGGCAGTGGAGCAAGAATAACACAAACTTTATCAAAGAGTGAAGTCTGAAGGACATACTACACATGTCTCGTAAGATTTGATTTTTCTTCAAGAGAGAAGTGCTACACTGTGCACTAACCAGGTTAGCCAGGTATTTTAAGATCTGGGGAAACAGAACTCGGTGAGGGTTGGGGGTTAAAAGGCATTGACTCAAATCATTGACTCACGGAAGCTGAGCAGTCCCTAGATAACTGGATTCCAGGAAGGCTGGTGACACATCAGCTTTAGTCCAAATTCTTGGAGAAGTGAACAGTTAATAATGTAAGTTCTAGTTCAAGGCCAGAGGCCTAAGAGCCTAACATGCTGAGGCTGCATGTAACCCAGACTGATGGTAGAAACATAATTTCAGCAGAAGAGCAGTGTCTCAGCTCAAGCAGCCAGGCAGAGAGCAGATTTTCTTTCATTCTTCCCTGTATTCTACTCAGGTGTCCAGTGACTTGAATGACCCTGAGGAGGGACAACTGTTCCAGTCAGTCCATGGGTCACAAGCTAAATGTTTTATCTTCCCTTCCCTAAATATGATGAGATTCAATCCCCAGTGTGATGGCACTTGGAGGTAGCATGTAAACGTGTCATAAGGGTGAAACGTCCTTTATTTTTTAATCAGATTTTATTGGTACATTTTATATATACACAATGATCACATTCATCATATAGAATTTGTATCCATACGTGATAAAACTTGATGCTTTTTTCCTATTCCCCTACCCTCCCTTCAACCCCTCTTTACCTTCCCATTTACAAAAGCTTTGTTTCTGTTTTATCCTTCTTTTCTCTTTTGTTTTTCACTTTGGTTTCTTTTCCTTTCTCTGTCCCCTTTCCCACATCCCGTCTCCATTTGAACATCTTCTTCCTATTTCACAAATCCTAATATATATCTTAGTCCTTACTTATAGTTTCAGTTTCTCACACCAGAGAAACAATGCAGTATCTACACATATGTGTCTGACTTATTTCACTTAAGAGTATGGGCTCAAATTGCATTCATTTACCTAGGAATGTCTCAAGCTTATCTATCTCTATGGCAGAGTAGTACTCCATTGTATTAAAAAAATCATAAGAATGGACCTTCTTGAATGGGATCTGTCCTCTGATATAGACAGATCCTCTGATATGGACGAGCTTACCATCCTTCTGCTACACAAGTGGATAAGGAGAAGTCAATCATCTGCGTTTTTCAGTGAGTTCTCACCCAGACCAGTGGGTGATTTGTTTTGTGTTTTGTTCTAAGTCACTAAGTTGCTCAGGCTAGGTTTGAACTTGTGATTCCCCTTCCTCTTCCTCTCAGAGTGATGGGATTACAGATGAGTACCACTGTACCCAGCTCAGAATTAGATTTGACAGGACTCTAATCCCTGATGTAGCCACTTAGTTTGTGGTATTTTGTTACCGCTGACTAAAACACTGTCCTTTTAGACATTAACCTTTTCAGACACTGGTGTATGCAAAATGATGTTGAACTAACTGTCTGGGCACCTCATAGCACAGAGAAGTTGATATATAAAATTAACCATTACCTCAGGGATGTGGCTTTGTTCTTCAGGACATTTATGGTTGCTACATTTTCTTGCTAAGTCCTCCTTGGACAACAGATCTTTAACTATCTTTGTGTGTCTCTTGGTTTGATTCTTTTGTATTCCTCTAATACATCCCACAAAATTCCAGCTGCCTCTGCCCTGTCCCAGGTGGGTTACCTGCCCAGTCATTGTCCCAAGTTGGTACAAAAATAGCCAAAAACTTGTGAAAAAGTGCTTAACACCATGAGTTATTAAGGAAATGCAAATTAAAATCTATGATTTCACACTCACTAACATGACTAAGTAGAAAAAAACAGTCAATAACATGGAAAATTGCTTCCTACATACAATCTTTTCAGGACTGTAAAATGGTGCATACACTTTGAGAAAATTTTTTGGAAGTTCCTCAAAATGTTAAACATAGAATTTCCATATAACACAGCTATGTCTTTCTTAGGTAGCAGCTATTTGAGATAATGAAATATATGTCCACAGAAAAATTCGTACATAAGTGTTCATGCAGCATTGTTTATAATACCCAAACTGTAGAAAAAAGTCTAATATCCACCAGCTGGTAACTGGATGCACAAGAATGGCCTGTCCATTCACAGACTATTACACAGCCATGAAAGGAAGGAGCAGAAAAATGCTGCAGCACTGATGAACCTTGAAAATGTTAAATGAAAGAAGCCAGCTATAAAACATCATGTATTGTATGACTCCATTTATTTGAAATGCTCAAAGTAAGAAAACCTATAGAGGCAGAAAATGATTAAAAGTTTCTAGAGCTTAAGGAGATGCCTACTAATATGTAGAAAGTTCTTTTTGGGCTGAAGAAAGTATCCTAAAATTGAACAGTAGTGATAGCTGGCACAATTCTGAACATGGTATATCTACTGCATTTTACACTACTAAAATAATAAATTTTATTGTATGCCAAACGTATCTCAATAGAATTTATTTTTAAAAATGATGGATATACCAAGTGAACAAAACAATCCATAAGTCTATAAAGATGTTAAAAATAAAAAGAAGGAATAAATTTATTAGGCTCTTGTGAAAGTGAATACTGCACCAATTTCTTACTTGGAAAATGGCAATTAGAGAAAAAGAATGGAACAGTCCCCTCTTGAGGTGATTAGACATCAGTTGTTGAGTGAAGACTGCAGGGTAACATTTTACAGCGATGAGACAGACTGGGCCCAAACTTGTTATACTCTTGTCTCAGCCACCCAGGTGTGCAACACTATGGCCAGATCCTCAAGTATTTTTTTAATAATGGTTTTTAGAAAGCCACATTAGATTTTTTCATAGATACAGTTCTGATATGAAAACTTTAGGGACTCTACACTCAAACGGCCAACTCTTGTGTTCATGCTGCACTCTCACAATATTGCCCTGTATGCCTTCAGACACTCCTGCTACATGGGGAAGCTGAAAGGGTGAAATTCCACTGGCTCTGGCTTCTAGGAAAGCCATGCTGCCTTAAGCTATTACAACCAGGTGACCCTTCATAAGATCACCATGGCTGTTGGTTCATACTTAATTATTTGGAATTTTCTAAGGATCATGTTAACATCAGGCTGGCTGGAACTGGCAGATGAGTTGCACTTGTTCACAACCCTTTGAGGTTGTTTTTCCCATAATGATGGATTGTTCCCTATCCTGTGTCCAGCTGGGCTGGAACTAGGTACATGAGAGGACTGAGTAATCATGCATTGCCCACACGTAGACACCAATAAATTTCACAGCCCTCATACAGCCCCTGCCTCCAGCTTCCTCTCTCTGGCCTCACAGTTGGTTTTGGGAAGAGGTCAATCGCACCTCACCCTTCAGCCAGGAACTCTCTTTGCCTCTTTGGGACACCTCAGAAAGGCCACAGAGAACTAACTACCTGGGTGCAGGCAGTGGACCCTAAGGAGGGACCAAGGTGAGCACAGATCCCTTGGGACAGCATAGGGATGGGAGTGTAAGGGAGTGTAGACAGGAAGGAGGGGCATCTCTGGGAGCTGGCAGATGCAGGAAGAGGCTCTCTTCTGGGCTTGCAGGAGGAATAGGTCAGCTGCTGAGGCCTGTTTGGAATTTTTGACCTTCAGAACCACAAAGTAATACATTTGGAATTATTATTATTTTTTTGAATTTTTTAAATTTTATTTAAAGAGAAAAAAAGCAAAGAAAAAATGGGAGCAACAATACAGAATTCTAAAAGAAGAAAAAAAGAGAAAAAAAAAACACTAAGAAATCACTAGTTCATAAATTACATATGGTCATATTGGATGTAGTTGTTTAAGTTACAAAATTAAAGGATACATAACAGACACTCAAAAAGTGAGACTGCAAACATTTCTGCTCAAAGATCCAACAAACATTCAGCAATATGGTCATCTATTTTATACACTCAAACATACATGCAGTTATATCCTTTAGAGCCCTTTCTTTTGCTCTCTTTTTTACAATAGCAATTACACATTTTGGGTTTTATTACTCTTATACTTCTTATTACTTTTTACACTAGAGACACAACGTGATATTTATGAGTATGATTCTTACTTATAATGCGCATAGTCTCAAGTTGTCTCCATTTACCTATGAAGGCCTAAAGAGCACCCTTTTTATAGCTCAGTAATATTCCATTGTATAAAAATACCACATCTTTTTTATCCACTCTGCAGCTGATGAGCATCTTGGTTGTTTCCAAGATTTAGCTATTATAAATTGTGCTGCTATGAACATGGGTGCACATATATCACTGTAATATGAACTTTTCAGTTCTTTGGGGAAAATACCCAGGAAGGGATTAGCTGGATTGAATGGAGTTTCCAGTCCTAGTCTTCTGAGAATTCTCCATATGGATTTCCATAATGGTTGTACCAGTCTACATTCCCACCAGCAGTGGAGCAGTGTTCCTTTTTCCCGTGCAGCCTCGCCAACATTTGTTATCAGTTGATTTCTTGATGGAAGCTAGTCTTTCCAGAGTGAGGTGAAATCTCAATATTGTTTTAATTTGCATTTCTCAAATGACCAGTGATGGTGAACAGTTTTTCATGTATTTATTTGCCATTTGTATATCTTTCTCTGAGAACTGTGTGCTCATCTCAGATGCCCATTTTTGGAGAGGGTCTTTGAATTTGGGAAGCTTGATGTTTTTCAATTCTTTATATGTTCTGGACACAAGTCCTTTGTCTGAGGGGTTGCTGGCTAAAATTGTTTCCCACTCTGTGGGTTTTCTTTTCACTCTGTTGGTGATTTCCTTTGAAGTGCAGAAACTTTTCAATAATATGAGATCCCAGTTGTTGATTCTTGAAGTGTTTCCCGTGCAGTCTGTGTTTTGTTCATAAATTCTCTGCCTACCCCTATGCCTCCAAGACTTCTACCTTCCAGTAGAGTTAGTGTTTCTGTTTTAATATTGAGGTCTTTGATCCATTTAGACTTTAGTTTTGTGCAAGATGATAGGCATGAATCTAGTTTCAGTCTTCAGCATGTGGAGAGCTAATTTTTCCAACACCATTTATTAAAGAGACTATCCTTCTTCCAGTGGACATATTTAACCCCTTCATCAAATATCAGGTGGCTGAGTGTCTTCATAGTTGTGTTTGCATCTTCTAATCTGTTCCACTGATCCTAAGGTGTATTTCATTGCCAGTACCCTGCTGATTTTATCACTGTAGCTTTTTAGTATAGATTCAAGTCAGGAATTGAGATGCCTCCTGCCTTGCCTTTGTTGCCCAGAATTGCCTTTGCTATTCTAGGTTTCCAAATGAATTTCAGGGATGTTTTCTCTAGATCTGTGAGGTATGTCAATGGTATTTTGATTGGAATTGCATTAAATCTGTATAACAGTTTTGGGAGTATGGTCATTTTCACAATGTTGGTTCTTCCTAACCAAAAGCAAGGAATAACCTTCCATTTTCTAATATCCTCTTCAATCACCTTTTTCAGTGTAGTATAATTTTCAACATATAGGTCTTTTACATTTTTAGTTAGGTTGATTCCTATGTATTTCATTTTTTTAGATGTTATTGTAAAGGGCGATATTTCCATAATTTCTCTCTGGGTGAGTTTTTGTTTGTGTACAGGAATGCTATTAATTTTTGAGCATTGACTTTGTTACACTGCTGAACTTTTTTTTTTTTACCTCTAGTAGTCTTTTAATGGATTTTTTGGGTCTTCTATATAGAGTATCATGCCATCTGCAAATAGTGATAATTTAACTTCTTCCTTTCCTATCTTTAATCCTTTTATTTCTCTCTCTTGTCTGATTGCCCTGGCTAGTGTTTCCATAACTATATTGAAAAAGAGTGGTGATAGTGAACATCCTTGCCTTGTTCCAGATTTTAAAGTGAAAGCTTTCAGTTTTTGTCCATTTAGTATAACATTGGCTGTTGGTTTGTCATAGATGGCCTGTATAAGGTTGAAGTAGACAACATGTATTCTGAGTTTCTGAAGGATTTTTATCATGAACATGTGTTGGACTTTGTCAAAAGCTTTTTCTGCATCTATCTATTGTGATTTTTGTTTTTGGCTCTGTTGATGTGGTGTATTACATTTATTGATTTGTGTATGTTAAACCATCCTTGCATTTCTGGAATGAACCCCACTTGGTCATGATGTATAATCTTCTTGATGATTTACTGCATTCTCTTTGCCAGTATTTTATTGAGAATCTTTGCATCAATGTTCATTAGTGAGACTGGCCTATATTTCTCTTTTTTGGTTGTATCTTTCTCTGGTTTTGGTATCAGAGTAATACTTGCCTCCAGGAATGATTTAGGGAGGATTGCATCCTTTTCAATTTCATTGAAGAGTATAAGGATTATTGGCATCAAATCTTCTCTGAATTTCTCATAGAATTCAGCTGTGAATCCAATAGGACCTGGGCTTTTCTTTGTTAGTATGTTTTTAATGGCATTTTCAGTTTCAATAGCTGATATTGGGCTGTTCAAAATTGCTGTATCTTCTTGGTTGAGCTTTGGTAGTTCATATGTTTCTAGAAATCTGTCCATTTCCTCTGTGTTTTACACTGTATGTAAGTAGAGATTTTCAGAGTAGGTATTCATGATCTTTTGAATTTCCATGGGACCTGTAATAATTTCCCCCTTTTCAGTTCTTATTGTATGAATTTGGGTTTTTTTCTTTCTTCTAATTAATAAGGTTAGCTAGGGGTTTGTCAGTCTTGTTTATTCTCTCAAAAAACAGCTTTTTGATTCACTAATTCTTTGTATTGTTTTTTTTTTTTAGTTTCAATGGCACTGATTTCTGTTCTAATCTTTACAATTTCCACTCTTCTATGTGCTTTGGGTTTAGCTTGCTCTTCTTTTTCTAGAAGCTTGAGATGGAGCATTAGGTTGTTTATTTGTGTTCATTCTGTTTTCTTGATATGACAATTTATTGCTATATATTTCCCTCTTAAGACTGCTTTCATTGCACACTATAGATTACAGTATGTTGTTTCTGTGTTTTCATTGAATTGTAGATATTGCTTTATTTCTCCTTTAATTTCATCTGTGGCCCACTGGTGGTTGTTCAAAAGTTTTTTTAATTTCCATGAATTTATGCAGGTTTTGCAGTTTCTTTTGCCATTATTTCCAATTTCAGTGTGCTCTGGTCAGATATTATGCATGGGATGATTTCAAAACCTTTGCATGTGTGTTCTGATGTGGTTGGGTGGAACACTCTGTAAACATCTACCAAGTCCAATTGCTCACAGGTATGATTCAGTTCTCTTATTTCTTTGCTGACTTTTTGTCTAGTTGATCTATCTCTTTGTGACAATGGACTGTTAAGGTCCCCTGTTATTATAACTGTATTCTTGTGTATTTGGTTTTTCATGTCTATTGGTATCTGTCTTATATATTTGAGTGCTCCTGTATTTGGTGCATATGTATTTATAATTGTTAGTTCTTCTTCTTGAAGCTTTCAACTAACGAGTATGTAATGACCTTCTTTATCTCTTTTAATCATTTTAGGTTTGAAGTTCACATTTTCTGAAAATAGAATAGTTACCCCTGCTTTTTTCTGGGTTCCTGTTTCTTGGAATACTGTTTTCCATCCTTTGACTTTTAATCTATGAGTTTCCTTTTGGGTCAGATGTGATTCTTGTATATAGCATATTGTGGGGTCATATTTCTTGATCCATTCTGTTAGTCTATTTCTTTTTATAGGTGAATTGAGGCCATTAACATTTACAGATATCACTGATATGTACTGTCCTGACTTTGTTATGTTCCAGTTGTTTGCTTTCTGCTTTTCCCCTTATTTAATTGCTTATCTACCTGATGGTTTCTTTCTGTTGTTGTTTTGGGGATTGTGGTCATTTTTATCTCTGTCTAGTGTGTCTTTCAGTACTCTTTCTAGGGTTGATTTGGTGGCCATAAATTTCTTCAGTTGTTCTTTGTCATGGAAGTATCCTGTTTCTCCATTAAATTTTAATGAAGTTTTGCTGGGTACATCAGTCTGGGTTGAAAGTTGTTTTCTTTCAGGGCTTGAAATACCTCACTCCAAGCTCTTCTTGACTTGAGGGTTTGTACTGGAAAGTCTGCTGTGAATCTAATGGGCTTTCCTTGGTAAGTAGTTGTGTCTTTTCTCTAACAGCTTTTAGTATTCTGTTTTTATGCTATGTGTCTGAGATCTTAATTATTGTGTGTCTGGCTGTGGATTTATATTGATTGTGATGGTTTGGCATACTATATGCCTCACTTATCTGCATATCAGATGCTTTCCCCATCTTTGGGAAATTTTCTTCTATTAATTCTGTGAATATTTTGGCTATGTCATTTGCATTGATTCCTGCCTCTTCACTGATGCCTATTAAGCTTATATTTTTTCTCTTGGCATCATCTTAAAGCTATTGGATTGTCACTTCATGTTGCTTTGTTATTTTTAAAAGTTCTATCCTTTCTTGATCACTAATTGTGATCCTGTCCTCAAAGTCTGAAATCCTATCCTCAGCTTCATTTAAGTGCTTTTGCAAGCTTTAAATAGAATTTTTTGTTTCTTGGATGTCTCTTTGAGTTTGTTTCATAAATTCTGCATGTTTTCTATATTGTTCATTCAAGGTTTCAGTCAGTTTCCCATGCTCCTCTACTTTTTTCTTGATTTCTTCTTTAGCTGTGCTCAGCAGCTCCTTTACTAAGGTTGTTATTTCTGTCTTTACATGGGAGAGTACTTCTAATTTGATTTCCTCTATAGCCTCATGGAGTTGTTTTTCTATTTTGCTCGCTATCTTTTCAGAGATTCCTGGTGTGTTACTTTTGAGGTCCTCTATTTGAATATCTCCTGTACTTGCTTCTGGTGGACTAGATGTTTGAGACTGCATTTTGCTTTTTCATTTTGCCATTTTCACTCTGCCTGATTTTTTCTGTGTGTAGGAGGGGGTCACCCACACTCTTTTCAGACTCACCAGGGTCTTACAGTTAGTTGAAAGGGGCTTTATTACTGGCCCTATTTACCCACTGTACACCTCTATTTTAGGGGCATACTCACCACACTGGTACAGTTAATTCGCTGTAGTCCAGGGTTCGCTGCTTGGGAGCTAAATTCCAAGTTTTTTCCTTGTGCTGGGATTCCCCCACAGTGTGCTATCAGGGCCCAAGGCTGGAATCTGGGTCCTGCTCAGTGCTTGGCATTGACTGGGCATGGCCTGATTGAGCCACTGTCCCTGTGTGCTGCCCAGGGTGGTCTGGGATGCAGGGTGTGGTCTTACTGCCTAGGAGCAGGCTCAAAATCCCTTTCTGTGCAATGGGATTCTGCCAGAGCATGCAGTTAGGGCCCAAAGCTAGAATCTGGGTCCCACTGGCTGCTTGGTGGTCACTGGGCATTGCTTGTTTGAGTCCTGACCCTATGTGTGGCCCGGGGTGGTCTCTGTCACAGCACGTGGTCTTACTGCCTGGGAACAGGCTCAAAGTTCGTTTCTGTGCGCTGTGATCCTGCAAGAGTGCACAGTAAGGGCCCAAAACTGGAATCTGGGTCCTGCTGGCTGCTTGGTGGTCGATGGTCAAGACCCAGTTGGGTCCCCATCCCTGTGTGCAGCCCAGGGTCGTCTGGGATGCAGCGCGTCGTCTTACCACCTGGGAGCAGGCTCAAAGTCCCCCTCCATGTGCTGCGATTCTGCCAGAGCGTGTGGTCAGGGCCCAAAGCTGGAATCTGGGTCCCACTGGCTACTTGGCAGTCCTCATTTGGAATTATTTTTAATCCAAAGAGATTTCTGGTTGTTTCTAACAGAAAAAATAAGAAAGGAATACAGACATTATCATCCTACCTAAAATATTAAGAATGTCAAGAATATTGTCACAATACCTTATTTCTTTTCTTTCCCAGTTTAACCATATTATTTCCTCTCTTTGACCATAGAGTTAGCAATGTTATATTGGCAAAGATGAAAAAGAGTAGTAAAGTTCCATGAATGGCAGTATTTAGAGGTGAGGTGGAGATTCAGTCACTGTTACTATTGCTAGGATTGCTGTATCCCCACTGGAGGACAGGGTGAGCTCTATCAACATGACAGACATAGCACTGTGACTCAGGGACTCTTCCCAGGTATTTGGCCCTGTGGTCAGATGCTCACACCAGAAAGGGACCAAAGTAAGCAGCAAGACTTTGCCATGAAAGAATGGAACTTGCATTAATGTACACTAGCAATCTTCTGATTAAAGAAATTGCATTTCAGCCATAAAGGAGAATACTCCAGTCATTTGAAAAGTCAGGTATCAGTCTTGTGTTGGTATGGAATGGTTTCTAAGGTGTTTTTAAGGGAGTAAGAAAAAAAAGTGAAGGAGAAGTATGTAGGCTATGCTATCATTGGACAGGAAAAAAGATAGGGGATTGTTTATATGCATTTTCTTGTACATGCCAATAGGGGAAGTGTAGGAAAAACTAGTCACCTGGCTGGTCTCTGCAGTGCCTAGAGGTTGCAGGACAGTAGCAGAACAATTTCCTACCCACCAACCCCTCAGTTCCTGGCAACATTATGTCTTCCATTCTGACCCAAATGACTTTTACAGCTAAAAAAGTACTTCCATGTAGGCATTTGGAAAGCAGTGCAGTCAATTAATAAGCAACACTTTGAAGGACAGAAGTGAAGTTTTATGCACAAATGTAATTGAATGAAGATTTGGTTCTCTTTGTACAGGACTAAGAGGGGACTTGTAAGGGACATGGAGGGAGGAGACAAGAGGGAGTCCTTTGAAAGGGACATTCTTATTGTTTTATTTCTTTATTGTAATCTCAATATTGAATATTGTAAACCAAGTACTGTAATCCCTTTTAAAATCTTCCTCACAATTCAAAAAGTTATATTTGTAATCCCATTTAGAGGTTATTGGAATCCTGCTAAGTTAATGCCAATTTACCACCTCCAATGCAACCCATGGTAAGAGTAAAAACACTGAGATATATTCAAAGTTAAGGGCAACCAAGGGATCCTAAACCCAATCCAAGTGAGGTTATGCAGACAAAGACCTTGATTGAAGGCCTCTCCCAGAATTTATCATCTTGTGAAGTAGGGGTTGCCTCAAGGATGAATGACAGTGAGGATGTTGAGTAATTTGAGTTGGCTAGCCAGGTGGGGAGAAAAGCATCTTTGCAATATGCAGGAAGAATTATATGCAGAAGGATCAATCTCCATAATTCAATTAAGGTAGCAGTTTAATTGTTTTTGGAGACTGTTGCTTCAGTTTCTGATATGTAAACTTTTGTGGGCTGGGGCTCATAGCCTCTTTATTTTGAGGCTTGTACATTTTGTAGCTGACTGGCTCTGCCATCTCACTGTGCTCATATCTTTTACAGAAAGCACTATGCAAGAAAACAGGAGACTGTCAGAATGGCCCCATAGATTACATATCAGTACTTCAGCTGGCCATATTTGCATTACTTAAAGCTAACCGAAGAGAGAAAGAAATACCATAGTCAGCTCTGTACATATCAGTATATAGAAATAAGACTAGATTTAACTAATGTTGCATTAATTGTTCTGCGTTCAAGAAAAAGTACCCATGTAGTCTTCTACATCTCTCCATTGATCTTTCAAAATTTGTGATTTTATAGTTATTTTGCTTTCAAATACAATTTTGAAATAAAATTGTACTGCAAAAAATCACCTGTGATAGTTCAGTTTAATTATTAACTTTACTGGATTAGGAGACTGCTGGGCAGGTAACTGGGTCATAAGGAGCTACACTCCTCCATAGCTAAACCCATAGATGTTCACAGCTGAGTGTGCTGTGAGGAAATAGGACTTAGTTCAAAATGGGTTGGTGGGATATTTGTGGCTTTTGCAGGGTGTATGTCTTGCTAGGCTCTTCCCCTGTCCTCTGCTTCCTGGTTGCCATGAAGTGAGCAGCTTTACACTGCCAGGCCCTTCCACCAAGAAGTTCCTGTCTTGGAGTCAGCCCATCATGGACTTAAACCATGAACCAAATTAGCTCTACTCTTTTAAATTGTGAGTATTGAGTGTTGTGTTTTAGCAAGGAGAAAGCTGACCAATAGATCACTGTTAGGACAAAATAATGGCCACACAGAAGTTGTGAGATTGGTAGAAATAGAACACCTGTGCCAATATAGGGCAGCAGAGGAGCCCTGCCTCACAGAGACGTGAAGGGCAGTGACCTTGGCACTCACCTTCTCTAGGCAGAAGCCTGATGCTTTCCAACACTCAATTGAGTCCTGAATCTTTTGTAAAAATGCCTTAAGGATGTGGGGTCAAGCCCAGGATTTGCTTTCACATATTCTTAAGAGGAGAAAAAGCAGAAGCACATCTGTCTTCTGATGGTGGTGTTCCCACAGAAAAAGCAAAGGTCCCTGATGCAGAAGAGCTAGTCAGAGAGAACAATGAAGTAGCCAGGGAAGGCCGGAGGATGGAGACGAGGGTGCCTTTAGACACTGATGCATGCAGGGACTTTCCTTCTACTGTGTAGGGAGGAGAGCTGGGGTAAACTGCAGGCAGACTTTCTTAAGGGTTTAGGACTGGAAGCGGAATTCCTGCCTCTCATCCACCACCACCCACCCTGCAGCACAGCACACAGCAGCAATGAGCTTGCAATGATCAAACTGAAGGTATTTTCTCCTTGGTTGGATAATTTTCAAGACTCCTGGTATCTTCAAATCACCTCCTGGCTCCAGAATCCTCCTGCCAAGAGGATTTGAATTTTCATTCCATCTAAGTGGGTTTGCTCAGTGTTTAGGAAGCACAAATTAAGTGTATAAAGTAGCTGTTGGTGTAGGGGACTAGACTTGGGAATATCTAGTTCTATCCCCAGTACCAAAACACAAAAACAGCTGCCAGACGTACATTGCTCTGTGCACAATAAATGCACCCAGGGAAGAAGGAACAAGTCATGTTGCTTTCTGATCCGATAACTTTGCCACCCACCAGAGAGTTCTTCCTGCTGTTGCTTGGGGTCCCTGAGCTCTGGGGTCATACTCAGGGGACCTCCAACAGTCCCCAGCCTGCTCTGGCTTTTCCCTGCAGTCTGCCAACTGAGGACAATGACCAGGTCGCCTGAGCCCCAGTCTTTGCTCCATCACCGCCGCGAAGGAGCGCACCGCGCCTCCGCAGGTTTAAATCTCCTGCCACGGTCCAATTTCATTCCCGTGAACATGGATGGTGCAGGGCGGGGTGAACTTCTTCCTGCCGAGCCTTGTGTCTCCACCCTCTCTTTTGTTGTATCCCAGCCTCCTAGAGGGGAAGCTCAGGGTAAGAAAACGGAAGGATCCCGCCCCCCTGGCGCACCGGACAGAGAGGGCCAGCGGGGAGGGAGCGCATCAGTAGCTGTGGTGACCCCACGGGAAAGTCGGACTTTACTGGGAGGCGGGGCTTCGGTGGATCAGTTTGTGGCGCCCACAGTGTAATCATCTCTGGTGCTCTCCCTTAAACGCTCTGATGAAATAGCAACAGGAGAGCCCCGGGAGGGCTTTTAAGACCTGATATTGATGGGAACACTGATCTTGAGAGAGAAGGCATGGAATCATTCGTTAACTCTGAAGAGAGGGAGAACCTGGGAGAAGCTTCCTCCTGGAAACAAATTATTTCCTTTCATATCTAAACCAACACTGCAACTTCACATAAACGGAACCAAACCCATTTTTGTGTCCAGGTGCAAGTAGGAGGAAGGTAGCACTAGCTGACTAGGGAGGGAGCGAACAGCTCCTCCGGGTACAGTCCTGCCAGACCTTGGGTCTTCCTGCCTGTCTGTGAAAACAAACCCTGCGGCCTGCATGGTCGATGTGGTGGTGGCACCAAGTTTTGAACCTAGGACCTTCACTGTCGGCTGCACCCTCAGCCCTTTTTATTATCTTTTATTTTGAGACAGGGTCTCTCTAAATTGAACAGGCTGGGCTTGAGCTAGTGATCCTTTTGCCTCAGCCTGGGGCAGGAGGCGCAGGGTCGGATCTCCCCTCTAACACTCAGATCCACCTATGCACGTGGGAGTCTCCATGCCAGCCTTAGGGTCCGGGTGCCCTCCTGCCCACGTGGCCACTGGAGAGAGAAACCAGGAAACGCAGCCCCAGGTTGTTTCCAGGTTAAATGCACACACCCCTGACCTGGGAGCCAAGGCACAGGCTAGGATCCTGACAGACCCAGAATGTTCCCATTTAAAGTATCTGGCCTGCATGGTGGATCATAGATAGGAAGGCTTGCACGCGGGTGGACACACACACACACACACACACGCAGGAACACCCTACATCAGCTGACTCCGTTCCCACATCTGGCCACTCCAGACCCTTGGAAGGGAACCTTTATTTCGTTTACTTCACAGTAACCGCCTAGAGCAATCAGTCAGCTTCTTATAACACCCCAGTGCGTTCTCTCTAGAAAAATACAACTAGAATCAGACTTTTCACAATTTGGGCAGTTTTGTTTTTTCCTCACTCTCCACATGTCCTGTGCTGAGGACAAAGAATAAACTGTGTGGTCACACATAGATGCTCATGTTCCTTCATTGTGTACTCATGGATCTTGGGCAAATTATTAAATCTTGCCTCATGGATTTCCTTCTCTTATGAAATACATGAACAATAATACTATAACAGCTTGATAATTTAGTGAATGACTCTGACTCAGAGCTACACTCCCAGTACAGCTGGAAGGTTCCACACCTTAAGATCCTCTCATCTTTACAGGACATGAGCAAGATCAGTTAGTCACCTTCTGGTCCAGGAGTTTTGGAAAGGAATTAGAAGGCCTGAATAGTTTTTTTTTCTAATTTTTATAGTTTTGATGGTTTTCAAATCATAGAAATTGTTATACCTTGAAAAGGAAATATACCCGTGCTCCAGAGGGTGCGGAGGTTGGGCTCAGGCCTGGAGGCAGCAACGCCGCTGTAGGGGAATCGCAATGTTTACTGTTCCCATGGTGACCGCCCAACCTCCGCGTGCGCTTTGGGAGGTAGAGGGACAATGGCTAAGGACCTAGAGCCTGAATGTAAGCCGACTATGAGCCTGTGTTTGACTTTTGGTGTTAGGTGCTTGGGAACGGAGCGTCTGGGGACCGGTTATGAAAAATGGACTTTCTCGGGGGAAGTTTAAGATTGGACCTCTCGTGTGTTAGATCTGAGAAGAGCCAACTGGAAGTTCTGGTGAGGGGTAGAGAGTAAGGAGTTGCGGAGTGTGAGTAGCATGAGGGAGTGTGGGGTGTGTAGTGTGGGGTGTATCTGAATGCCCAAGTGTGTGGTATGTGCAAGGGTGTGTGTGTGTGTGTGTGTGTGTGCGCGCGAGCACTGAGTGGAAGAGGAGGACAAGGGGGCAAATCTCTGACCATTTCAGAGCTTTCTTCCTACACAAGGGGGAGCATTCTGGAGTCTCCCATGGCTGCCACTATGGATCCTCACACTGCAACTCCAGGGACCTCACAGACAACCTACAAGGCAGGGCATACAGTCTCTGCCTCTCAGTCCCTTCTATTTGTCTTTAGAATGCGACATAAAGAGTTCTGCATGGAGAATCCAGTCTTCCCTGACAGGAACACTGATTGGTGCCTGGTGCAGAGGAAATCTGTGTGCATCAGGCAGAGTCTGCTCCCACGGAGTTTGCAGGCAGTCCCATTTTACACAGTTGCAGGTGGCACTGTGCACGTGCCCAAGTCAGTGGGCAAGTTGGGAGCCCGGCAATGACCCTTTGGAGGTCCCTTGTGCATTTCTCCTGCCATCTGCAATGGGCTGTGGGTGGGGCGTCTGCACACCTGCCTTGGGGTGCTGCAAGGACACAACCTGGGACTTTGTTTGCATCTCCAAGCTTCTGAGGCATCTTTTTCTTTAAGAAACAGTGGATAACTCAACAGTGCATCCCCTATTGAGACCTGTGGATAGCAGTGGCAAGTGTCTTTCCTTGACATTTTCTGGCATCCCTCTGTGGGATAGCAAGACTTACCCTGCTGGCCTCCATGGACATATGCTTTCTCTGGTTCCCAACTCCTAAGTGGCTGTTTCCCTTTCCTTTTTCCCTCATGGAACACCAAACTTATCCTCTGCAGGCTGCATCCTATTTCTTCTGCTGTAGTAATGCATTCCCAAAAATGCAAGACTGAAAATAGTTTCCAGTATGAATTCAGTTCTTTGGGTCACAGGCCTGCATGAGCCCCAGGGATCTGTTTAGGGTTTCTGTGCCTGGCCAGAGGTGCTGCAGGAATGTGTGCCTTTCTGGAGCCCTGTGGAAGGATCCTGCCCAGGCTGTCTGCTTTGTTGGCATTTCCAGTTCCTCTTGACAGGGGACCACATGTGTCCTCTTGTTGCTTTTGACCAGAACCTTTCCTCGTCCTTGCACTGGGTCCTCTGCCTCAGAGCCAGTGTAGCCATGGGATCCTGCACTCTTGTCAGAATCTTGGAGGCCCCTGCCAGTCCTCTGTCTCTGGCAATCTAGCCAGAAAAGCCTCTTTGCTTTTAGGAGCTTTTACAATTAGATTGGGTCCATCCAGATGATGGATGGGATTATCTTTTTAAGCCTGTCCCTTGATATGCCATCAAGTCCTCTTATCACACTCCTGAAGGCAGTAGGTGGACACCTGCCCCCATATTTGAAGTCTGAGAAAGAGCCTTCAGTAAGATCCATCTGTCTCTTCCTGGAGCTCTCCTTGCTCTTCATAGTCACTGCTGCCTTGTGATATGGTGTACCCCTACAAAGGCACTTATGTCTCAAATCTGTCACAGAATTTAAGATTCCACAAGGTAGGACTCTTTATTTCATACCCCAGACACACAGCTCAGCTTGTGGCATACAGATTTTTATATTATTCCTTAGAATTCTGAAAACACTTCTTGTCCATATTTATTAACTAAACAATAGTGACTGTGAGCCTTTTATGATGGTTCTAATGCCAGTAACAGTAAGTTCATTCTCTGGGGAATTTTTAAAAATGGTTGCAGATGAGTGTGTACAGGGCAGTTTGTCCAGCCACAGTTGCAGTGATACCACTGGAGTCCAGAAGAGCCAAACAGCCCCACAAAGTTATATAAGAGTTTTGGGGTGCACAGATGACAGGGCAGTGGTCCTTTGGGGTCCCTGAGTTTCCTCTGACTGGCCTGCCTTACTGGGCAGTGAGCCTGTGGATCACACATCTGCTGGCTCTGCAATGAATTCATTCCAGGACCACTTGACTTTGGAGATGGAGAATAAGGACAAAGATGTTCCTGAAAAAGATAATGAGATTCCCATGGATTTCAGAGTTCCAGGGGATGAGACAACCCAGGTAGGGTTGCAACAGTGATGACACTGAAGACCTACACTTTCTTTTACTAAAATGTTATTTTATTAATACATGTTTGCAATACAGAATGTTTATATTCCTTGTGTGGAGTTCAAACACATACAAACACATCTTAATTTTTTTTGTTCCCTTCTTCACCTTTGCTTGATCTTGATTAACTTTCTATCCTGAAGAAAAGGTGACTTTCTTAAAAAAAAATAAAAAGTAACATTCTGTGTTTAAAAGTAACATTCTGTGTTAAATCCTAAAAATATTGAAAATATTTAATTAATCTAAACTTCATTCAAAAATTGATTGCTATGTCTTTCTATTCAATACACATTTAAAACATTTGGCTTTTCTTAAAGCAAATTTATTTTCAGATCATTTGTTAAGGGAAAGACATTTTCTAATGAATAATTTAAACTGCTGTTTTGTATGTGCACTAAAGATGGAAGGATATAAAATACCTAAGTTTTCAATAACTGTAATATTCAATGGATGGCAGGGGTAATACACAGTAAACATTGCAGGACTCAGCAGACAGAACTGGAATCTGGATTTTTTGAGTCTAGAAAAGTAAGCCTTTCTATTATCAAACTCAAAGTTGTGCTAAACATAGGTGGGTGGCTATGATGGTTAATTTCAAAGGCCTCAAATTTCCTTGGAAATAACCAAAATGAAGCATGACATGGCAACATGTGAGTGGCTTCCTTTTTTCCTGTAGGGTTAGTATTATCTGTTTTTCCTGCTTTCTGTATTAGTTCCTTTGATGAATCACAACAATTGTCTTGAGAAATGTTTCTATTAATCTTCTATCTGCTCATAAGTGTTTTTTCTCAAGAAGTCCCTGTCTGGAATCATTTGCTTCCTGGTGGCCCATGCAAGAGCAGATGATGGTCTGTATTCATACTAGGCAGTGCAGGGAGGCTGGGCCATGAATTTGGCCTTGTTGTTAAGGTGTGCAGAGTTCTGAGCCAGAGGGTCTGGGACCTTGGTGCACACACCAAGCAGAAAGGAGAGAGAGAGCTGGTCTAAAGGCAAAGCAGCATCTTGTGGGTCCTGGAGAGAGGGGTTGTTTTGAAAGAAGTGAGTAGTACAGGGCAGGAAGAGTTTCTTGGCTTAGGAGATGGAGATGGAGATGGAGATGGAGATGGAGATGGAGATGGAGATGGAGATGGAGATGGAGATGGAGATGGAGATGGAGATGGAGATGGAGATGGAAAGATATGGATGCAGATGCAAATGGAAGGCTGTGAGTCAGGAATATGGACAGCCCCCAGGGTCAGTGAGCAACCCCACTGATGGCTATTTATAGGGACTTCACTCCTACCATTAGATGGGAGTGGATTCTAATAATTAGAATGAGTCTGGAATGTATTTTATGTCCAGTTTTTGAGAACTCAGCTAGCTGTCACTCAGTTTCAACCCCAAGAGGTCCCAAGCAGAGAAACCAGCATGCAGAACTGAGAGGTATGCTGATGCTGCCAAAGCTGCCATCTATGGTCATTTGTCACATAGCAGGGAACCCACCACTGCTTCCCACTTTCTCTGGGTTTTGTTTCTTCTCTCAAATAGAGATCATGATGCATCCTGACTTCACAGGCAAGGCCTCCCACTTAGATTTAGCACAGAAATGGGTTTGTATGTGGCTTGCTTACCTTTTTTTCCGGTGGTCATGGAATAAGGGGACAAGCCTAACAGATAGGGAAAGGCTGTATTCAGAGGACAGTTCCATCCCTAGCTGGCTGTCTGGCTCATACTTGGTCTCATAATGCCTTTCAGTGTCTTTTTTTCACACTGAGGAAGAGGCTGATCACCAAAGTGCTTGTCACTATGGTCTTGCGGTTGGTTGTAGGTGTATCCTGGGCCTGTTCAGGCTCTGTTGGGCCCCCGGGGCTAAGTAGGCTTGGCTTACTACCTGCAAGACAGTTTCATTTGGTCTTTGGGGACACAGGAGATCTTGGCCTCCACGGACAGATGAACTCCTTCTTGTTTAGACTTCTCAGGCTCTCCAGAAGGCTATGCCACTGGCTCTGGGGACAGACATCACAATGCACAGTAGCCCAGGAGGATGCTCCCTTTGCTTGTGCTGAATGACAACTTATTATAAGGACAAATTCAGGCTGACTCATAATCTTTCAGAAGTGTTTTGTTTTGTAATACTTTAATAAGAATCAGCATGAGTAACGGAATGTCCACTCCATGCTAAGGGTATCATGGCCCAAAGTGATTCCATGGGTGTCACGGAATCATTTTGTACCAGTGATTATCCTGATTCTGCAGAAGAAAATCTAAGGTTCAGGGGTTAGGATAACAGGTCTGCACTCACACAGTTAAGAATAGGCAGGGAAACCAAGGTTTCCTGAAGTTTTATATCCTAGACCTTGTTATGGAATTCAGCCCTGTCACTGGGGAATTCAAGGAATAGGACCCTGTGTGGGAGGGGTCACCATACTCATGGGTGATTCTTTGTGAAGACAGAACAGGCAGCAATGAAAGGCACATCAATTGTAGGGAATTCTGATACTTTTTAATACAAAGGAAGAAAAAATAACTCCCTTTTATTCCCTAGAATATCCTGTTTAGCACATTCAAGAAGGCATTTTATGCATCATCATTAAGAGTTTTAATTAATATTTTAGGTTTTTTTCTAGCATTGTGCTAACATTGTAATAAGTACTCTGTGAAATTAAAGTACTTCTTCTTTCTTCTTTAATAACCTGAGATGCCACAACTTTTCTGGAAACCCCACTTTTGGGTGTGGGATATGCCAGTTTGGCAAATGGGCATACCTGATTTACAGTAGGAATAAGTATATTTCATAGTCATGTCATTATCTTTTCCAAATAGTCTACCCGAGGTGGAGACATTGTGAATTGCGCAGTGTCGAAAATCTGTGCAACCTAAGGGAGCTTCTGAACGGACTCCAGAAGGACCACAGAGCGGATGTCTGTCTCTATATCTCAGGGCACCTGAACCCCAACAAACTCTACAGGCCTCAGGAGACCATACTGCACCACTGGCACAATGCCCATAGACCAAGGTGGGAGAGAGTCCCTCCAGCAAAAACAGGGATAGTGAGGTACGGCAAGACTGCTGAGATGAAGGATGCTTTGTCTTATTTTACCATAAACACAGCTCTGGTTCCCAGTGAAGCGCAGAACACCAAACTCTTCAGGTATTTAAACCCTCAAGCTGAAGTTTCACAAACTTCACACACTTCTGAAGATTTTATTCCAAAGCAGATTCTGCAGAAAGAGAAAAAAGAAGAAGAGGTGCTTGAGCACCCCTCAGAGCAGCGCCGGAGAGAGGAACTCAGGTTGCCCGAGGTGAAGGTGCTGAGGTTCAAGGAGCCAGGATCCAGCCGCCAGTGCACGCTGTCTCCCCCGGGCCCAGATGAGTACCAGTATGTCAGCTCCTACCTAGCCAGTGTGACAAAAGCCGACAGGTACAAGAACTTCTTGCTTTTCCAAAAGGAAATTGGAGTAAAGCAAGATCTGAAGAGTGACTTCACTGGGAGCAAGGTGGCAATCAGCCATGAAAAGAAGCTGGAGGAGGTAAGGAGAGCTGCTTGCAGTTCTATCCATACAGGGCTCAGTATCTGAGAATTGTCCTCAGGTACCTTGTTCATATGTGCAGGTAGAATGGAACAAAACTGCCAGGTGCTGAGATTGCTCCACATAATCATTACATGATAACAGAGTGTAATAGAAGGTGCCATTCGGACACTGGTAAGTTGGAGGCAAGTTCATCTTCAGAAATGATAGATGCTCTGTGCAGCAATGGTTTAGGCAGTGTTTCTGGGATCTGAGGAAAGATATGGCCACTTTATTGTGGAAGAACACTGCAGAGGGAAAAGAGTGAGCAGGCTAAAGGGTGTGGGAGTATCTCTGCAAAGCATAACCACAGTGCCTGCTCTGGCTGCCTTGGAAGGTGGGGAAAACCATGTGCTTGGGAGAGAAGAAAATGGTACCTATGAGATGTGATTGGCAAATGCAGTAAAGCAGGAAAACAAACTTTGTGAAGATGGGAAGGGGACCTGTGGATAAGGGAGACAGGGGAGAGGAAAGGGAAGGGGAAGTAAAACAGATCAAGATGTGGTATGTGTATGTACCAATACCCCAGGATGAATATATTCATTATGCATTGAAAAAATGTACAGATCAAAAATTTAAAAACGATAATAGTAGAAGAGACAACGCCATCAATCCCCCTTGGAATACTCCCTCTCACCTCAAGCTCACTTATTCCACCATTCTTGCTGCTCTATGGAGCAGTTCTGGAAGTGCTCTTCAGTGGGAGTCTTCAGTTGCACTGTTGTGCGTGCTTTGATGTCTTGAATCAGTTCAAAGCATTTACTTTTCATGGCTTTGTCAAAGAGCCAAAGTTGCACAGATCTGGTGAATTATAGAGGAGGACTCACTGTAATGTCTTAGTGTGCCTGCCTTTCTTTTGGATGGCACTGGAGAGCAGAATTCAGCATATTTTTAAAAATCACAATTCATAAAGATACAACGAGAACTTTCAGAACTGCTTCAGAAAGTTGCAAGAAGTGTGTTCAAATTGAAGAAATGTGTTCAAAATGAATGGAAATATTCTGAGGGGGATTAATAACATTGTGTCTTTTATTGTGATGCATCCTTAAAATTTAAACATTTACAGTGTATTTTGATCACACCTTGTAACTACCAAATAACTATGCTGAAGAAAGAAAGAAGTGGCTGTGGGAAGACTGTGGAGGCAGCACTTGGATTCTTGGGTACAAAGATCAGAGAAAGATCAGATAAGGATAAAAATACAAAAATCATGACCAGGCTCTCGGTGACGGGTGGGAGAACAAGTCACCTTGGTTTTCCACCTGCTCAGAGAAGACCAAACACCTGGATGATGGCAACTGTGCCCTTTGGTTCTTCAAGTTGAGGAGCTGTTCTGAGAGGAGAATGAAGGCCACTAGAAATGGGCTCATTCTCTTTTCCCCAGGAACTCCAGAAAATATGCACGTGCAACTCACAACAGTTCAACAGGCTACAGGTTTTTGGAGAAGTCTTCGAAGACATTTGCAATAGCTCTCTGATATTTGGCGACCTCTTGAAAGAAATTAAGGTAGGGAAAATGTACACGTTCTGCATGACAATGGAGAGCTATGTGAGATTTTTCTTTGGTATACTTAGGGAATGAGCCCCACCGTCTACACTGCATGAAAGAGGATATCAGAAGCCATGCAAGACCTTGGCTGTAGCCACATATATCATTCAGGGCCTCGTCAAATAAGCACCCAGTTAGGTCACTGCCTAAGCTCATGTTTGTCCACCAAAGCTTCCTAACTGTATATTTGGTACATGTGTAACATCTAAACTTTTATAATCATAGATGTATAATTTTATGAGTCCTTATGGAATTATAGGCCTGTGATTTTATGATAACAGCAAGCCCATAGAGAATGTGACTTGAAATTGTACTGCTTAACTAGGTGCTATTTTCTAATTTCTCTAGTGGCAAGGGGTGGTTACCAGTGGCAGGTGGTGTCCTATTCTCTAGAGATGCTCTTGTCACTGGAAACTCCCCTTTGACAGGCTGTAAAAGCATAGAACTTCTGGCTGGCAGGGGACAATGTGCTGTACATGGGCAGTGTAGTTTATGACAGTATGTTGAAGTGATCAGTTCTTAATATCTAAACATGCTTCAAAGAATATTGTTTTATAAATGTTAGTGTGTATGGTTTAATACATCACAGAAACATTTTATATAATTTAAAAACAATCAAAACTGACATCCTTAATTCCTATATTATTTAAACAGACAAGCAACTTTGCAAGATGTCATTATCTTCTAACATGTTTCCAATGGATTCTTTGTATGTATGTGTGTGTGTGTACAGAACAAGTATGAACTCTACATGGAAATACTTCTGGACTCCCAGCCCACAAAGCAGATTAAGGTAACAATCAGTCCTGAAGTGTGTTTAGTATGTTTGTACTTGCTTCTGCATTTCATGAGCAGTAGAAAAATGTTCCGAAGGACCTTCCTAGAGACTGACACAGTACTGCCAAAGTCTTCCACTTTCATATAAGATGGGACTGAAGATGGAACTATATCATGAATACCAAAAGGCATTGTTGAAGTGTTATCTTGAGGGAACCTGAGTAGCCTTTGCACTCCACATCTGAGCACAATATTGTCTTATTCTTGTGTAAAACAATCAGCTACTGATTGTTTTTTCACTAATTTAGAATAATTATGGAGCTAAATATAGGGCACCTGAATCACTTTATTCAGCATGCCCCCTCCCCCCAACACAAGCAATGAAATATGTATCCTCTAAAAATTTCTTAAGAAAATAAAACTTTAAAATACTAAAAAGGGCGCTTTCTCTAGAATTTCACTTGACCAGTCATGCCTCCTGTGTTACCCCTACTTCCTTCCCTCCAGTCTTCCCAACATGCCTATTTTAGCTGGAATTTTTCTTTTAACTCAAAGGCACATTGGGTTCACAGCACCAATAAAAAGCAATGTTTTGTGCCTTTTCTGAGCACGCCTTGCCCTTGCTTTGCCTTATCCTCCCAGATGCTCCAGGCAGAAATCCAAGCGCTGGAGAAGGGCCCAGTGAGGCCCAAGGTAGTTGATCAGGCCAAGAGTGAGCTGAGGAGGCTCGTGCAGGCCACCAAAGCAGCCCTGGAGCACAATGACAGGTGAGGCCTTGATAACCTGACTTGACCTAGGTTTGGCTGGTATTTGTTTCAAATAGCTTAAAACGGTGTGATGATCATGTATCTACAACTTTGCACATTGTTACCCACTAAATTCACCAATGTCATCCTCTCACCTGGCCTCTTCCTTCTGCAGCCGTCATGCATATGAATAAGATAACATACCAAATGTAATATCTTCATGGGGAACTTTGGGGGGAATCTGAAGGAACCCTCGCTTCTAGCATGCTGGTTCAGATATGATAGATGAGAGAGCTACAAAGTCAAGACATCTCATAGGAACAACCTTACTGTTTTTCAACTGAAAAAATTCTGTGATCTCTGTGTATGGTTTTCCATGGTCAAGTGACAGTTGGATAAACATATTGTTCTCAAAGATTTTGGAAAAAGAAAAGATTAAGCAAATTGGAAACAACCAAGATATCTTTAAGGAAACAAAACCAGGAACAAAACCAAATATTGAACAGGCCTTCTGTGTAACTAGCAGAAAAAGCAGAAGTTGAGTTCTGCTCTAACTTGGCCTAGAGTTCGCTCTCTTGCAGCATGACTATAAGCTCTTGCTTTCCCCAAGAGGTCCAGAGGAGGCACACTGTGTTCACAATGTGCATATCACCACGTTACTTCACCCTCCCTGCTGGCCTAAGGCTCTTTCATGCCTGACCTTAACTTGCCTGGCTGGGGCCCTTACAGCTATTTTCAGTTGCTTCTTTATGTTACAAAGTAACAAGATCAGGTTATTTTTTTCTCAATGAAATGATGTTAGTATAAAGGAGACAAAAGAAAAACGATACAAATGGGGCACTAATAGCTCACTATTTTTTTGTTATCAATTTGTAGGCTGAAAAATGAACTAGAAACGGAGTGCATGTTGCTACAGTCTGCTAAAGAAAAACCAGGCAAGTGCCTTTGTAGATTTGCCCTGTTTCTAGTCCAGCACCGTATCTTGAGGTCTTGTTCCATTCTTTGCTACTTCTCCACTGTGTGCGTTTGTCTTACTCCTTCTCATCCTTCAAACTCAAGTTAGTCTCACATCTCTAGAAAAATCCTCCTTTAGCTTCCCCACATCTGATGAGATGTTTCTGTTTATTTCTCCATTGCACGTCTAACTTTCTCACTATCACTTGCTCATAATCTACTAGAGAATCTTCCCACTTAGCCAAGGGTCTGCAAAGCTGGGTGTGCAACAAATACTGATAATCCAAATGAGTTAAAGGAGGACCATAGCATTTTAGAATCAGATTATTTTCATTTCATTTGTGTGTTGGGGATTTGAGTTATTTTGTAGTTTATAATTATGTCTAACACATAATATTGTCAATAATGCACACTGATATTCAAAATAGCTGAAATTTTAAATGAAGAAATATTTTATTTTCAAATATATTTCTAGAATCTTCTCAGAAAACTATAATTGATGAAGAAGATCTTACTCTTACTGAGAAGGTTGAAAAGAAGAGATGTGACATACTCAATAAATGGGATGAAATTCAAGCTCTTGAAAAACAAATTAAAACTAACTTGGTGCATACCAGAATTTCAGATGTCACTGAGACTAAGATTAAAAGCATAGAGGTACCCATTTATCTATTTAAATATTAACATTTTACTCTTGCTTTCAAACCTTAGCAAATATATGAAGCAATTTGATTGTATTGGAGCAAATACATGAAGCAATTTGATTGTATTGGAGCAAATATATTTTCCTTTCAAAATGTTTATGATTAGAATAATAAACATCTACTTAAAACAAAAGTGAAGATGACAAAAAAATCCCTGAAGAATTCTGGAAATAGTTAAATACTGTAGAAGCTGTGCAGAAATTGTGCAGACTCTAATTCAATGTAACTTTTAGTTGTATCATATGTGATATATGACTGTCTCCTTTTGTTTTCTCATGGTTATATAATAACGTATATTAGCCCACACTACTTTTTAAAATGAAAACAGAATAATAAGAATTACATAGCATATTGAAGATGATAATAATCTAAATACCCTAGGTTTTCAATTAAATGATACTATGCCTCACATAATAGCGAATCCTTTTCAATATAATGGATATCTGGAAAAACAAGCCTTCATGTTACTTTCCCATCACTATTTACAGTACTCTTAGCTATTCTCATCCATACTATAAACTACATTTTCAAGTTACAGAATAATAGTATTTTGATTGTGTTTACAATGAACTTATTAATTTATTTGGAAGAAAATGATAACCTTGCAATATTAACACTACCATCAGGGATCATTTTATCACTTTTTTTCTGGTAGTTAAATGTTTTAAATTGTGACAAAAACACTTAACATAAAACTTACCATTTTAATTGTATAATGAAGAAATTAAATCGAGCAATGGTTACCATAATCCATCTTTAGATCTCTTTTGATCTTGCAGAACTGAAACTATGCACATGTTAAACAGGATCATTTATCATTAGTATATTATTTCTGTCTTAATCTTAAATAATTATATTTATTTTTGTGTTTTTATAAGATCTTTTACTATTATAAAAGAATATTTTCAAAAATTTTACCTTACCCTTTGTAATCAATTATTGCTAATATATGTTACTTAGTGATATAGGCATACCCTGATATTGTGGATTTGGTTTCAAACCATCACAATAAAGGGTATATTGCAATAAAATGAATTCTATCAGCTTTAGTATTTTCCAGTGTATATAAAAGTTATGTTTATACTGTGTTTTAGTTTATTAAATATAGGACAGCATTGTCTCTATACTATACTTCAATTAAAAATGATCTATTGCTAAAAGTGTTAATGATCATTTTAGCTATTATAAAATATGGTGTTAATACATTTGCTTGACCAATGGTTGTCACAGACCTTCAATTTGTAAAAACTTATGCTGTCTGTGAAATTTGACAAAGCCAAGTGCAATAAAATGAGACGTGTCTACCATCACATATTCATACAATTTTATGTCCAGTCATTAAAAAGTGAGGTTCCATTCCATTCTAGAATTTTTCGAGTGTCTTTTTAATCTTTTGAGTAGCAACCTTTACCTTTTTTATTTTTTGACCCAGAGATAAAAGATTTATCCTTATTATTTATCCTTCATTTCATTCCTTGTTTATTCATTGACTTCTAAATGATGTCCTAATGAGTACTCTTAAAATTATAATGACAATATTCACATAATACTTTCTTTTCATAAATAGTAAACAATAGTTAACAAATATTCTTAACAAAATATCTTGCTTTTAAAAACCTCCTTCAGAATGAAGCTGTAAAATTGGAAACAAAAAATAGAATTCTACAGAAGAAAATACAAGTAAGTTTTATTTCGTGTTACTCAGAATTTATAGAAGTATTTCCCAAAGTGCTTTCTTATGTTGTGTCATAACTCAAACATACATGTGTTCTTTTTTTTCATAGTAAATTTCTGTAATTTTTGGAATATCTGGCAATGCAAATATTCACTTAAAACGAGGCAGGTGTAAACTCATGTGTTAATAAAAATAACTCAAGTTTTAACAGTGGAATATGCCAACAATATTTTTCTGATTCATCCATTCATTATCATTCAATGTATTTAGTTTGTTGGTGGCAAATAATCTAATGAATTGGCTCTTATAGCAACTTTGGGGTACCCCTCCAAAATTCTTTATAGTTTGCCGCTAGTATGTGAAACTATAAATGATAATCTATCCATAAATTATCCAGATATGGTAGTGCAGAAATGATTATCTGCAGTCAAATTTATTGCCACTATATGTGATCAAAGGATTTTCAATTTTTTGTAGGTCATTGAAAACAATGTGAAGCAGATCATGAAAAAGAGTAAGATCAGTGAAGAGGAACAGCAGTAAGTTTTTCTATCATGATAAAAAGATATGTAACATCTTTGATCCATTTTGATTTTAGTTTAGTGCATGGGTGGAAAGCCAGTTTTCCCAGCACCATTTAGTAAAGAGTCTATCTTTCTTCCAGTGAAAGCATTTGGCCCCTTTGCCAAAGACAAGGTAACTGAGTTGTTTCTGGATCTTCTATTCTGTTCCCTTGATACTTGGGTCTGTTTTATTTATTTATTTATTTAGGCCAATACCATGCTGTTTTTTTTTTTTATCATAGTAGCTTTGCAGTATAACTTCAAACGGGATTGTGATGACCCCTGCCTAAATATTAAAGCAGAAATACTTAACTGCTAGAGTATAAAATAGGTAAAACTCTTGAAGACATAGGTGAAGACAAACATTTTATGAATAAAATCATGAATACACAGGAGACAATACAAATATAAAAGCTTTTGTGCAGCAAAAGAAACCTCCAATGTAGTGAAGAGACAGCCCACAGAATGGGGAAAAGATTTTTATCAGCTCTTCTCCACAAACAGAACTAATACCTAGAATTTATAAAGAACACAAAAAATCAGATACCTCAAATTTAAAGACCCAATCCTAAAATGAATACCCATTTTTAAGATGAAGTACAAACAGTAAATAAATATATGAAAAAGTATTCAACATCATTGATTATTCAAGAAATTCAGGTTAAAACAACAGACATTCCATCTCATTCCATAAAGAATGACTATCATCAAGAAATCAACCAATAACAAATGAAGCAAAGGGAAAAGGAACCCTTTTTCACTATTTATAGGAGTGCAAATTGGTGCAATCAATATGGAAATCACTATGGAGATTCTTCAAAATTTCCATTTGACTGAACTATTGATATCTTCCTAAAAGAGTTAAAAGAATTATACTTGTGACGTCTGTACATGCATGTTTATAGCAGCACAATTTTTAATAGCTAGCAACTATTATCAAATAAATGGATAAAGAAAATGCAGTTTTTATACACAATAGAGTACTACTCTGCCATAAAGAAGGATGCACTTGACCATACTTTTAAATGAATAAATTGGACACAGATGTTTAAATATTGCATTGTTTCTCCTGTGTGAGAAACCAAAAGTACATTTAAGGACCAAAATGGATGACAGATAATTGGAAAATAGAAAGAAAATATTCAAATGGGAGAGAGAACAAAGAAGGAAAGGGGGGAAAAAGAGAATAAATACACCAAGAACACAGATATTTACATATACAAATCTCTTTCCCCCACTTCCAGCCTAAGAAGCAGCATTATGCCTTAACTACAAAGTCTGATATATAAACACCAACTAATTTGTTCATGTGTTTACTTGTTTCTAGTAATATATATCTAGTTATAGTCAGTTCTGTACTTTTTTCTTCCTCCTTGCACTCTATGGAGGATTTCTTATTTCCATCATCTAGTGGTATTCTTCTTTTATTAGGACTTATATTACATAAATTATTATGTATATCTCAGTTTGTTTTGTTTTTGTTTCAGTAAAATTGTAAGCTCTCATAATCTTTCAATGTTATCACTACGAAAAGGCTACTTACTAAATACTTTCAAAATACAAATTTAGTTAAGAAAAGTAATATAACTGGTTTATCTTAATTTTCTTTCTGAAGTTCAGGGTTCATTTCAGAACAATTCAACCTGAGGTACACATATATATGTTTTTCCAAAATACAAGAAAATATCTCTAAGATATTTTAAAATATAAAAAAGTGACCCCACAATAACAGAATTTTTAGAAACAAATTTAATATATTTAAAAAAGAAAATCCAAATTCCAAGTGTTTTATTATAAATTAAAATGTAAGAAGAGCCTTTGACCCCTCCGTAATACCTGCCTGATTAATTTCCTAAGCCAAGTGAAATATCTGATATGGATTCATATCTTAAATGTAAGACGATAACACTTGAAAATTATTTTTCTTAGTAATCATTTACTTATGCCTGTGTAATAAAAATAAGTGCTTCTAGATAGAAATGCACAGAGTTGAAAAAGTGGAATAGATTCCTAATTTATGGAAAATATCAGCAGTAATCTGATTATGTAACAGTGAATAGGAAGAAAGAAAAACTAGGATATTGCCCATGGACTCCCATTTGAATGGGAGACTTTTATAGCAAACTCTAATAATCATTTTTGTGTAAAAGGTGTTTCAGGGAAGGGCTGTCTTTTTATAATTAGTTTGACCAAAATTCTTCTGTGGGATGATGGTGCGAGGAGCTCAGAGTTGATCATGTAGCAGTTAAGATATTGATATAACCAGTAATAAAATAGAAACCAGAAATGGCTGCTAACAGAATAGGAAGGATGTATTTTATTTTTGGCAGCACTTGGTTTCAAATTTGGAGAAATACTTACAGGATGTGGAGAGGTACTTGCTAGAAGTAAACCATATTTACAGTAGGACCTTTAACCCTAAAAATGGATCTGCTTCCTGAAGGTGTAAAATGTAGAAGACCTTTGGACCAACAATGATCCTTGCAAATACCTAGAAGTTTCAGGCTTAAGGATGAGAAACCTATGCAAGATGAAAATGAACACGAAGCAAGAAAAAATCAGAGTGTGCATCTAACAGAGTGAATGGAAAGGGAATTACCAAGCACTTCAAATACTTGGGCAGAAGTGAGGCTTAGATCATTTAGACAATGAGAAGAGTTAGATAATAGGACGCAAGATTCCAAGTGAAAAGAAAACTGAAAAAAATATTGAAAATTATGTAATACTGCAACTCCATGAACTTTAATATGTAAATTGATGTCTGCTGCTGATTGTCCAAAACCCATAAAGTAATTCTCTGGGTTGCTGTTACGAAAATACTGCTTCTTCATTTTCTAAACATCTTGAATTTATCTCAGACCTTATGTTTCATGGTATAAATAACTAATATTTGTTGAAGTAAACATTCTGCATATGATTCAATTGAGCTATTTTGTAATTACCATAAAATATTAGATATAATGAATTGTTCAAAAAAAGATATGTAATGACTTGCTTTTCTCAAAACCATTCCCTCAAAACTAGATTTAACATAATACAACTATTGAGCACTAACTTTAAATATATGTATTATATCTTTTCTTGTGCTTAAAATTACTTAGCATAGGACTTAAGCATCAAAATGCACATATTATTTAGCAACGTGATAATAAATTCACTAGAAAAAGCTAAAAAGTTGGTGTGAAATCTCATACAAAGGAATCAAGGAAGAGGGTTGATGTGGCTGTGGAGAGTTCCTTTTCTTAAACGACAGGTATCTAGTAATGTTAAATCTTTGGATCATCCTTTAAATGCACTAAAGTTTTAAGACAGTAAATTATTCATTCATATTATATATGTTGCATACATTTGTATTTTACACTTAATTTCCTTGAAGTCAGTGGCATAGTTGAAATCTCCAGTGCTAGTGTGAATGGGAGCAGTGAAAAACCATGATGGTTTAAAGACACAAATGCTTATTTGTAACAATAAGGAAGAAGAGTTTCAGAAGACGGTGGCCTGGCCTCAGAGGTATCCCTAATTCTCTTGTGGTGATTTTCCTCCTGTGGTTTTAGTATCACTGACTTCAGTCATGAGGTCCATGTTCCAAAGAGAAAGAAAACAACAGAGAAAGATAGATTTTAGCAGGCCTTTAAGGCTTTTATGCTTCTTTTAGGAAAGGCATCCTTTTTCAGGGACTGTCACCTAAACGTCACTGGCAGATCCCAAAGCCATTCTTAGCTGTAAGGAGAGGAAACAGAACATTTCACTTTCTCACTTACATGGTAGAGAAAGCCAGGGGATAAAAAGTGCTAGAATTGATTGTAAGTGAGCCATCCAGGGAGCCCAGATTCTAGGGTCATCTATATTGTGTTACCTAAGGAAATAGCAGTTGCATGTACACAGTTTGAAAGTCTCTTCTATATCCTTGGCAGTGGAAATGATCTGACTCGGCAGCCACACAACACAACCTGGAAAATGTGCCAGGCACGCACCCAAATACCAGAAGAGCTTTGTTACATGTACGGCCCAAACTCTACTGAAGTATGATTTAAACAAAAGTAATGTGATAATTCTCATCAGTTTTGGAGTAAATGTACCTTAAAATGGATATTTATTTTGAAGTGTTCTTCTTTGTTTAATGTATTTTTCTTAATCTGTTTTGCTTGTGTCTTGTATATTTTAAGGAATCTTGAGGAATTTATCACAACATTTGCAGAGAAAACAAAAAATAATTCTCAAGAAACTGAAGAAGTGACCTGTGAAAATTGACAACTGCCCTGTATAGCTTGGATGTTTGCAGATGTATAAATTAATGAAGATCTATTACATTTCATCAACTTCAATCCTATTACTGTATAATGGATTCTAAAGTTGATAAGTACATGTACAAAACTAATTTTTTCACATTTATGTATATGTGCATAACAATACTAGTTCTTAGAATATTTTGTTTTTATTTAGTAACTTTCAACTGAAAATACTTCTGCATATTTAATAAAAATAAAGAATTCAGCTCCACTATAATGTAGATAAAATTTTCTTACTTACCACATGGGCTTCTATGCATGCATTTAATAAAAATTTAGTAATGGAGTAACTGGTATCCATTTAATTAGTGTCTACTGATTGAAAATGATCACTGCACACAATTGTTGCATTTGTATTTGCAGTGAACTAACCTCAGCTGATTGTGATCCTCATGACAACCTTGTAACTTCGGTAGGCTTTATCACCACTTTGCCTTTAGTGTAAGTATCTAGAATAAGTTCAAGTTTGATGCCCTTGGACAACAATCCACAGGGTGATTTAAAAGAGAAATGATGAAAAACAAATATTAGGCATTCAATCTTGACTTGGAATATTGAAATAGCAGAGTTTATGGAGAGGTGTGTGGTGGAGGTGTGGGGAAGAGAGAGGGAGAGAAGGGAGGAAAGGAAAGGAGGGAAAGCACGCAGGGTGGAGGGGTCTATTGCCTGGGACCTCTGTTAGACTTGAGTCTCTTTAAGAACTATTAGCTTTTCCTGAGATGGGATTTGCTCCATTTTTAGAGATAAAATGGTAGCACTTACCTGAAGCTTTTGCCATATACAGGACAATCTAAGTTTCATTAGTTTTTTGAGTTGTTTGTGATTTAGTTGTTTTCTGTCGATTATTTGCATTCACTAGACTTTACGTTTCTGGTTACTGTGGGAGAGAATTAAAATGTGATATAATAGTCTGGTGCTTAAAGCCAGACTAGATTAGATTAGTTATGGATTAGAACTAAAGTATGCCCTCAAAAGACTCATGTGCTCAGAAATGGAGATTTTGGAAGATGATACTCTATGGATTAGTCTTGCTGGGTCTACAGTTGAACACGTTGTCAAGAGGTGGGCCCAGGCTGGAAAAGGTGCATCATTGTTTTATGACCTGGAAGAGTACATTTTTATGCCTAACATTTTCCTTTCTCTCTGCTTCTTGGCTGCCATTCCAGGCCTTCTGACATGATATTTTTCTTTTGGAGTCAATCATGAGCCATACAATGCTCTTCTTCTTTAGTAGCAGTATATTATTGCGTATTTTGTTCTAGTGGAATAAAATTGACTAAAACAGAAAATTGGTACTAGAGGAGTAGGGTCATTGTTGCGACAGTACCTGACCATGTGGTCCAGAAGCCTTTGGGGGTAATTTATGGGTGTAGTTTGAAAAGCTTTGAAGATACTATAATGGTGTAAGCAGAGTTTGATGGATGATTTTGGATGGAGCTCAGAGGACTACAATGCTGGCAGTAAAGGTCAGGATCATGAGGTTCCATGGAAGAATGAGGACTCTTCTGAAAACTGGGCTGGCAACATTCAAGTTACATTTTGGCAAAGAACATTTTGCCCATGTCCTAAGGTTTGTATAAAGTTGAATTTAAAGGTGAAGACTAATTAACCTGTAGAGGAAATTTCAAGGCAGCCCATTGTTCAGGCTGTGGCATGTGTATTGTTGGATGCTTTCAGCTGTATTTATAGTGAGAGTCAGGAGCAAAAGAAAAGCTCAAAAATGTGAAAAATTTGTAGCCTGACCTGAAAAATAATGCTTGTAAAGTTGAAGCCTAGCAGAGTATGATTAGTGCCATTAAAAAGAGGCTACATACCTAGACATTAGAAAAGACAACTTGAAGATATCTCACAAGTTGGCAAAAGCCTGCTTATCACAATCTCCAGTGTAAAAGTGTACACTCTCAAAAGACATTGGTTTGAGAAGAAGCCCCCAGGGAACCCTGCTCACTTAACATTGCATAAGAAAGTGTTTCCTGGAATTCACACATTTAAGCATTAAGAGACTGCAGCAGCCATGGTCCATTGGGGCTCTCCCACTGTTACTACTGGTAGCTGATGTTAGCGTAATCCACATGTGTTTGTTTTACAGATATTCAAATGACAAAGTTATAAGGTCTGGGAGGCTCCCACTCAGATTTCAGAAGAATATCTGAAGGGTCATGCATACATGTATTTCAGGTACATAGTCATCTGAGTGGGAGTCACTGAGAGGATGATGCATAAAGGTGTGAATGAAGTCAAAGCTGTAGTGGAGACCGCCAGTAGCTGAGATGCCAGACCAGGGAAAGATGCAGTTAGTCATCAGAGTTATCCCAAGAGAGAGGCCATGTGGGCAACACCCAGCAAGGCCAGAGAGATGGGGCTGTCCAAGCACGTTGGGGCTCACATTTTACCATCATTTGCCTTGTGTGCTGGACATGGAGCAACAATAGTTAATGCTTTCCCTGCTGGGTTTTGTTCTTGCTTCGCTCTCAATCTGTTCTAGGCTCCCACTCCTCCCTTTCAGAATGAGAATGATTATCCCACGCAATTCTATGTAGGAAATATTTAACTTTATTTTTAATTTTCATAGGGGCTGATAGCTAAGAGTATTGAATTTTGTACTTGGACTTTTCAGCAGTCCTGGAACTCATAAAATTTTTGGCAATTCTCAGAGATAGACTGAATGGATTTTATAGAATGAGATGGATTTAGCCTTTTAGGGACCAACAGCAGGATGCTGTGGTTTATATCTAACATATCTCTCCAGGCCACGTGTGTTTATACCATCCCAGCACTTGGGAGGGTGAGGCAGGATGATCACTACAAAGTCAAGACCACCTAAACCATGTAGTGAGGCCTTGTCTTAAACAAGCAAACAGTCTCCAAAAATATATTATTTGTCCAGAGGTGGGCTTCATGGGAGATTATTGGACCATGGAGACATTATCAGTGGATTAATCCACTGATGAGCTCATAGTTGAATATGCTGTTAGAGGGTAAGTCTAGTTGGAGGCCATGTACCACTGGGGGATGACCTAGAAGGATTTATTCTTGTCTCTTGCTCTGTCCTTTGTGTTTTCTCAATGTCATGAGGTGAGCAGTTTTCCTCCACCATTCTTTTCCATGCTTTTTCTGCCTCTTTCAGCTGACTGTGAATGTGGCCCTCTGAAATCATGAGCCCAAATAAGCATCTACTTTAAACTGTGGATGTTAAATATTTTGTCTCAGCAGTGGGAATACAACTAAGTGACACAGCTGGGAGTGGAACCCAGGTTTGGCTGGCTTAATTCCTAAACCCTTAGCAATTTATCCTATGGTGGATTTTACATGGACTGTCAGTAAAGGTAAGAGGAAATGAATTTATTAATTGTCAGAGAGTGGTAGAAAGACACATAGAATTAGAAACAGAGCTGTTTATTTTCTTGCCAAGTAAGGAAGAGTCACCCACTCACCAGGTTCAGAAAGTCCCCAGTTTGGAAGAGCTGGATATGGAGGCAAAGGGAATACAACATTCCACAATAAAGGAATTTTAGGTATCATGTTCTAATTGAATGTGCTAAGGAAAAGGATGTTTAAAAGTTCTTTTAAAATATTGGCCATTCTTGTTCATATCAGAAACCAATTTTTTTAAAAAAATGTGTTATAATATGACTTCTTTAAGATCAAAATCTTTTAGCATATTTTGTGATATTTACCTACTTGGGACTGGCAAGTTGTTCCTTTCATGGCAAATAAAGGATTCTCTTATCCATTCTTACATTCAAGAAATTCTTACTACATCAACATTAAAGCATATTTCAGACAGTTAAACAGTTATAAGGAGTGTCGAAATTTATAATACATAGTCCCAATCCTCAGGACAGTCATCCATTTTTTAATGAGAATAACAACAACAACATAGGAAGTCTGATAGAGTTAAACACACACTAGAATGTGGGTAGGTGAGCTTGCCCTCAACTGTAAGCTGATATGAACATTTTGGAAAATAACTTGGCATCAAGGGGTGTGTCTCACTGAAAGTTCATGTGTTCCATATGTTCCTGCCCTTGTTGCATGTGAGCAAGACCATGGGTCAGTGTGAAAGGATTGTGATAATGTACTCCAAAAACAAAACACAATACAACAAAACAAAACAAAAAACAAAACAAATACCTCTTCTGGAGCAACTGGCTCATTCAT
Organism: Hydrochoerus hydrochaeris; assembly: GCA_004027455.1. Taxonomy (NCBI): domain Eukaryota; kingdom Metazoa; phylum Chordata; class Mammalia; order Rodentia; family Hydrochaeridae; genus Hydrochoerus; species Hydrochoerus hydrochaeris. The sequence continues at coordinate 295,237 of PVLA01000193.1, read as the reverse complement.
TAAAAGAAATGAAAGGGAACAGAGTCAGAAATTCGGACCTCTGTGTCAGAAAAACCAACTGCTTTGAATCTTCAATTTAAGAGATGAGATTTAATAACATCTACACTCTGAAAAAATGTCTGAAAGAGCAGATTTTAGGGGTGTATTTCTGCTAACACCCCATAACTTCGAGGAAGGCATCCTTGATTTGAGAGGGTGAAAAAGAAAATAAAAATCTGGAAGTGTCACTGAGTTGGTTGGACACATGGCCTATTTTGAAAGTAAACACATTGAAGGCCTACTAAAGCGTGAGGGGATCCTGAAGCCTCAGACAAGAAAGACCATCACTGTTCCAAACTTAGAAACAGCTCCCTGTGCTCTGACTGTCCATTCAGAAAGGAAGAAAAGAAGCTGAGAAATCTGTGTATTTCTCAAGGAAGCATCATCTTCAAACCACTGTATATACTTCCCAGGGGTGAACGAAGAAGGCCAGGCAGAGGATAAGGAATAGAGCTCCACTGAGGATGTAGAAGCAAGATTAAGCCCAGGAAAATTTCTCTCCTTCCTGGGAGGGGTCTTAATAGAATCTTCCCTGCAGGATTTTAGGAATGCTACAGGCTAAGGGCTGCTGAGCATGTTTCCTCTTACCCTGTAATCTGCCTGGTTCTCAGTGGATGGAGAGAGGCAGCTTAGCAGCCCTCAGAGATCCTAGAGAATGATCTGATGTTCTGACCAGATGGGAATCTGTCTTCTCTAGAAACGATGACAGTGTCTTCTATGCAAGAAAAAAGTTAGCAGAATGATCAGAATGTTAGTGACCAGGAATGTGAACTATGAAGACCTTTCCTCATGCAAATAGTGGAAGTCTTATGTTGCAAGTGGTGAGGCCTAAGGCACATTGGACTACTGGCAGCTTCATCTCAAACAGATCCTGGCACTGTGCACGTCTAGTACGAGTAGAGGGCAAGCTTGATTCTACCAGGCCTGTGACTGTTAGGCTGATTTGCTACTACAGCAAAGCTTAGTTTCATCTGACCTACGTAGGTGTTTATTAGCTACTTACTCTATGCTAGACATTATTCTGTGTCCTTTACCCATTTTTATTCATCTAATTCCCACATAGCTTCACATAGTAAATTGAAGTTATTCAGTTATAAATAAGGAAACATTATTTAAAATATTTCAGAATTTAAATCAACTATACATCATAAAGAAATGAATGAAATAACCTACCATGAGGCTCTGTCATAGCTGTCATGGGAATGGTGTTACCAGGTAGAGGGAACAGTGTAAGAAAACAAGCAAGTGGTCATTGGCTCAGATAGTGGTAATGGTGGTGATAGCAGGGAGTTGATGATGGTTGTGGTGATAAAGGTGGGAATGATGTGAGGATGGGAATGTGTGGTGACAGGAGAGGCAATGTGATGATGGGGAAAGTGACAGTTGTAGTGCTTGTGTGCATGTCTCTGTGTGGAGTTGTGTGTGTCTTTGGTAGTAGTAGCACCAACGGATTCCAAGATGAAGTCAAAACATAGTAGCCCATCACAAGGATTTGCACAGCACGGAGATCAAATGTGATACTGAGGAAAATCACTCTAGCAGTATAGCAAAGAGTGAAAGAGATAACGCTAGAGATCGGGACACTGACAGGTGATGACTGTTATAGTTTGGGCTCAAAAATGAGGATTTAAAATATGGGAGCAGCCTTGGAAGGTATGGAGCTATTGTATACAAGAATTCAGAATCGTCGTGAAGGGGACTGAGTGAGGGTAGTGAGTGGGGCAGGAGATTGCAAGACTCCCAGGTTTGGGGCCTAGATGACTAGTTTTTTGGTGGAGCTATTATTTATGTGGGGACACAGAGAGAGGAAAGATTTGGAAGTGTTGATTTGGAAGTGTTGGAGTTCAGCTCCAGACAAATAGCAATTCAGAGTGCCTGGAAATACTGTGCAGGTGGACATGACTAGTGGAACTGGGTGTGTGAACCAGGATTGGGGGGATGTAGACATTTGGGAGTCACTAGCAGAGTGTGAAATTTGAAACCATGAGAATGAGTAAACAGCCTGTGGAGGGAATGAAGGTGAACATGCTAGGAGACTGAGGACCAGGTCCCTAGGCACAAGAATGCCCATGTCACTTCCTTTTAATACATGTTCAATAGAATTATCATTTCTAATTTATTCATTCCCTCAACAAGTATCTGTTGAGAACCTACTATGACTACTCTAAGAAACGGAAGCAGACAAGCAGATGCCACGCATGATAACCCAGAGTTCTAGGTACTGCATAGAAAACCAGTAATTTGGTAAATTTATCAGATGGTGGTAAATGCCATAGGTAGAAATAAAGTAGAGGACAATTTAGGGGGCATATAAGGATGGTGAGGACACTGTTTTTCATCCTATGGGGACAGTTCTCCCTGTGGCATGGTAAGAGGAGGAAAAAGAGAGGAAAGACTTGCAGGTGCAAGGGCTCCAGGCTGAGGGCAATTGCCAAAGCTCTGAGAAGCAATAGGTGGTATCTAAAGCTCAGCAGGGGTGCACGGACTGAGCCAGAGGAGTGAGCTTGGAGAGGATACCCAGGAGCAGCTGGGCAGTTTCTATTTAGAGCAAGTATAGCCTGGAGGGATTTGAGCAAAGGAGTGAGCAGCAGCCTATCTCCAGGGCTGCAGTGGGTCAGCTTGTATGCGTCATAGTGCCCGGCTCAGGAATTGCATCAAATGTTAGTTTACTCCAGGTATTTCTGGGATGGCCCTGTGCAGATGGGGTTCAAATCCACACTTGGTTCACTTTAATTAAGAAGATTACCTTCCCTCTTGTGGTGAGCCTCACCCAATCAGCTGAAGGCCATCATGACAACAATTGGAGGTTTTCCTGGGAATATGACTATCTGCCTCAGCATCCAGTCCTGCCTGAGCTTCTAGCCAGCTGGCCCATTCTACAGATTTCAGACTCGCTAGGATGCACATATGCAGGCCAGTTCCTTAAATCTTTCTCACTTCACTCCTTTTTATTTCCTTTCCTTCCCTTCCTTCCTTCCCTCTCTCCATTCATTCCCTTCCCTCCCTTCCTTCCCTCCCCTTCTCCCTTCCTTCCTTCCTTCCTTCCTTCCTTCCTTCCTTCCTTCCTTCCTCCCTCCCTCCCTCCCTTCCTTCCTTCCTTCCTTCCTTCCTTCCTTCCTTCCTTCCTTCTTCCTTCCCTCCCTTGCTTCCTTTTTAAAGTTCCCTTCCCATCTCTTAATATACTTTCTCTGGTAAGCCCTGTCTGACACACGAGACACCCTTACATTCAATCCAGGGACTCAAGGCAACAGGCTCTTGCAGGAATCCAGGTGAGAGGTGATGCTGCCATGGGTGAGGCAGGACCTTGGGAGTGGTGAGAAGTAGTCAGATGGAGTGACAGTATCAAGTGCAGGAGGCAGGAGCTGATGATGGGAACAGCAGGGTTTGCTAATGCATAAGACATAAACCAGGCAGAGTGCAAGGAATCAAGGGTACCATGGGGCTTATTTTACCATTTTAATTTTTTACTCATTAACAAGATTGATTTAGAGAAAATAATCAGTCAAACTCATTTTAAGCCATGACACACTTATAAATGGATATATCCCAGGGAGACAATTCCTACTTAACTTAAAAATAACTTGATATTGAGTCAACTCTCCCATTCTAGTGGAAATCCCTTTGAAGTTCATATTTTTAAATAACATTTGTCTCTATCTTTTATGTGTCAGTGGGACTCTGATCTTAGTGTCTGACTTACTCACAATCTCATAAAAGGATTGCACTGGGGAAGTGCCAGATTAACTTCTCTCAAACTGCTGAACCTGTTTCAAAGTCACAGAAATATAAACACTATTTTCAGGTTATTTAGATTTTTTTCAAAAATTGAGTATCTAAAATATTCTAACTATTTCCTTTCCCCTTCTATGTGTTTTTGTTCACTGGCTATCTTTTTTATGCTAGGTCCTCCTGTTTTATGGGTTTTGTTGGAACTCCAGGCAGCTGGCACAAGTGCTTTGTGTGGCATTCATCAGGTAGAAAGAATGGATCACTGTTTGGGAGAAGACAGTTGGCTCCAAGTGTCTTAAGTAATTTTGAATTTACTTATCTAGTAATAATACATAAACTATATACCACTACTGTTATTTTATTTTTAATAGCAAGAAAGATAAAACTATGCTTTGTTTGTAACTTTATTTGCTTATTAACTTTATTTGTCTTATTAGTACATATTTGGCATATGTATTGATCACCATCACAGGGAAGTTATAACTGCGCATAATATATTTTAATTCTGTTTTTCAATTCCCCTCTCCTTCCTTCAACACTTCTTCCTCTACCCATTTACAAAAGCTTTGTTTCCATTTTTTTCCTCCCATCCTCACTTTTTCCTTTATTGTCTTTTTCTAGACATGCTGGTTTCATGGTTATGAATTTCTTCAGGCATTATTTATTATGGAACTGTCTGATTTCTCCATCAATTTTGAAAAATAATTTTGTGGGGTTTAATCAATCTGGGTTGAAGGTTGTAGTCTTTTAGGATTTGAAATTCTTCACTCCAAGCTTGTCTTGACTTAAAGGTTTGTGTTGAGAAGTCTTCATTATAAATCATTTGTTTCTTTTCTCTAATAGCTTTTAATATTCTGTTCTTGTGTTGAACTTATTGAATCCTTATTATATGCTTTGGCATAGTTGTTTTCTGATCATGTCTATTTGGAATTCTATATGCCTCACTTATCTGAATCTCAAGTTCTTTTTCTATGTTTGGACAATTTTCTGTTACTACTTCAGTGAACAGCATATTTATGCCCTTTGTGTTGCATTCTGATTCTTCATTGATTTCAATTAATTTTATATTAGTTTTCTTTACTACTCTAGCTGGGCTGATTTTTTTTTGTGCATGGTTCCTTGCTATTCTAAGAATAGGCAATTTTTCATTTGATGATCACCAACCACAATCCTGTCTTTTAGATCTGATAGTCTATCTGCATATTTCTTGACTTTATACTTTCAATAGGATTTTAATCTCCTAGATTTCTATTTGATTCTGTTTTATTGGAATCTAGTTCTTTTCTGTGTTGGCATTTGTAGTTTCTATGTCTGTGCTAATCTCTTCTATTTTTTTAATACGTGTCTACTCTAGATTCAATAATCATTTTCTTCATTTTGGTCATCATCTCTTTGATTATTTCTGTTTTGTTTCTGTCAAGAGACTTATTTACCTGTTTTGTTACTTCTACAGTCACCATTTAATAAAGTTCAGCTTGGAGGTTTTTGATTCCTTCTACCTCATTACCCCTTTGATAACCTTGAGTGAGTTGGAATTATGGGTTGCATCTTGCTTCCATGTTCTCTCATTTTTAAATTTTTAAAATTTGTTTTCTGTTTGAAGCTTGAAAATTGCTAATGGTAGCTAGTTTTTATTGCTAGTACTGAGGCCTTTTTTAAGAAATGACTACTTTTTTTAGAAATGTCTTCCAGACATAGCTGGCTTTTGGCTTTTGAGTCTGCCCCCAAATTGAGCCTTTTCAATTTATTAGGGCTCAAATGTTGTTGTCTCTCTGGTCTAGCAGCAGTTCTTTTGTGGTGGACTATAATATTGTTTATGACCTCCAGAGTATCTAGGTATACAAGTAAGATTAACTGATCACAATAGCTATATAACCTTAGCTAAAGAAATACAATCAGTAATAATATCAGGCACAATCCAGAAAATGACAAAATAATAAGTTGCCATCTTCAATCATAGGCACAAGATTTACAGCTATATAACAAAATCTAAGACAAATCAGAAAATTACACACAGTAAATAACCACTCAATAGAGTGATTTTTACCCTAACAAGAGAAAATTCAAGGAGAATAAGAGGAAAATGCAGAGAAATAAAAGAGATTGGAAGCAAGGCTGAAGGACAAAGGAAGATTATCTACACTTCACAAAACTGGTGAAGAATACATGAGGGAAAGAAAAAAGGAAAAGACAAAAAAAGAAAAATGACAAAACAAAGTAAAAAATCCTAAGAACAATGTTCACACTTTAAAAAACACCTGACCAACCAAAAAACCAAAAGCAAAAGAATTTTTTTCTTTCTGTGATTTTTAAGCCTGTTGATATCTCCCAGGGGTTACAGTTTTTGGTAGTGTTCAGTTCAGGGTATGACTCTGCTGTGGCTGGTAAACAAAGAAGAAAAGTCAGATCCTGTTGGAGAACCCAGCAAACCAAAAGTCCGGTTAAGGGAGAGTGCTGGCTCACTCTAGCAAGCCTGCAGTGGGATTAGGGTAGGGGTGCCAATGTGGGTACTTTCAAATCCACAGAAGATCAGGCTAATTTGGCCTCTCGGGAGCTGACTCTTGAGTCATTTAGCTTACAGTATTCTGGGTATCTCTTGCCAGCCTGACCTTGGGTGTCTCCTGCAGTTGTCCCTCACCGAGTCACTGTGGGACTTCAACATTGTAAGCCCTGAGATAAAGCCAACCCATGGCTGATTCAAGTCCCAAATTCAGTTGGTCCTTCTCTAAAATGGTGTCCAAACAAGCACCCTCTCCATGAGACATGGCAGTCACTTGGACTGAAGTCACTTACCAGCTGTTGTAACAGATAGTATCTGCTGCTCTGTTCCACTGGTGGCTTTTCCCTGGAGACTCTGGAGTCACCTACCCTTACTGTGTTTCTGTAGATTTGATCTTTCTGTCTCACACCACAAGCCAGGAGTCAAGGAGAAGGTATAGTTTGTCTCCTCCTTTTTCTGCATTGAAGTCTTCCTCTTCACTTTTTATAATGGCTCCAATTTTCCTTTTAGATCTTTTCTGGGTCCCAGGGGTCCACCTTTCTCCTTCTTTTCTTTCCCAAGTTGTTATTTTCCAGTATCTGTATTCCAAATTTTGGAAAGGTTGATTTGTTGCTGCTTACTGCTCTACCCATCTTCTCAGATGTTTCTGTCTGTTTGTAATTTTAAAAAGAAACTTAGATGTTTTGGCCAAAGCTCATGCCTGGTTCATGGGTCATGAAGCATTTACAGAGACAATGTTGTTACTATAATGAATGGATCTGATCATCTGGCTTTGTTGGTTGGAGAACAACAATCGGTTGCATCTCTAAATTTGGTTCACCAACATGTAAATCCTTGAGAAGACAGCCAGATGCATATCCTCACCATTATCAAAGCTGCTTAGAACCTCCTTAAAGTACCTGGATGGCTGTTCTCTCAGCAAAACCAGGTTTGTGTTTGTCTTACACATGAGAATTCTGGCTCAGCCATACAGGGCTGAAGACCCAGGCATCACAGTGTCTCCTAGGTGAATCCAAATCCTGTCTTACTACTGAAATCATATCCTATATGAATGTCTTTGATATAGGATGATGACATAGACCAGTGACTCAAAATAAGGGTTCATTTGATCTTTTACCCCTTGGAATCCTCTGTAGCCCCTGCCTTAGGCACGTGGCTCCAGCTTCCTGCTGATTGACCCAGCTTTGCAGAAAGTGCTTGAGTAGAGACTGTGTGTGAGTAGCCATTTTCCTGCTCTTCACCCACAGTGTTACCCTTTCTTACATTTATCAAATGACAGGAAAAATGGCAGCACTCTGCAGGGCTTACTGTTCTGAAGGGCCTGAGAAGGTGCTAATGTGTTTCCCACTCCACAGAGCAGGACCCTGAGGCACAGAAAACAAAACATGCCTTGGTTCATAAGACTTTAAAGGGATGGCCATGCACTCTGCCTCCGGGTCCTGCTTTGAAGTACACCATGTCACACGTGCTCTCTGAAGGCAACTGTTACTTTACATAGCTTTTATGTGAATTTGTGTTTGTGTAAATATCCATTAGGAGTCTTATTTGTGTTTGTGTGACACTGGGGATTAAACTCAGAACTTTTACACTGAGGTACATTCCCAGTCTTTTTTAATGCCTAATTTTGAGACAGAATCTCTCCAAATTGTCCAGGAGGGACTAACACTTGCAATTCTCCTGGCTTAGCCTCCCTCAGTACTGGAATTATAAGCATGTGCCATCACATTCAGCTCTCCAACTGAAATTTGGAAAAATATCCAACAAGGTAAAAATGTAGAAAGAATGCTCATAATTCTGTAAAATTTTATTAATGCTCATTTTGCCATTTTTTTTTGCATTTTTGGCATTTAAAAAATTTCTGCTGTGCATTTTTAATACATTCTTTTACAAAATATCATTTGGTATTACATTATTATTTAATGTTTTCCTGTATTACACCTTGTCAATAATTAACAATTATTGATATGTGTATATTGATATTTTTAGATAATCCTTTCATAAGAATGAAAATATAACTATTCATAATATTATGTATGGCATATGTATATGTATATTATATATGAAAAACATGTATACATTATTGTGCATGTATATATTATAGGATAATGTGTTTGGTCAGATCAGATGACTTTAAATTTAACTTCTGATTCTACACACCTATGGATTCTACACCAAAGCTCTCATTTTGCAGACTAAAAGCCATAAATCAATTTGATTAAAAGATTTGTAGAAGGTTCTACAGAAGGTCAAGGAGATAATTAGACTAAAGTTATCTAATGTCTCCTTCAGGACATTGTCAGTCTCTAGGAGAGAGAGGTAATCTGTAACACTTAAAAAACAAAAACCCATTTTCTTTTGGAGCATCTACAGAGACTTGTGCTTATATAGATCTAAAGAGGCCTTGATCTGAAATCCAAAGGTCCCTCCTGCTGCTGTGTGTGGAAAACAGCACAGGGATTGAGAAACATTTAAGCATGAAGCATTAATAGCCGAAAATGAGCATATTAATAATCAGCATATTGTTAGTTGATGCATATCATTACATAGAATCTGAAAACATTATTATAATCAGTAATCCTTTATCACAGTGAATAACTTGACCCCAACTAACACTACAGACCTAAACATTTTTCTATCTTGAACAGTGGATTACAAGTTAATCTAAGTGAGAGGTTCTCAGTTTCACTAACATATTAGATTCACGTGTGAGAAACAAGAATTTTCTTTAAAAATATATGTATAGAAACCTGGGCCTCATCTTGAACCAATTGAATTAAGAGAACGGAGGGCCCTGAGTGCTATTACAAGTTCTTCTAGTCACATACATTCTTCAGTGCCTTTCATTGGTCAAAGGGTGGAAATGAGAAGGTGGCCAAATTAGGTCAAAAAGACAGTGTCATTGCACAGCTGGCTGTGAGTCTCTTAGTCCCCCAAATGACATAGAGGCAGCAGCCCTTGTTGGTCCTGCATTTATCTGAAACATCCGAGTATGACAGGACACCACCATGCTCTCCTGAAGCCCACACAGGATTCTAGACTTTCCAATACTTGAGGAGACATTCTCATTACCAAGGTCATGTTGAATCAGATGTCCATTGCTCAGAGTGGAATCATCCGTTTTCCTTTCCCACTTTCCTTGTCAGCAGCGAATGCACCTTACCGAGTTGCTTCCTGTCCTTTTCCTTCCACTTCCTCACTCTGTTGAAACATGCTGCCGCCAGGCCTGTTCCCACTTCTCTGAGCTGATGATGTTAGCTTGAAAGTAGAGACACCTTTACTTTTGGTCCCCCTATTCTTCCTGTTTCACTACATCTGTAACAAGCACCTCTGTCCTAGTGGTACACACTGTCTTCTCTGTCCTTGATTTTTTCAGAGAAGATCAAGGTTATCCAGCCTGGAACACCTTTCCCTTTCTTTGTACTATGCTTCATCTTTAAGAATCAACCCAGATGCTCCTCTCTCTGGGACCCATTCTTTACCTTCCCATAATGGGAATGAAGCCCCTTCGGTGCACATGTTATAGATGTGGCACTTTTTGCTTTATGTGCCACTGTCCTCCGGAAGTTAGGACTCTTCTTTGGAAGAGGCCAACAGTCATGCCTGAGTCTTCAACAGTTTCATAGTAGTTAATATGTCTTCATGACTGACTGTCAGAGGTTGGATTTATCTCCTAAAGACTTGAAAGCCCTCAACCCCTGTACCTCAGAGGGTGACCTTCTTTGGTAATAGAACCTTGGTAGATGATCGAGTTGAGCTCACTAACGTAAGCCCTACTTCAATATGACTGGTTTCCTGTAAGAAGGAGACACTAAGCACAGACACACCCAGGGAGAGCACTACCTTGGAGCCTGGAGTTACTCGTTCACATGCAGAAGAACCACCAGAAGCTGGAACTGAGAAAAGCGGGAGAAAAGCCTGAAGCATACACTTTCCTGCGCCTCATGGGGATCACGGATTGGACATGAGACTGTTGACACCTGGGTTCAGATTCAGGCCTCCGGAGCTCCAAATGGAAGATTTCTGCTAAGCCACTCAGTCTGTGGTACCTTGTTACAGCAGCCATTAGAAAGTAACATGGAAATGAACATGTGTGCTTGTGCTGGATGACTGAGCTAAGGCGTGAACTTCTGGGAAGCCACTCTTCAATACAGAATGGACTCCAGGCATACAAGAAATGGGAGGCACAGTTAGAACAGGCCTGCATATTGCTTACTGCAGTTATGGAATCAGGAAAGTCTGCAAACTGGACCCCCCAGGGAGCCTAGTTGTGCAATCAGAAGGCCTGAGAGTTAAGAGCTGATAGTGTGGATTTAAGTCTGTGTCTGAATGCCTGGCAACCAGGAACCCCAAAAGCAGAATGAATGCCAACACACAGCAAGCAAACCTCACTTTTCTTTCCCTCTTTGTTCTGTCCAGGCCTTCAGTAGGTTGGATGGTGTCTAACAGTGGGGAGAACCACCTGCTTTACATGTTCATCTGTACAGGAAACAGTCTGAAGGACACAAAAGGGAATAATGTTCAGTCAACTGGGAAACTCATAGCCCACTTAAGTTGACACATAAAATTAACCATCACAGATGTGCCCTAAGATCCAAATCCAGACTGCTCTTGTGCAAAAAGGGTATAAATGTTGGGTGTGATTTTTAATACATGACTTGAGATCCCTCATTTTTAGTTACGCAAAACACCTTTGCATGTAAATTTTATTCAGATTTCTGATTGTCTACTCCTTTAACAATTTGTCTTAGACCTTTTGAAAATGCAAATTCATTTATAATTAATAGCATGTTTAAGATCTATTTCAAGGTAATCACTTGCTTTGTTGCATTTCCCATTACAAATGTTCTCGGTCCATTAAAAGTAATTCAAGTTTTCCCTCTATTCTATCTGCTCTTTGCTATGCATTTTCCTACATTTTTTTGGTAGTTATTGAACTTGGAGATTTTGGTGGAAATAATACCATGGTGGTAAAATTCTCTCCAGGTAGTAAAGTGAAAGTGACTACTATTTAATTTTCTAGTCTCTGGGATTTAGTACACATGTAAAATCAGTTCATACCCTTGTAAAATGGATGAGCATTTATTGCTAATTATTTCATAAATGTAATAATGAACTCTCTCTTCACATTTGTCATTAACATCTTTGACTGTCCTGTTTCTTGTTGATATGTAAGTTTTGGGGCTCAATTTTTTACTTTCTCCTAACCTAACTCAAGCTCTCTCAAGTGTCACTGGCATGTGTAAAACCATGAATTTTTGAGCTCAGGTAAATCGCACTGGCACATTATCCAGAATATTACAGTAAAGAACTCCAAGTACCCCAAGTACTGATGAAAACTTCTCCGGAAGCAGAAGGCAACACAGGTGGCCTTTCCATTTCTATTATGTACCTGGCTGGGCTGTAGGCGCTGGGAGGCATCATGATGGAGGGTAGAACTTTGCTCCTGTTGGAGGCCTCCCTGTCCTCAGGTTTTCTGGTTTCAAAACAAGGTTGACAGTAATAGGTTAAGGATCAAGTCTGAGAATATACAGTATTTGACTTGGAGATATTAGTAATTGCAGTGACCTTTTGTTTTTGTTTTCTGGCATTGGGATTTATCCCAGAGCCTTCACACTGAAATATGGATACCTCCAGCCCTTTAGTGGTTTTTTTTTTTTTTTTGAGACAAAGTCTTACAAAGTCATTAAGTTGCTCAGCCTGGATTTGAACTTGTGATCTTGTTGCTACAACCTCTCAGAGTGTTGGGATTATAGGCACGTGCCACTATTCCAGGGTACAACAGCTTTCTTTTCCGAGATCCCACACACTCCCTGGGAATGAGGGGCAAGTGGCCAGTACCCAGTGTCACAGGGTAGACACCATACCCTAGGATCATCTGAGAGAACCAGACAGTAGTTTTGCTAGGACATCTTGAAAGACCATATGAGGCAGCTTGCATGATCCTGTGAGTGGTGCAAAAGTGGGGTGACCACCCTAATCTCTGCTTTTCACTTAATGAGAGTTGCTCACCCCACAGGCACCTATTGACCTGTGTGAGTGGAACAATCTGAGGCAGAGAGGCAGAGGCACCACAAATCCAGCATGATACAGTGGCATCCAGGGACATGGAATGATGTAGGTGTAGATTTAGCTTCTATGACAGTGGAGAGAGGAAGACCATCAGAACCAAGACAGGAACCAGAAGATATGCCCTGGGTTCTGTGGCAGTCTGAGATTTGGTTCTGACGCTCCCCACTCAGCTGAGCCCATGTATGTGGGCCAATTTGTCCACTCAAGTCTTGGCCAGTGTTATCTTCCTAGAATCAACCTCTTTTCCTTAGGCCTGTTGCAAATGATTTCTGTCCCTTACACCTGTCAGACAACCTCAGGACTCTATGCCCTCCACCATCTGTCCATAGATTCAACTGCGCAATTGTCAACTGGGAAAAACAACAAGCAAAATGTGAGAATTCTCTAGAGTCCCTATTCTGTGTAGGGTGAGTTAAATAGAATGCAGACATTGCTTTAAAAAAGCTAGGAAAATTTTAATACACAAAGACATGTTTTAACATATATTTGGAATTTAGAGTCAGAAACAAGCTCCCTAGGGAAGCAGTGCATCTAGAAAAAGGCATGTTGCCTCTCTGTAGGGACACAGCGCCCTGTGAACAGGACAAATGGCTCCCAGGGAGCTGCCTGCAGCTGGATCCTGCATAACCTCTGTGGTCACTTGCTTTAGGCTATGACTTTGTGCCACCTGGCAGAGGAAGCCAGGTGACATTCCTTTCTTGTCTGCGTTCAGGTTGTCCTTCCGCTCCCCAGCATGTCCTTTGGTACTTCTGGTACTTTTTCTCTCTTGCTATCACATTGTCAGCTTTTCTTTCACAAAGAAAGTTTTCCTTCTGGAGACAGTATTACCTTGCTGAAGGAACATTCTTCCAAGCATCTAACCTACAGCATGTTTGCTGTATTTTCAGTGTATTTCTATTTTTGATTGTTTTTATGGCCATAGGCACCTGAGACAGGTGCCATCCTGATTTTGAAGCTATCCCTGTGTCAGTACATTTCACTGACAGTATGAATCCAGGACTTGGAAACAAAGTGAATGAATGCTCGATGAAGAACACGGGCCCCAGAATGACAAGTTACGGGCCTGGCAGACTTTCTCTGGTGTAGGTGAGGTGCTGCCCAGGCCTAGGGTATTTGTGAACCTGCACCCTACTTTTCATTGCCGCCTCACTGCTCAGATGTTTATAACAGGGATTTTATCTTATCTACTAATTGCATATTCTCCTGTCTCTCTACCATTAGAAAGTACTAGTGTTTGTAATCTACATAAAATACATTAATTAAACTTTTTCTGGACATATTTTTCTGTATTATAAGGAATCTCATGTAACTTAGACATACAGCTTTCTTACTTCTGCAGAATGGGAGAATGAATATCTCCAACAGCAAAATATTCTAATCACAGGACCACAAGCATTTCAGCTTCTCATTATCTAAGGCCTTTGTTCATTTGCTCTGATAAATTTCCATTAAGATAATGAGGATAGATATTAAATATTTTGCTCCCTGATTAAAAAAAAAATGCTGCTGGTTTTATCTGTGGATTCCGTTCCAAATGTCCTGCTAGTCATCTTCCAACATCACAGAACCACCCAGCCTGCATTGCCACTGATTTTTGCCTGAAGCATGCTGTTCCCATCCTTTGCCTCTTCTGTTGGACCCCAGCCCAAAAGCAAGGCAACCCCATAGGTGAAGGCAGCCCCTGGGATCCTCTGTAGGCTTAAGTGCAAATATTTGGTTGTGGATGGATACTAAATATAAAAATTAAAACATAATAAATTATAACCAGTTAATAATCATTAGAAACCATTGAAGGTAATATAGTTAAATTTTAATAGGTTTATAAATATGTGTTATTTAATTTATTCTGTTGTTTGTGTTTCTTCAGCGAATTCCCTACAGTACTTCCCTGCTTGACCCTGCCATTGTCATGTTGCCACATGAATCCTCAAACTCTGTATTGCTTTACTCTGTTTCCACAGAGTATTTAACACATTCCAACATAATGCATCATTTCCTTACTTATTTTTGAGTCCCTCTCTGATAACATGAAAGTTTCTTGACGGCATGGGACTTTTTCTGTCTTGTTTTGTATCTCATGTGCCTTGGAGAACACTTAGCATGTGGTAATGTGTTTAGATGATGAATTATTGCATTAGTTATCAAAGTGTGCTTGGTATTGATTTATGATAGCATTTTTCATTTATTTTAGTCTTGAAAACTTGGTCAGTTCAATTTTAAAAATACTGTTACTTATCAATAATTAGTCCACTAACACTTGGGATTAACATGGTACCGAAATATAAACAGATCAAATAAAAGTTTCTAAAGGAGATAGTTTCATTTTCTCTCTACTATCACTTATTAATAAACTCTTTATGCAAAACATCATAATTGAATAAATACATTGAAATGTAGGAACTGTTTTCTACTAATCTAAGTACAAATTTTGGTTGATTATAAAGATTGTTTAATATGTTCTAATTAAAAACAACTGCAAAAGTTCTTAGATGACTTCAGTGTAGAAAGAAAGATTAACACATCTGTAACATGATTAGATATGATAAAAATAGGAATGAGGGAAAAAGTATGAGATGAAAAAATGCACAATCAATGGAAGACAAGAACAATTTTGATTAAACTCTCAATCTATGTGTTGGTTGCTCCAGGAGGGAGGCATTGAACTGGTGCTCATGGACTGGGGGGCTGAACTCTTTTGAAATGAGGTGATATTTACATCTTATTTGAAAGGGCCAAAAGGCAAAACATAACTTTAATGTTTAATGTTCAATGTAGTAATAAACTTTTGAATACTCAGGAGACAATCGAGGAGCAACAATGACAATGATAAATAATTGAAATGAAAGTAATATTTCAACACAATGTTTCCATCACATTCTACTCTACATAGTTGAAACAAGAGGAAGTCTGTAATTCTTAACACTGTTCCTCCATGTCATTTGTCTTTTTCCCTGGTAACTTTTAAGCTTTTGTTTTTTATTTTCCACAATTTGAAGATGATAACATTTGTACGTAGGTTTTATTCTGAACATCACTTGCAGACTTGCAGAGATTGAAGTGAGTGGTATTTATGCTTCTTGGTGGGTCCTCATATTCAAAAATGCCCTTAGTATGGAGCATAGAGCTATTTTGGCTAATATTATGCTGTACCATGGTTTTGTTGCTCTGGCCTCACTCTTAATACTCCAGTTTCACACCCCTTATTGCATTTTGTGTTCATGGTGCTAGATGTTGGGTTCAAGGGTGTTCTCAGTGTTCTTCCAATAGATTTCAGGTAAAGCTGGGCTGGGGTGGTGTATAATGAAGTTTCACAGGGCTGCTGTAAGAAGTTGTAAATCATTAGTTTAAAATGACAGAAATATGTTCTTTCACAGTTCTGGAAACCAGGAGTTTGAAATCTAGTTATCACATCTCTGCCAGGGAATCTCTCCTCTTTTCCAGTATCTTGCTGAAGGCATTCATTGATTTGTGGTGGCATCATTCAGTCTGTGTCCATCTTCACATGGTCTCTGCTTGTCTGTACCCCCATAAGACATGTGCCAGTGTGTGTGTCTGTGTCCAGATTTTACTGTCTCATAAGGACTCCCATGTCATAATGCTATTGGGTAGCTTGCTTCTAAAAAGTAACTCACCAACTGAACATCACCGGCTTCAGGATAGTTCCCCTTTTTTCTGCAGTTGGATTTCAGGCTCTTTTCACCTTGCTGAAAGAATTGAATGAAATGAACAAAAAGCAGTGTCAAAGTGTATTCAAGAAAGCAAAAATGAAGCGTATGAGAGAAACTTTCTGCAGAGCATGCTTGGGTCCATTAAATTGAGAAAAGAGGGTAAGAGCAAAGATAAAAGTACACACTGCATCTGAAAAACACAGCATGGGCTGTCATGGAAAGATATAATAATACTGGCTGCTCATGGCTGCTTTTACTTTATATTATCCAAATCTTGAGGAAACCCATGAAAACTTGTATGTCTTGGTCCAGAGAGACAGGGTTGAGATCCAGTGCCTCAGAGTGATGCCAGATGAAGGCTGTCCCATTGAAAACCTCTCTAGTTCTTGTGAGAGGTCCATGTGCAGGGCTTTGGGAACAATTCTGCACACATGTTGGGGACCTTGTAGTTAACAGATCATACCTGCTTCCTCAGCCAGTTTTTGCCCTGCCCGGATTTCCTTTCTCAGTAAATCTTGGATCAGAGCCCTCTGCAATGTAGTGTCCTTATCTAACTCGAACACATCTCTAAAACTCCTATATCTAAATGAGATCCCATTTATGGGTACTGGGGGTTAGGATTCAAATGCAGTCTTTATTAAAATGGACACATGTTCTGAGAAAGGTGGCCTTAGCATGAACTCCTAGGGTACTTGCCCAATGTCATACGACCTGGGTCAGCCATTAAATGTGAGATGATAGACCTGAAATCTGCAGTATTGCTAGGGGTGTTACATGGCAAACCTTCTACAAGAGACACTTCAATTATAAATAGGAGAAGTATATTCTAAAATAATAATAAAAAGCATTCTGAGTGAATCCATAAACCAGTCCATGATAATTTGTTATTCTTTTCAAGTTTGTATATTGTTCACAACTGAGTGTGTTATACTTTTATGTGACAGGCAGTGCAGTGGGTTTGTTTACACCATGATCAAGACACACACACACACACACACACACACACACGATGAGTGCCTTGTGCTACAATATTACTATAGTTATGATGTAGAAATAGTTTTCAGCTCTTTTATAATCCTACGAGACTACCATTGTCTACTTGGTCCATTGCTGACCAAAATATCATGGCATAGTGCATGGCTATCTGATATCTTTCCAGGAGGTATAATTCAATCCACAACAGGGCCGTGTTGGGTTTTCATTGCTGATACAGAATACTTTAGGAGAAAACGCTTACTTTTTGGCTTATACTCTCAAAGGTTTCTGTCCACCGTGAGCTAGATCCACTACTTTTAGGCCTGTGGTGAGGCAGAAACATCTTGGTGAATGGGAGTGATAGAGGAAAACTTCCTGCTTCATAGCCACTGAGTAGAGCAAGATGTAATGTTAAAAGACATGAAGCAAACAGTTTGATTGGAGGGAATAGTGTCTCTTCATAGCCACTGAGTAGAGCAAGACCTAGAGAACTGGGGAGGAAGGGGCCAGGGACTAGATATAGACCCCAAGATCTTGACCCCATGATCATCTTCCATTAACTAGTCCCCACATCCTGTTTTATCACCTGTCAATAATGCCGTGGAGTTAGTACCTTCATAATCCAAACACTTTCTAACTTCCCACCTAAAAAGCAATTCTTCAATACAATGAGCCCTTTTAGAGACATAATGAATCCCAGCTGTACCACAAGACACCTCTATACCTTTGTCCACCAGCAGAGGTGGACGAAGTGTTCCCACTCTTGATCCTCAGTGCTTGCCAGTCAGGCGATGGCAGCAAGGAGGAGTCATCCCTCTGCTGCCCTAATTGAGCCTCAGTCTTAATAGGCCCTGTGTATTAGTCTTGGGTGTCTTGTTAGCACCCAGGGAAGGTCTTAAAAGGAAGCATTTTCTCTCCCTGTCTGACGGCAGAAGACCTCCATTGTATTGGTTTAGATTCTAGATCCAATAGTTTTCTGTACATTTTCCCAGGAGAGAATAATTTCTCGTCTTTTACACTTCTCTGTAGAAGACAGGGCACCATACACTGGTCCTATGGTCTTTACCTAGTTTCTCTCAATGGCATCCTGCTCTCATACGTAGGGCTTTTATAAGGTGATGGGATTATGGGATATTGTAGCTGACCTGATATTTGGAGGTGGTTAGGATATTTTGGTTAGAAAAGGTGAGTTACTGTGGCATGACTCAGAGGGTATATCTCCCCTCCAGCATCTTCTCCCAAGTGTTTCTGCTTCTTATGTGCCATGAGGTGAGCAGTTATTCCATTGCCATTTCCCTGTGCCATGTCTGCCGGCCTTGGAGTTAGCTAACTAAATGGACTGGAATACAAGCCAATATAAACAGCTCCTTCTTTTAGTTGTAGTGTTGGTATTTTGTCCCAGTAAAAAGAAAAGTGACTCAGAGAATCGGTTATGGCTTGGATGGTTCCTCTACTACTAATGACATATGCTTTATTTTCAGAGGAAAGAAGAGTCCAGGAGCCATCCTGTGCCTTCAGCAGTAGTGAAGGAAACATTTCTTTAGACTTTATTCAGTGAGGGCTTCTTCTGCCTTCATCCTAGCTACAGTGTTCCTGCAAGCTGTCCTGCACACATCAGAAGAGCCAGTGAGGGGTGGAACATCCTCCTGTGTCTGGCTTCCAGAGCTTTCATATTTCATGCTTGCTCCAGTGGACCTTTTGGAGTTTTACAGTGTTTTCTCAAATTCTTTTTGTCTGCTGGTGTTGTTTCTGGTATTGTTTCCTCCTGGGCTCAGCTACAGATGAGCCAGTGCTCTGTTGTTGTGACCTTGGAATTTGCACTTTTCTTAGATGTCAAGCTACATACCTGCTGTGTAAGCTGAGATCTCTGGTGAGTTAGGAAAACAGTTGTATTTTCGATGTGATGCTCCTTGTTCTTGTGGCCAGGATGAGAGGAATATTCTTTGAATCTTAGTCAGAAGTGGAGCAGCTCCTTCCTTCTACTGTGTTTCCCACAGAAAATCAGTGCTTGCTGATATAATTTGTCAATAGAGTAAATTCATTGCAAGACAAAAACCACCCTGAACCGATAGAAAATTTTGACAGATCTTTTTAATCACCCCAAAAGCTCAACATTGTCTAGCTTTGCTTTGGAATTGTATTTACTTATCGGTTTCTAACTGGTTAAAAGTTAGTTGTAGTCAAGGGCATATCTTCTACCAATGTCAAACATGTCAAGGCCCTTCCCTGGTTTGTGTCGCAGCTCTTAAGGACTGAAGGACAGCGCCATTCATGGATGTAGGCAGGCCAGTGTCTTCTTGGGACCAGTGGGGATATCCTCTGCTCCTGTGAATCAGTGCTGTTGGGACTGTAGCTCTACCTGGCACTGTGCTGTCTTGGGACTCACATTTCTCTGTTACCATCCTCACCCCACTCCACCCACTGTTGTCTAGCCTCAACTTCCAGTCTAATGTTTTTATTATCCTATCTAGTCATTTAAAATAGCACAAAGCATTTCCAGTCCTGAATTACATTTATGCTTATCATTTTTCTCTCAAGACTTTCTATGGAGACACTTTCCTTGAAAGCATAAAGGAATATTTACAGTGAAAGGGTGAAATATTCCTCTCAGATCTCACTTTTCATTCCATACTGGTTGAGTTACATTTGTGGTTGCCTACTGGAGTAACACAAGCAGATAGAATGGATAACAGAAATAACTTTACAGGATGAAGTAGGATAAAGGATGTAAAATATTGAATATCTATAGATGTTATTGAAATGTTTGTAAACCTCATAAAGTATTTGATAGACATTTTCCCTTAAGCATTTGCTTGTTTTGGAAAAGCAACGTTCTTTTATTCAAATTGGCTTTAGTTTCATATGAAAATGAAATATAGCATGTAGACATGATTCATTGCTATTAATTTCATCACATTAAGAATTTAGAGAATTCAGCAGAAATATTAAATTTCAATCAGGAAGTCATTTAAATACTCACAGCTATTTTACATCATTTGCTTTGTAATGTGCCAGAATCGTTTTATTTAAAGTTTGAAGTTTAAGTCTGCCCCTAGAATTGTTCAATTATTAAACCCCTCTATACAATGCTACTATATGAATAACATTTAGTCCTTATCATTAAGCTGGTTGCATTGTGAGGTGAATGACACAGTTCCAAACTAAATTTTTCACATACTTTTTATTCCTTTAAGGGGATAACATGAAGAATTCTCATGTCACTCTCCTTGCTAACATCCATAATTTTAATTTTTATGTTTTTATATTGAACCAGTTAAAATGGAAACTCCAGTGTTCTTTAGGATTTTTCCTCTAGCCAGCTTCACTCTTACTTGTTCAGATTGAGCTGACTGATGGGCCATGGGCCTGAATGTCCACCTCAACTGATTTAAACATCGTTCTTGACCCCATCTCTGTTTTCTATTGATCTATTGAACACCAAAAAACAAATAGTTTCAAAGACGGTTTAATAAGTACTGTACTGGCTTGAGTTCTCTTGAAGCATGGAATCAATAGAACACAGGGTTTTATTAAACCGACTTACAGAATCAAAGACTGGACAAACCATCTGTTCGCTGGGAAGCCCAAAGGTCCAGTAGCTACTAGGTCCCAGAACCTAGAAGGTGCAGAACAAGAAGGATCAAAGATGCAGCTATAGTCCAGACCAAGGGCGTGGAGAGTCATTGCTATGAGTCTGTCTTGGAGAGCAGAAAAAGCTGGAGTTTGATGCTCACAGATGACAACAGCAACCAAAGATGTGCCTCTTCCTCCTCCTCCTCCTCCTCCTTCTTCTTCTTTTCTGGTACCAGGGATCAAACTCATGACCTCACACTTGCCAGGCAGGCACATACTGCACTGAGCTAAATCCCCAGACCCAAAGATACATCTTCTCAAGCTGAATGGAGCTTTTAAGGGCAGGCCAACTTCTTTCTTCAGCCCTGTTCATTCCGTCTGGGCTGCAAGTCTATTGGATGGTTCTACCCATAGTCAGGGCCATGCCTATCCTTTCACTTTGCTGGTCTACATGCCAGTTATTTCTGGATGCTCTGCCATAGACACCCAGAAGTGTGTTCTTGTGATCTGTCAGGTATCTCAATACAAACGGGTTGACAATCAAGATTAGCTGTCACCAGTGCATTATATATTGCATGTTGTCTCCTTTATTTTGTAAATTTTAAAAGCTTGGTATTTTTCTGATGCTTCCATGTCCACAAGCACTGCCTACGGACAATGTGCCCAGGTGATTGAGCGCACCAGTTCACAGGGGCTGGTTTGCCTTTGCCAAAACTTCTTGCCCTTTGAGACAGTGAACTGGCAACATTCAAACATCTCCATAAAGTCCCCTCATGCCTTTGGATTGTGTCATTTACCCAGACCCCCACACACTTACCCCATCATTCTTGGCACTTTTTGAAGCAGCTCTGCAAGTCCTCTTTTTGTGGTGCCTTTAGTTGTGCTGTTGTGGGTGCCTTGATACCCTCAATCTATTCAAAGGTTTACTTTTTATGGTTACTTTTGTTTTGATGAAGGGCTAGATGAGCAAAATGCTAGATCCAGTGAATAAGGTAGGTGAGGGCTATCATGTTTTTATTTGACAGAAACTGCCATAACTATTTTGAATTGGTTCAGGATGCAAAGGCAGCCATAACAGCCCAACTAAAGACACTCAGGAAAGAGGAATTTCAAAACTACTTCAGAAAGTGGAAAGAAAAATGTGATAACTAAGTTCCAAATGAGTGGGGAGTTGTTAATGGCCATATGTCCTTTATTGTAATAATTTTGTTTTTGTCTTTTGGAGACAGGGTCTTGCTATGCAGTTCAGGCTGGCCTTCAGCTCACTTTGTAGCTCAGACTGGTCTTGAATTTGCAGTGATCCTCCTGCCTCAGCCTCTTGAATGCTGAGATTACAGGCATGAACTACCATGACTGGTTTCTAATACATTTTTAAAAATATAAACAATCATCATTTCTTTAAGTCATACCTAATATGAAGAACTACAAGAGGAACAACAATAACATACTACTACTACTATTTACCAAATTAAGTAAAGACAAAAAGGTACAAATAGATGCTTTGTAAGAGATGATATTGTATGGATATATGCATATTATTTGGGCAATGCACATATGGAAAAATGCTCATCACTAATAACCAGAGAAATCCAGATAGAAACAGCAGTCAGACAGCATAGTACACATCCTTCAGCTGTGGAGCTGCAACTTGGCCTCAACAAGTGTTACCAGAGGTGCCATAGGCATAGATGCACATTACTGGTAAGGACATAAAATTACATAGTCACTTTGGCAAATGATTGGCAGCTCCATATAAAGTTGTCATACCTTATGTCATGATCAGTAAATAGTCACCAAAAGAAATTCAAAGCATGTCCTTACAAAGATTTGTTTATGAATATTTAGAATAATTTATTTTTGATTGCTCCATTCTTCTGTAACCCAAATAGCCTTCAGAAAACGAATAAACACATTCTAATCCAATAAAATATGACTCATCAATAAAAAGATTTAAATCATTAGTATGTACAATCATATGGACAAGTTGCAAAAACATGGTGAGTAGCAAAATTCTGGGAACAAAGAGAAAATATTGTGTGATATATTATAGGAAGTTCTAGAGAAGGCATATATAAAACAAGACATATCAGTCGTGAGGGCTGGTGCAAGGGTCAAAAGGCGTGAGTGAAATTTGGGAGAGTGAAATTTTTATGGTGCTGATAAGACTTTCATTTATACTTGCCGTTTGTTGAACTATAAAGTCAAAATATGTGAAATGGTAAAGCTGATTAACCAATATGTCTTGTGAATTTTTGAATATAAATAATATAAATAAGTATTCAATAAGCCCCATGAGGTTAGTTGACATTGAACTAAGTTGAAAACCTCTGCCACAACCTTCTAATCCCTTTTCCCATTCCTTTTGAAATATGGATAATATTATGCCAAATGATAAAGTTCCAGTTTTGTGTGTCCATCCCAAACATGGGAACATTTCCCCATAGTAGCCACAAGGTGTCAGGGCAGCCCACTTTATAACATTTTAAAATGTCCTTTCATGGATTGGGAAGTATGCTTAGTATATTGTAATTGTAACAAAGATCGGCTGAAGTTTCAGATGGCAAATTTTACATGCCACTCACGTTGGCCAAGGGGCTAACCAGTCAGTAAGGACTTCCAGTCAGGCCTTGTCCTGATAAGACCTGTACACAGGTCCCTTCTATAGTCCTGCCAAATACCCATCAGACTTTTCAGAAGGCAGGGATTGAAGTCAGGCTGACAGTAGCACAAACAGGCAGCTTTTAGAAGATGCTGTTGTTTATTTATAAAGTGAACATTTTTGAGATGCATGTAATCAATTTTATCCATTTTACACTGAGCATCTGTATGTACAGTTCTCTGGCAGCTGGTCAGAAGGATGTATTCTAATTGAACTCTGTCTTGGAGTGTTCTTATCATCAATTTGCTATTCCTTAATTTCTTTCCTTCAGAGCTGCCGCAACCATGGAAGAGCAGGGTAGGCAGGAAACGTGCGCCCAGAAGGACAGCAGTGGGAACTCATTCTTCCTGTGAGGTCTGGCCAGGACAGCGGTGGCAGGCCACCTCTGTAGACTGTCTCCCCAGCCAGTCACTGCTGCCCCCACAGCAGAAATCACATCACACAGAACATTTATCTCCAGATCCTCTGTGAGAGGAAGGAGATATTTAAGAAGAAAATGACTGCATGCAGCAAAGAACAAAGAAACATGAGGCCAAGAGCCATCATTTTTAAACTCCAACTCCTGGGGCAAAAGTGTTTATTGAACAGTGCACAGCTTTAGAAAATGACCATGAGACAAATCACAACTCAATTAAGGAGTTATTCTTTATGTCACTGTGAGTCAAAAATGTTAAAAAGAAAAGCATGCAGAAAACAGACCTTGAGGAATAGTACTACAGTGATTTGTAAAGGACTACTCAGTGAGACTCATGTTACCAACTTTGAAACAGTGCCATATTTTACAAATTTTGAGCAGCAGATAAGAAGTGAATCATTTAAAAAAATGAAAAATAAAAGTAATTGTATTTATATCTTAGAGACAAAGTGCTAGTGATGCTAATCTAGTGGGTGGTTTCCCAAAGAATAAATTCTTGTTTTTCTTATTATTAAGAGAATGCCAGATATTGGATGCAGTCTCAGGTGAAATCATCTACAAATTTGGATAGAGTTTTCTTAGAAAGAAGGGTAAGATAAGTAGCTTCAGTTATCTGTGGGAAGATGTGAGGCCACACTATTTTTTGGTGTGTGTGTGTGTGTGTGTGTGTGTGTGTGTGTATAAAGCAAAAGATGTTATATTCCTGGGTAAACGTCGCCAGAAGGACAGAACCACGTGACTTGGCTCAGTGAGGTGCTGGTTCTGCTCCTGGCTGGCTTTACCCTGAGAAATTGTCTGAGTGAAATCAGAGAGACAGTTAGGAGCTAGGAGCTGGAAGATGTGGCTCAGCTGAAGCATGAATCCTGTCTGGATGGACGAGACCTTCCTCCTCAGGAGCTGGCGTTTTTGGGCAGATTCATCCCAGGTGTCTGTGCTTGGATTCTGCCAGACCCACCCTCCATGGCAAAGAGTCAGCACCTCTTTCCCTTCGTGGCTCTTGTGTAGAAAGATCCTGTGCCTCCTCTGCCACACTTCATGATGCAACCCCAGGGGACTGACCCAGTTCTAGAGATACTGGGGCAATGGAAGGAAGGGCTAAGGCTGGATCTTCCCAACTCTGCAGTAAAGAATGGGGGAGTCTTGAGAAGTGAAGTGAAAAATCCAGAGAGACATCACTGCATATGCTCCGAGGTAGTAGAGGGGCTTTTGTCAGTGACAGGAGGACCTAGGATTTCTAATTATATCCAACACAAAAAATTTACCATGACCTAATGTGAGTCATCTTGAAAAGCCTAAACATGTTCACAGTTGATGGAAAATCAAAAGGTGTACAACAGAGACATCCAAAAGTGCCCTGATCTAGTCCTGAAACCCTCTGGCTTGTATCATTTCCTTTTTATTCCTGCAGGAAAGAATTTTTTATGGTATGATACTCCTTGTCACAGTGCTTTAGGTGTCTGCTTATCTCTATCTATTGCAACTAAGAGATGTACCTCACATAAGAAGACACAACCACCATTACAGCCTAGTTCCAGGGAGGGAGGACCAGGAGAGAAAAGCCTTGTCTAGGAAGATTGTTTATTTAAACACAAAATTTCTTAGATACTACCTTCATCGATCCTGACCTGAGCTAAGGTGTTGTCCATACACAAAAGGGCTACACAGGGGCAGATTAGTAATTTGCTATTATTTCTGTGAGTTCTTGGATTCCTCTTCCAAAATATAACTACATTAGGCACTAAACCTTGATGTTAAAAATTTTGAAATGGTAGCATTAGTTGTAACTCAGAAAGTAAAGTATTTGTCATGATAATAACCTCGTCAGGGGAAATGGGAGTTGAACGTACAAGAAGGCTGAGGCACTGGCCAAGGAGGTCAGGTCTATATCAATAGCCTCATATAAAACCTGAAATCTCATGTGGTCAGGTCTCCAGTGCAGGGAGCGGTAAGATACTGAGAGAGGGGAGTTCAGAGGCTAGGAAAACAGCATTCAGCTCAGACTGCATGAGCTTCATAACCTCCTTTTAGGTTGGAGTAGTAACAGCTCAGGTGAGAAGCAGTTCTGGAGAGGCACTAAAATCCCAGAGTTGCTACAGCTTCATCCTGAGCTCTTACCAGCTCTTACTGATTTGGACTGGTCATCTGGAGAACCAACCCCTGCGGGATTTTGGTGTGAATCTGATTTCAACAGGAAGGATTTTTGTTCCTGCTTGGTTAGAAATGTCTCCAGTAGTGCAGGTGAGGGAGGTTGGATGGCATGGGCATTCTTAGTTTGCTTCTCCAGGTGTAGATGTGAATATATTTAGTTTGGAACTATAGCAAGTATAAGTAGGTAAGAAATCATATTAGTTAAACTACTAAGGTGTTTTAAAAAAGCATGCTTGAGTCTTGATGGTAACCACGTAAATTAGCACATTCTTTCTGGAAAGCAAATTGTAATGCATATTCAAATGAGCACAGCTTTGATTCTGGAAGTGTACTTCCAGGAATTTCTCTTACAAAAAGATCAGAGATGATTGCTAATTTGTAGTAAGGAAGACATTAAAATATTACAGATTTTAAAAGGTGTATGTGTAAATCCTGTCTATAAAGACAATAAAATATTGAGAAGCAATTAAAAATTAAAAATCATGGTTTAGAAAAACATGTAATAATTAATTGGAAAAATAAGGCTAAACTCTAAGTGATGGCTTACAGGTGAATTTTCTTCTTTTTATTATTTGTATTTTCCAAATTTGCTGCAATTTTCAAAAAAGCAAAAAGGAAAAGGACACTGGCAAAAAACTAAACCAGATATAGATACAAATTTAACCTGTAATCTATAAGATCAAGAAATCAATACTTAAGGTCTCTGTGCCTCTGATCTATATCTAAAAGAAGAATTTGATCAAATTAAAAAATCGACATGAATTTCTTCCAGCAAAATTAAGTGGCCATAGACAGTAATAGAGTTACCTCTGTATTGATGCCCATAGAATATTAGCATTTTAAAGGAATTTTTTTGTTTTTATCAAAATACTAATTGTATCACTTAATAATTTACCTTACTGGAAAAATATTTTATTTCTTCAAGTAGACCAGGCATCATTATCTATGAATCAACTTAGTGTTATGGTAATGCATATTAATATCACCCGAAACACTTATTCTAACGTTTTCATGTTTCTTTTACATCTAACTAATATTTAGTTGTGATGTATTTTTGTGCGTCTTGTTTCTTCAGCTGTGTGGAACTGTTTTGCTACGCCACGCCTTTGGTGACTTCAACAGAAGAAATGGTTCTTCAGATGCCTGTAAGGATTTGGCTTTGTGCAGATATGAGTCCATGGAGGACAGGATGGCTCGTGACTGAAGGGCTGTGGTGGAGATTCACTTTGAAGCACCTAATTTTTAAATATACTCATATATTTATGTTTCTCCTCTCTAGATTCATTTCTACCTCATTCACTTTTCTCTAATTTTCCTACACCCATTTATTTTTCCTCTTGTTCTGATTCCCTTTTGACTCAATCTCAATTGTTTCACTGCTTTAATGATTTTTTTCTAAAATCTTCATTCTGTTTCCATGCGAATGATTCATTTTTCTAGTTTGCTAGGAAATTTTGCATTATGATAATGAAAGTATTTAGCCATTGTAGATAAACATCCTGAGTTCTCAAACACACTCACACTTCGTGTATTTAGACAGGAGAAACAATAACTGATTGATAGATGAGCAGTCAGCTTGCAGACATGAGAATATTTATTTCTCATTAGATTATTGGTGTAACCTATAAGCTGTACAAATAGAAATCTTTGTCTGACCTTATATATGGGTAGGAAAATGCATGTATGTTTATAACATATAGTATACTAATAAAAATTTCTAATGTGCAAAGTATCATTTATTAGATTTACATATCTATAATATTTTTCAAGAGAAAACATTGCTTATTCTTTTCCAAGTGCACATCCATGCGCACTGTGTCATATATGATGCTTACCCAATGGTATTTGCTTATTTATTTTATATTCTGATAAAAATTAGCCTTTGAAAACTTTGAAATTAATAAGAAACGTAAGAATGAAGTATTTAAATGTAAAATTGGCAACTATGGTGAGATAGAGAATATATATTAGTAGAAAAATATTTTGTTTAATTTTTTTTTTTTTCGGTACTGGGAATGAAACTCAGGTTCTTGTGCTTGCCAGGCAGGCATTTGTGCCACTGAGCTATATCCCCAGCCTAGAAAAATATTTTTTAAAAGCTACATTAAAATTTGCTTCGTAATTATACCTAAGAACATAAGTTTCAAAATTAGAAGTCATGTTGAAATGCTTAATTCTTCCATCAAATAACGTTTCAAAACAATGTTTATTAAATTAGAAATACTCAAGTCCAGTATATAGATGTCCTCTAAGAAGCCTCCAGAAGTGACGTTTCTATCCCTCTATTGCTTCCCTTTCCCTATTTGGCCTCTTTCCCTTTCTCCAGGGTCTAGCATTGCCTTCATCTTTGTGGCCTTGAGTCACCTGCTAACTCATTCCCCCCTGCCTGGGCTATGGTCAGCTCTGGGTCCAGGGGTTGGAAGTTAGTGGCGTGGCGGTGATCTCAGATGAGCCCTGTGGGGTCAGCCCTGAGGAGCCCTTGTGGGAAGAACTTAACAGTTTCTAAAAGAGCAAGTGCTGCCCATAGACCCACTCGAAGCCCCTAATGGAACACGAACCATTGACAATGTAGGGCTCAAGAGACACTTTGTGCCAGGTGTGTGGCATACACTGTAATCTTAGCATTTTGGAAGGCTGATGCAAAAAGCCTGGGCATTTTAGCAACTTATTGAGACCCTGTTTTAAAATTAAAAAAAGATAAACAGCCTGGAGATATCTGTGTTCAATCTCAAGGACCATAAAGAAAAAAAGAAAGATATAAAAATAAGAGGTGGGGAGGAAGGAAGGAAGGAAAGAAAGAAAAAAGAAAGAAAGAAAAAGAAAGAAAGAAAAGAGCAAGCAAGCAACCTTTAGGAGCCTTGTAATAGTGTGGAGTAATAGAAATCCAGGGAGAAGAAACACATTTACTTCTTTTTTCTCTTGGAAATAAAAACAACAAACTTGCCAATTTTTGTTCTTTGTTTTTCTCCAAGCCTGTATTTCAGCACAGGGTGACTCTGCCTCCTTCTGCCTGTGCCTGCTGGTGCTTCCTGGGCTGAGGTTCTAGAGCCTTTTCTGCACAGTGGCACTGGAGGAGACAGAGGGATGGGGGTGGGGGTGGGCTGCAGGTGCCTTGGGGCCCTAGGCTCACCTGGAGGGCCCTGCAGGCTTGGGGAGGTCTGGGGTAGCCCCAGGCCTCTGCTCCTTTCATAGCCCTGATGTAGGTGCTTTGTGATTTGGTGCACATGCAGCTTTGGAACAACTTCCTCTAGTGTTGAAAGGGCATCTTTCACAGTTGTTATGTTACAGCCTGGATTTTAACTGTTCCCAAGGGCCCATGGGTTAGAGGGATGGTCACCAGCTTATGGCACTAGTTTGGGGGTGGTAGAATCATTAGGAGGTGGTGACTAGTGGGAGGTCTTTCTGCGTGTGTCCTTGAACACAATGTTAGAAGGCTGCACACTTCTTTCCTTTCTTCCTTTGTTTCATGGCTATCTGAAAGTGAGCAGCTTTGCTGTCTACTTTGTGCTCCCCACCATGATGTTCTGCCTCCCCGTGGATCCCAGAATAACCAGGTCAAGCAAATATGGACTGAAAGCTCTGAAACTGTGAGCAAAAACAAAGTTTTCTCTTTCAAAAGATTCATTTTCAGGTATTATGTCAGAGCAATGGAAAGATGACTAATATACCTTGAGATTAACTGTAGAAGTAATTCTTATTGCAGGAACAGATATACCTCCCCGCCCTCCAAACACTCCATATCTCTGTGGGCTTGATTTTGTTCCAGGCATTCATTTTGCAGTAGGAGCACTCCTCTGAAGCATCAAATATTATGCTAACTTTTGCTGGAGGCAGGACATGCACCAAGAGTCCCTTACTGGGGGTCTGTGTTCCACACATACAAATTTCTGATTTCTTGCCATCTGAGAAGAGTTTGGTGGTGGTTGTCCAGAAGCCTCAGAGTTGGTGAGTAATTAGTCTTGCCAGGTGAGTGTTCTCAAAGCTTTGATCTTTCCAGTCGCAATGTGAATTTCACATCTTTTTTTCTAGCATACGTTTTTATCACAAAAGGCTAGATTTTGGCCTTTGATAAATTCTCTTTTGCAGAAGGGAAGTAAAAGGCAGGGAGGAAGCACTTGGGACTTTATAAAATACTGATTTTACCCTAACTTTTCCTTGTGTGATTGTTTTGAAGTTTGAAGGGTAACACACACACACACACACACACACACAACTCACCTCTCTAAGCATGAAAAGAATTTCAATTAAATCAGGCACCAGGCAAAGGGATGGCACTCAGAAGAGAGATGTTCTGACAAGCCTTTTCTTTATTCTCTTGAGCTAATTGTGTCAGTTGACACGCTGGCATCAGGAATAGTGAGATTCTGACAGGCTAATTTGAGCTTGTGGTTTCAATGAAATGTGCATAAGGCTCTTGTTATATTTAGTGACAATCAGTGTCATTTTCTGTTTAAAAGCAATCCATTTATTCAGATGCTGGGAATGCAGTAGTCCTTGGAGGTAAATGAAAGCCTGTTTGGGATCTGGCTATGGTTGGGGAAAACTGGAGTCTGAACGCAGAGAGGGGAGGTCCTGGCCATCAGGCTGGATGGGTGGGGCTAAGGGGTAGAGCCTGAGAAAACTGCGGGTAATAGTTTCAATCTTGCATTTGACAGTAAATATGAGGCTGGTGACTTGTGCCATGATTCACCCTCAATAGTAAGATCTTACAGATTTTGAGCAACAGACGATCAAATGGTGATTTTATTTGGTTATCAATCCAGCTTGTTGTAGTTTTAAAGTAGAAAGATAAAAGCTAAATCTTCAAGGATTTAGAGGACATGTTAAGCTTTGGAAAAGAAAAAAGCAAATAAAAGGATATGAGAACACATCTTGCCAGTAGGTGGCACTGTCAAGCCATGGTGGACTGCTGTTTCCTGGCCCTGCTCTACTGGGGAGATTAGAGCCCTGTGCAATTTCCTCTTGGCATAGAAGGTGAAGTCAAGGGTTGAAATAAAGACCACTGTGAGTCTTTGAAAACGCCGCACGTCAGCAGCAACTAAGGCTGACCCGTTGAAAACGGCCCTCAGGAGCGAGGACGCCGGAGCAGGTATGAATCAGTGTCTTGGTTGAAATAGTGTCTGATGTCCCTGGCAAAAATGGGCACACACATCTTATCTGTTTATCCCAACCATAAAATGGTCATATTCATTGGATGACCAGGAGTTTCATTTCATCATAAAAGAGAGCCACATTGGGAAAAAAAAAAAAAAAGATACACAACTTCTCAAAAAGGTTTGGAAGATATTCTGAATAATGTATTTTCTCAACTTTGGTCTATGTTTTTTTACCCTCTCTCTTTCCAAAGGAATCTTAGCACTTGGAACAGCAAGAACTGTTCAGGTCAAGGTAGTATGTAACTACACGGCCAGATGGGAGACTATTTCTGCCAGCCACGATTCTAATTTAGTCTTTTCCTTTATCCAGTACTCAACTGACTCTACTTAATAGAGCCACATACCGCTAAAACCACCCACTGACTATGTAGCATTCTGATTTGCACCTATCTTGTAACATTTCAGACAGACCACAGTTTTAGACTGAATGAAGATGAACTAGCAATATTATAAAATGACTAAGCTCCAAAGAAACTACAAAGAATTTAAACATAGTGGAAGCTAGGCTGAAATGCTCCTCTGACCCTGAATAGCCTTATAGGAAAGTGAGAGAAGATGTCCCAATCCACAAGTTGTGGACCTAAACTGCCATTTCCTTAATGTCAGACCCTAACTATACCAGCAGCATCTTCTCCCCAAAATCTTTATTGTACCAATTTATTTCACCCTCACTGAGTGTGATCATTCACTAAAGCTTTCCTGAATCTCTCCCCAACCCAGTTACTGTGCTTTTGGGATGCAGCCAAGTCACAGATTTTTCCGAAACAGTGGTTCAGGGATGAGGCATTGATATCTGGCTTCTCTCAAGAGAAGTGTGCTACTTCTGTTTGTTAGAAAATAGTAAAATTATGGGCAGAAATGAAAGAAGTGAGGCTTGAAAGGCTGGAGAGAGGCGAAAACTCCAAAGAGTTTAAGTGCTGGTAAAGATAAACAGCCCAGCACTGTGAACATCATTTGGGGATTTTCTGCTGGGTTTGACTTATATTCTTTCTTATCAGAATGATCACTTACTTCTCAATTCAGAGTCCTATTTAAACTATCATGGCAAGCTTCTGAAGGGATTTTCAGACAGATTTTGTAATCTCTAGCATCTAAACTTTCCATTGTTTCTCTCATGGACTCCCAAACTAGTGCTGCTTTCTGTCCATGTATGTGAGTTCACGCATTATGCTGAACACCATCATCACCTGGTTAGAGGTGTGTCACTGGGGACATGAGTGTTCTTGTCCCCACTTCTCCTTTCTTTCTCTGCTTCCTGGTTGCCATTGGGCCTTTCCACTATGCTTTCTGCCTTGCAGCCAGTCAACCATGGACTGCATCCCCTGGAAACTATGAGCCAAATAAATCTTCTCCTTTAAAATGTGGGTATAGGTATTGTGACACAGTGACAGAAAAGTGACTAACATGTCCACCCTCGTGGATTTTACATTTTAATAAAGAAGAACAAAAGGAGCAAGTCAGCGCTAGAACAAAAATAGCAGGTTCTATGAGATTGGATGGCAGGAAAGGCATCACTAGCAGAGCTGAGGAGCAACGTTGGGAAATCTTTGGGGACCAGATAGATAAACACTCCCCAGTAATCATCATGGACCAGTGTGGCTACAGGTGAACAGATGAGAAGATAAGGGCACCGAGTGAGGAGCAGTGCTAGGCAATGCCCAGGCCTGGCACCTGAAGGGCAAGACAGGAATTTGTCATGTGTGTTATAAGAGTAATTGAAGCAGATTATAGTATTTTAAGCCAGAAAGTAACACAACAAATGCATATTTCAAAGAAATCATTCATCATGATATATGAGAAATAAAATGGAAGGGACATGAATGGGTGTCAAGGAACCAGCTGTGTGACCACATTCAGAATTCAGGAAAGAGACAGGGACCTCTTGAGATGAATTCCAAGAAGACTATAAGTCTGGTATACAAGTGATGGTCGACAACAATCCACAATAAGACAGACCCTTTTTTTCCCTAAGGAAAATATCTGACTATATTTGTAGACAGAGAAAGTGTCAAGTGGTGAGAGAGAAATCAAGATAAAAGACAGACAAAAAGACCAAGCTAAAGGTCTGAGATCTGAGACAGAGAGGCCAACGGGGAGGCTTGGGCTTTAAAATGAGCATCTTTTGTACATTGAAGGCATTAGAAATGACAATGACTGAGGAGAGGAAAAGGGGTTTTGAGTGGATTCAGGAACAGACTTGAGTGACGATGTGTTTCAAGATGTCTATCCACTGCTTGCCAATACTTGGGTGGCTGGGTGACCATATGGGCTGGCTCCAGAATTATCCAGAAGGCACCAGAATGTGCCTAAGGTCAATGGATTTGGAATTGATCACTGAAGAGAGACTAAACAGGAAGAGGTTGTTCAGGATTCAAGGTAGACTAAATGTCTAGCAGCACAGAGAAGAACAAAAAGCCTAATGAAAAACTCTTCTCTTTCATGACTGTATCAATAAATGGGGACAGGAAAACTTCATATGGAGAATTCCCCAAAAGGTAGTGTTAACATGGCCTTCCCAGGTGTAGACTGGGAGAAGAACCCAGAACTAGCAAATGATAGACACCAGATGCAAGACAGAAACTCTATGCAAATCCATTCTCTCGTGTGAGAAAGCCAAGAAAGAGCTCATATACAGCCACAAACACATCCATTGATCAATTCACTGGTGATTACAGGGACCCCATGATCAACCACATTTCATATGCACTCATCCCAAATATATAAGATTTTGGGGGACATTTTATTTCTTTGTTGTTCATACTTGTACTCTTTGTACAATGTATCTAGTATAGTACAACATATCTAGAACAGTATAGTTTCTACAAAACACCTATAGAACTATATATTAGTAATGAAATGAGTGAGTTGGGGAACCTTCTTGCCTTACCAGCTATGCTGTATGCCAAAGACTGATGAGACATACGTCACTGTTGTCTGTATATTCTGTACCTATTTCTCTCTTGCTACCCTCCATCCATCATTAAGTCAGGTTCACATTCCTCCCATCCTTTCTCCTCACCCTGTCCTATCCATTTTAGACTATGATCATCTTTTTATTTTCTCTGAGTCATAGCATATTCATTTTTACTATTAATAAAAAGGTAACTTCTAATGAAAATATAACTTATTTTCTCAACAGGTTTGCCTTGAGGACAAAGCCTTGTTTAATATCTTTTCAATTTCCTGGAATTCTTTAGTGTCATTATTATTGACTGATGGATTTATAAAAGATGACTGTGACAGTAATTAAAATGATACTCTAGCAGTCTCATCAAGATGAAATGAGTCACACAGTACTGAGGACCTAGGCCCTCCTTAATCTGTTTATACTTTGCTCTAAGAGATCCTTGTAGTATTAAGGAAAAAAATATAGGCATTTTACAATATAAATAATATGAAATATCATTCAGTAGGTGAGAGATATGGGATAACATGGCAGCTAAGATTATCCTATGTTGAGGGCTACATCTTTTAAGGGGGAAGTTATTTCTCTTTTCTCTTTGATTTCTCAAATGGTGGTGGCAGCTAATTATCCAAGACAAACAGTGGTGGAAAGTCAGTTGAGTAACCAGACTGCTGCTAGATTTGAGTTGGAGATGTTCTCGTATGAATATTTAAGATGGCAATGCACAGAAAAGTCTACATATGGTGGCTCTTTGACTTGTTTGTGCTACAAAATGAGTTTGTTCATGATAGGGAAGCCACGTAATGATGTGGTCACGGTAAGGATGTGCTTAGACTCAGTCCAATGATACACAATGTTAGAGAAAACAGTTTGGAAATGGGTCCAAAACACTTTGTGGTTTGGCTTTGCTTCAACTAGGCAGAGTGATATAAACCACTTGTTACCATTTGAGTGTTCTAAAGGCTGTCTCCTTTTAATCATGATTCACTTGAACAAGGCCTCAAAAATCAGTGCTGTAGATTGAGAATTAAAGTATCACGTGGAGCAGAGATATTTGGGATGAGTTAGGAATTGATGCTAGAAACCACAATTTAAAAAAATGTAACATGGTTAGTGTCACCCACAGATCAGCAAATAATAAACTCTCAGGAGAGAGTTGAATCAAATCCAGCTAATCAGAAGAGAATGAGAAAGCAAATGTTAAGCTAAGTCAGCTAAGACAAAGCAAGAGAGGGTGTGAAAGAAGTTTCTCATCCTTTCACCATCTCTTGAGGGGAAAAAAGAACACAAGAGACAAATTATACTGGTATGTGGCTTTGTTCTTCCTCAAACTGTTTATGTGTTAGGAGAGATTCATTTTTAAAAATCTTACATACACTTCATTGAGCACAAATGGCATTATACGCACAATTCTTGGTGTTTGAGATTTGTCAATGAATAAAATATACAAAGAGTCTGCCCTCTAAAAGTTTGTTCTCAAATGAAAATGTGGAAGATATAAGACAGAGTGAGAAGAACATTATATATTTAGGGACTAACATGCCCGAGGAATGATGAGGGCTGTAAGAACAAAAATACATAGTTAGTAGGGTAACATGCACAGGATGGGGGGAATAAACAAGATAAATTAAGGGTAACTAAAGTGTTTGTTATGAATGATACACTGAAATGTGCATGTGGAGCTGTTATGTTCTCCTCATGACAAAGTATCTATCTTTGGATAAACAGGCTAACAAGAGAAGGAAGTCTTTGGCTCTAACTTTCTTTTCTGTGACCTAAAGGAACACTGAAGTTTAACTAAATTTATTGTAGACTGAGTTGAGTCACTTGGAGGACTGTTTCCATATCGATCTTCAAGAATATTGAGTCTGTGATTGATCAGTGAAGCCAGTGTGTAAAGAGCTAAGAACTGTCATGGGAACAAGGATAGCAGGAGACCAGAGTTCAAGATAAGTGGATGGGAGGGAACCCTGCTCAACCTTGAGATGGGGAGGAATGGCCAGGCAGGCATATGCTCAGACATGACTGTATGACTATAAAAGTGTGAGGCGGGGCAGATCCTAAAGGGAAGGCTGTGTCTGATTTATTCTGAATGGCAACCTTTTAGATGCCTGTATGTTTGGATAGTTTATATCATAGGTATCACCTGGCATATTTATCTGAAGAGAAGCATTTACTTCTATGAGGTATATTGCATCTGACTTACAGGTAGATGAACAGGCTCATTTGATTATAATACAATAATAATATTGATAGTATCCAATTTTCTTAGTATTTGAGTTTGAACAGTAAGTTAGAGTTGGTTAGATGAGTATTAGGTTCTGTCTTTGGTCTGACACTGTCCTGTCCTTGGATCTTAAATTGTATCTTAGACTCTTTGGGTTTCTGACAAATAAACAGATTTATTTTTCAGATTTGGATGCTGGAATCTAAGAACCAGGGCCTTATAGAATCAGTTCCTAGAGATCTTGATTCATGTCTAAGCCTTCCTGGTACATAGAACATTCTTGCTCTGTCTTCATATAATGGGAGAGGTGAGAAATATCCTTGAAACCTCTTTTTCAAGTCACTACTCCCATCAAGAGATATCTGTCATTATCTGATTATCTCTTGAAGGCCTACCTAACTCCTAAACCTGTCACTTTATTTGAATTTTAGGTAGACCCAGAAATTAGACAATTGCATATGGGAAGTCTCTCAGCCCCTAGAACTGATTGCTGCAGAGAAACAGAACTCTTGGGACTGCCCTATTGCAGTTTGCCCTTTTGCCCCGTAACACTTGTGTTGGTTAACTTCATGTGTCTCTGCCTGGGTAACCTTGTACACAGATATTTTGGTCAAACAGATATCTTGGTAGAGTCTGTCAAGCTGTTTTTGGATGAGATTAACTATTTATTTATTTATTTATTTATTTATTTATTTATTTATTTTTGTGGTGATGGTACTGGGGATTGAACTCAAGGCCTTTACTCTGAATGACAGCCCAGCTTTTGTTTTTCTTTTGAGACAGAGTCTCATCAAATCACTAAATTTCCTGTTCAGAAGAGACCTTTTGTGTGGGTTCTTCATTTCTCTACAGGCAGATTTGGCCTTTGTGTCAGATTCCTCTGCTCATGTCTTTAATGTTGACCCTGGAGACTAATGTTGTGCCTGTCTAAGATCTGGACCCTCCTGTTGGTCTCTGTACTACCCACAATCTTCCGAACATCCACTTTATTGCTCTCTACCAAATTATCCCTATCAGAATACAAGTATATTCCCACGAAAGGTCCTTTCTTTACGTCAAGTACTCTTTCAGTGAAAACTCTCATTCCTTTTCTGGTCATAGTAAGACTCTGCTACAGCAGAGATAAGTTTTGTATCTCCAGTTCTATAAAGCTTCTTCATTTTGCAAGCTGCTTTAACAGTCTCACTTCTCAATACTCCCTAGACCTGGCTCTTTTTAGGGTTACCAATTATCTCCACATGCAAACCCAGGTTCACTTCTCTTTCTGGTATACATGTGACTGCTCAGTGTATCTGATATGGTTGACAGCTCTTCTTTCTACAGCTGTGGTTCTCATCTGTAATAATTTTGTTCCATGGGGGTGACTAGGAAGTGACATTTTTTCTTATCACAAATGGCACTCTGGTATTGTTTACATGCAAGGGGTGCCATGACAACAAAGAATGATATGGCCCAACAAGTCAGTGTTATCTTCTGTTTTTGCCTGGATGATGATTTCAGTTGGTACTCAGTTTTGTTTCCTGGCTTGTCTTCCAGATAATTTGCAAAAATTTTGTTTTTATATAAAGCCTGTCCAATGACCTCCTGTCTACTTGCTTACTTGACATCACAACTGGAATGAATAATAAACATGCCAAACTTAATATACACAAAATGGAATTTGAAGCACTTTTCCAAACCTGCTATTTCTCCACTTTTTCACTTCTTAATAAATAGCACCACTATTTCCCAGGTACATATCTCTCGTCAGTGTATTTGACTCCTCTCCTCCATGATCTTCCAAAGTGAGTGCATAAGCAAGTCCTCTTAACTCTATTTATAAAATATTTTTGAGTCTAATTGAATTTCCTGAAGTTTGATGGCTGCTTATCCACATCATCAAATATCACCGCAATTACTGCAATTACTTCTAAGCGATCACTCTTTGTTAGCTCTTGTCCTCTGCACTATATTCTTCATGCAGCATCTATAATATTTCAAAAACATAAATCACAGTAACTGCCTCTGCACTTAGCAGAGTTTCTCCTGGTCAGGTCTCCCAGCAACTGAATAATCTGCCAACCCTCCACCCCTCTCAAGGTGTTCACTACTTTGGCAACTAAGATATAGGCAGCAAGAATGACCCCCTGATACTGCCCTAGACCTATTACTCTACAATGCGACCTTTAAAACATCTTCCATAAAGAGATGGTGTCAGATTCTTTTCTCCATGAACTGGGTTGGTTTTGCACCCAGAGTTCACTGCAAAAATATAGCAGGGGTGATGTGGGTTGGTCCTGAGTCCTGGCAACAGGAGGCCTTGTGTGGAGGTGGAGGCTGTAGTCATTGAGGGTTTCCAAGACTGAGATAGCCCCATAGACCCAACAGCTGACCCCTGGCTCATTTGCAAAGCCAGGTGAAACCATAAGCACATAAAGCTACCACATAGCCATGAGGCAAATTAATAAGATTTTCTTGTATTTAAATTTTTCAGTGATTTGACACAAAAAAAAACAACAGTAGTCTTGTCTTTCTGTAACAGATGAGACCAGTTCCCTCCTCTGGCTCTTTATTCCCTCTTTCCTCTGCTTTGAATGCTGTTAGCTATTTTCAGTCTAAACTATATCTGAACTTTTGGAATTAGAAACCATTTAAAAATGTTTGCATGGATTATCTCATTTAATTCTGACAGCACTATTGTTTACATGATGCCTCCTCTCATCTTTTGCACCATAGGCTGTGACTCACATAGACTCCTGTTGCTCTCAACTCTCTGGGCAAGAAGTATGTCAGTTTTTTGGGCTGCTTCCCAGGCGTCCTGTGCAGCGTACTTGACTGGTTGCTGTCTGTGGAGCTTTTTATTCATCCATCAACAATGAAAATCCTCACTCAACTTCTTTTTGACTTTTTCTTTGTAAAGATCAGGAACTCAGTCTCTGTCTTTTGAAGTTCATGTGACAAATGCTCCTCTTAACCTGGATTAAATTTGGAGAAAGCCACCTTGCACAGGGGCAGAAGACAGTACTCTTAAAGCATTCTCCAAGATGGTTTTTGCAGTTGTCTTTCTCCCTTATTTCTAGGTCTCCTACATAATGCTTTTACAGGCTGTTTACACTGTGGCTTGTGTTTCTCTTCAGAATCATATTATCCTCTGCAGAAATTCAGACTGTGAAAGTCTAATTTTGCATATTTAACCTTTCAATTCCATAAAAGATAGCTTAGATCTAATCACTTAGCAACTAATGTTAGAAAAGTAGGGAGAAAGCCTGAGCCCTTCAGGCTTAGTCAGGGGGCTAAGTCGGGTACCCCAAGGGCCTTGGAATGTAAGGAGGTGGTATTTCCTACAGGAAGGGTGGGAAAGCCAGGAAGGTTGAGAATGAACCTCCCAAGGAGGCCCCCAGGAAAAGGATGCTTATTCTAATTTTCACATAATATATAATGTTGTTGTTCTCTTACAGTTGAAGAAGCAGAAATTTACACTACTAGTCATATTCTTTGTATTGTTTTCCAGGAAAAAGAGGGCAAATATTTTGATTAGTAACATTGATAAATATATTATCACTTAGTAAACATGTATTTTATTTTCTGCCTTCCATTTGATAAAAAATTTTAATTACCCTCTTTTGTTCACTATGCACACTCTAATGAGTAGAATTATAATTAACTTAACCCCCCACATGTTATTCACTTTAACATATGTTTCATTTTACATTCAATCCTCATTAACCAGGCAATGGATACATTGCTTCAGTATTAATAGGGCTTGACCACTTCACTTAATACCATCCTGATAGATTTAAATGTTTTGCCAGTCTGAATCATTAAAAATAATTATTCATTTAAGCATCTAAATGTGTTTCTTGTTTTTCCTAACCCTTCCCTTGATCCTCCTGAAAAGACTTCACTTTGATCAACGACACTATCTTTTTTTGCACATCTATTTCTACCATGTTTATCAATGGAATCCTCATCTCTGAACAAATGTTCATTCAGAACGAGGCAAAAACACTGTGTGAGATTCCCAGGGAAACCAATCAAACCCTTTTTATCTGAGTGTACACAGAGCATGTAAGAACAGTTGTCGAGTGCTTTTTAGTCTATGTAGAGATAAGAGATTTTTCTCTCACCTTCCAATTTATCATTGCCATTGGAATGTTTATCCAACGTCAGCAGAACAGCCCTAAGCATTCATTTTCTACCTTAATAGCCTGACAGCGACAGGTGCTCGAATGGCTTTTGTTTCTTAAGATAACCCTGTTGTCATTATTTTTGCTGTCTGTTGACTAGATATTTCTTGATGTAACAAACTTGACTGGGTTCTTAAACTGTGTGACATGATGTGACTGGAGTTTAGGTTTTAGATGGTTTGACCAGGATGGTGCTGGGTTCTACCTCAATCAGTTTGTTCCTTTTCTGGTGGCAGAAACATGAATACATTAGAGTCACACGATCAGCCTTTCATATCAAGACTAATGGGATACAGAGTTTAAACCAAAAATAATCACAGCGGTGCTGCAAGCGTACACATCAGAGAAGCAGCTGGGCTGACATGCTGCTTCCCCTCGCTCCCAAAACCTGTCTACACGGAGGATGTCAAAGGGTCACCGTTGCTTACAGCTGTGACTCCCTGAGATCCTTCATCAGAATAACCAGCTTCGAGGTGATGCCATCTGCCTTCATTTATCTCTGCAGAATGTCCATTTTAGAGAAATGAAATGTCTGTCTGAGTTAAGACTTTAGGATAGTTGAAGCCAAGCTGTGATCTCTATTAATTAATTTTTCCCATGCTATTGTCTATCTACTTTAATATAATAAACATTGAATGCACTCAAATGCAGGAAAGACATACACACACGTTGATTTAGCAATATGAGACACAGGGGGTAATTCTTATGGGGCAATTATTAATATTTCCTGTGACATATGACTGGAAAAACCCACAGCCAGCATGCAGTGGTGGCTGCTGGTTGAGAGGTGGGTGCAGTCTGGCTGCCAGCCACACTGGGAGGTGGGCAGCTGTCTGGGTCTATGCATCACAGCTGCCTGGGAGGGGCCGTCCTCCAAGTGCAGATGCCAAGAGCAAATTCTAAAATTGGAATGGTAGCAAGGATCTTAGGTCCAGAAAATATAATTACTTGAACTGAATGAACACTGACCTAGTGACAAGAACAAATGCAGTCCATCTTACAAACGCGTTCCAAGAGGCCTCTAAAAAAATTTACTTTCATATGTGCTTACTCAGGCAGCTGTGATGTTCACCAGCTCCAATATCCTCTTTACCTTGAGCTGTTTTTATTGCAGATAATAATTCCAGCTCAATTTCTTTATATTTACTGCTTAAATCAAGTATTAAAATTTTTCTTACAATCACCTGTGATATGAAGCAAATGTAAAACATCGGAATAGAATTCCACCATTGCATAGGTCAAAAAATGTTTTTAAAAGACTGTAGCAGAAAATCCTTCTAGGTGTTTATTTTCCTACTTTTTTATTTCTAATCTTTTTCCTTTTGCCACTGTATAAGCTCCAGAGGGAGCAGAATGAATGTGATTTAAGATGGCAAGAGATTGCAACAATGTTTCAAATTACTTTTGCCTGTTGTTTCTATGGTCAAAAATATTTCTACTGCTTAGTCTAATAAATATATATATATTTATATATAATTATTTATATTTAATATATATTAGTGTATTAAATATATATATATATATATATATATATATATATATATATATATATATACATAAGCCATTCTTCTCAAAAACATCTGGATACAAACCAAAAACTATTCATTGCAGGAATTTCCAGAAGAGTGAGGCAAAGGATTAGTGAACTGTGAAAAGAAGGGTGCAGTCTAGCAGGTTTTACTACCTCATGAAAAAGGTCAGAATTCAGGAGGCCAATCAGAATGAGTGAGCTTGCCAGTGCAGGGTATTATGGGAAGGGTAGGAAGTGCTGGTGATCGCTGCTCAATGCTAGTTACATTTTTCTAGGTTTTTGATACAGTCAGTGCTGGATATGGACAACCTATTTCAAAAAAGCAAACAAGCCAAAACAAACAAACACCCCAAATCATTGATGCATTTATAGGAAAATGGCTTGAATTAAGTTTTTACCTCTCTTCTACATTTTTAATGTGTAGGTATACAATCATGAGTAGTTTAGAAAACCTCTAAAACATTAACTGATTGCAATCTATAAATTATATTTTTTAAAATTGTTTTTAATATTTATCTTATTTCTAACTAAATTATCTTCAGCAATTGCATTATGATTTTTATATATTTTTGTAATTCCCATGATGGGATGCTGAGATAACAGTTGAGTAGTTTCTTTTCAAATCAGAAACATTTACTGAGTAATGCCTTATAGGTTAGATTCTGATCAGGATATAAAGTAAGTGGATGATAATAGATTCCTATTTTGAGCAGACATCCAATAAATGTTAATTATGGATGACCGTATTATTTCTCCAGTTTGTGCTGTGCCAGTAGAACTAGCAACATAAAATTTTTTATTGCTTAATTCTCCTATCTAGAATTGCTACTTTATTGAACATTTTAAGATTAGATGAATGTTTCCATTCATTCACACATTCATTTTATTAACCTTCCAAACTTTTGGGCTCAGAATATTTCGGTGTTGAGAGCATAAACTCGACTGATGACAAGAACTTGCTGTCAAAGTGTCATCTGTCAACTGGTTTTCAAAGGAATAGGAAGGCTGCATTTCAAAGAAAAGAGGAGAATGGTTAATAAAGCATTAGTTTTCAAGTGAAAATATTAAAGCAGAGAAAAGACAGGAAACTTCAGAGAGGGGTGACTAAGGAAGAAATTTTCTCATTTTCTCATTTTCATCTTAGTTTTCAAATCTTCTTTTCGCTACATGGTATTTGGGCACAGAAAGGTTTTAGGTCAAGAGAAATGCTTTGGGCCTTTTTTCTCATTTGCGAAGTTTTCTTCTCTCTGGTGCTGATGTTGGCTTTTTCTTCTTACTCACTTTACAATAAAATTTTTGTTTTGTACATATTCATTGCTGTGGGGTAATTAGAAGGTTACTATGGTCTGCTTCAGAGGAATGGAGCTGAGACATAATTTATGATACAAAAATGTCAAAAATATAGAAAAGAGCTGACAGTAAATAATGAACAGAATTCTGTAAGTTTACTCATTCTTATTCATAAAAATACATACATATACCTATATGTGCTATTCTCTATCCATGTTTCTGTCTCTATGTATGATCCTATCTCTAACAAGAGCAATTGCGCAAGACAATGAAATAATAGGCATCCAAATAGGAAAGAAACAACTTAAACTATATCTGTTTAGATATAATGTAATCTTTTGGATAGCAAACTCCAGTGATTCCATCAAAACACATTATAACTAATAAGCAAATTTGGTAAAGTTGCAAGATAGAAAAAGAACATAAAAAATAAGTAGCACATCTATAACTAATAACAGACTATCTGATAAAGAAGCAAAATGTCATTTGCAATAGCATCAGAAAAAAATAGGAGTAAAGTTAACCACAATGCTAAAATAGCTTTACACTGAAAATTGTAAAACACAGATGAGAAAAATCAAAGATGATATAAATAAATGGAAATACATCATATGTTCATATATTGGAAAGAATGAATATATTAAAAATATTCATCATACCATAAAGTAACATATGAATAATATTTTCATAGACGTAGAAAAAAATTTAATATTTATATTGAACCACAAAACCCCAAATGGCCAAAGAACAAAGTTGGAATAATTCTACAACATGATTTTAATATTTACCACAAACATAGATTAATTAAAACATTATGGCCCTGGCAGAAAAACTGGCATATTGACCTGCGAATAGAACTGAGAACCTAGAAATGGTTCTCTGTGTTAAATGATCTTTGACAAAGACATCAAAACCTACAATGGGGAAAAGGTAATCACTTTAATAGATGGCATTGGAAAACTGGATATCAAAATGCAGAATAATGAAATTAAATCTCATATAGAAAAAAATCAACTGAAAGTGAATCAAAGATTTAAATATAAGTCTTGAGCTAATACTAGGGGAAAATATATGAAAAAGCCAAGTGAGTTTGGCCTGGGCAAATACATTTTGGATATGATCTTAAAAGTGCTAGATGCAAAGGAAAAAAATAGAAAAATGAAATTGCATCAAACTAAGAATCCAAAGCACAGCAAAGAAAGCAATCGAATATCTGCTGAAGTTTGGTTGTGGCTTTAAGGAATCTATAGACCAATTTGAGGAGAATTGGTCTTTTAACAATGCTGAGGATTCCATTAGATTAAAATGGAGGATCTTTCATGGATTTATTTCTTCATCACTCTCAGTTGTGTTATGAAGTTTTTTAAGGCGCAAGAATTGAATATAGTTTTATAAATTCTAAGTATTTATTATTTTGTGATTTATCAAAATGCCCCTTTCTTAAACTCTGATTGCCTGTTCATTGATATTTTAGGGAAATACAATAACTTTTTGTGCATTGGCTTTCTATCTTGA
Source organism: Hydrochoerus hydrochaeris (assembly GCA_004027455.1). Lineage (NCBI taxonomy): Eukaryota > Metazoa > Chordata > Mammalia > Rodentia > Hydrochaeridae > Hydrochoerus > Hydrochoerus hydrochaeris. The sequence continues at coordinate 250,672 of PVLA01000193.1, read as the reverse complement.
GTCTTGCTCAACTTGGTAAGGCTAAAAAATACATACAAATTTTTGGTAAGAAAATGCAAAATTTTCTGTATTCACAGGCAGTATGATTGTGTAAATGGAAAATAGTACAGAACCCATATTAATTTTGAAATTAAAACTTACAACTCAGATGTCTTCAGCAGTGGGTACCAAACATGATTCCATAGACCAACTGAATCAGGAATTTCAGGAGAACTTTTAAAGACATATACTGTCTTATATTAGATGGAGAGAAGAACATGTCGTTTTTGAAAAGTCTGAAATTATGCTGTTAAGTAAAAGTTTATGTAATTTAGGGTTGGAGAATCATGAAGATTCTGGGACATGAACCAAGTGTATTTGCTTATTTAGTGCACATGGCAGAGGTAGGGTCATGACCAGTGAAAAGAGAATTTTGTGGGAAGATATTCGAAAAGGAAGTATCAGTTCAGTTGAGGACATGTTACTTTGATGTATCTGTTAATAGTCAAGTGTAAGTCCCTTACAAGTATCTGATATTCTGAAGGCTCTTGAGCTGGAGAAATATATTTGGGTCTCACATACTTTGGAAACGGAAAGAGAACTGTGATTATTTTGGGGATCGTCTCAGTATGGAGAGGAAAGTTCACTGTTTTGCTTTGGTTCTGAAAAAAATCAAAAGTCTTTGCATGAAATGCATCAGTAGTATGACACAGCTCTTAGAAAATGGCTCTTTGATGTATCATCTGCCCAAGAAGAGCTCTTTTATGAGACAAGTCCAATGTTTACTTATTCTGTACATTTTGTGAATAAAAGCATTTCAGGTGGCTTTTAAGGGAGGATAATTAAGTGAGGACATAAATAGTATGATGATGACAAAAAACAAAGAAGTAGAACAGGGAGAAATGGAAAACAGACGAGAAAAAGAAAAGGAGGAAGATGGGAGAAAATTGCAGGTAAAGATAAAATTAAAAATGTGTTTGTTTAGTTAGGCTAGACTGTACTTCATGTGTAAGTCTCAAGACTCACACAATGTAGTCTAACAAGTCTAACAACTTTGCATCGCATTTAGATTCTATTAAGTATGATGGATAGCAAGAAATGATTCAAACAATAGAGATGAATGTTTGTAGCTTCTACATTGCACTATTTTATATAAGGGACATAATAATGTTTTTGATTTGCCAATCTTCAGAGAGTCTTGGAACCTATCCTTCATGGATAGAGGGGTGAACATAAATATATACATATATATTCTAATAATTGCATTATATTACAATGTTCATGTTCATATATATATACTCTAAAATTAATTAAATTCACTATATTGCAAAATATAATTTATTACTTATTTAGAATTGAAAGTAACCTAGGGTTAGTACAAGGCAAAAAATGACACTAGAAATCCCCATAAAGACATTCTTGTAATACAATGAACAAAATCCTAAGCAATATCTTTACAATAATAACTGAATTTTGTTATAAAGAAACAAGTTTCCCTCCATATGGCAGGGCTTTATTATTGAAATATTCCTGATCCCTCTCATTCCTTCATTTCCTTTGCGATTTGTTGAAGAGACTGGCATGGTGGGGCGAGACTGTGTCTCCCTTTACTTTATGGCCACAGGTTTTCCTCTGATCCTCTAGTATATTGACCTTTTTACATGAAGCTCTTGTACCACCAAAAGCAGTAGAGGAGGTTGAAGATCCATTATTTCCTATGAGTGGTTGGCCTCATCTTCTGATTCTGTGAATCAATCTTACTACAGGATGATCATCCTTAGTGTAAAAATCCATCATCACTGAGGGAGGCTGAGGCAGGAAGATCTCCAAATGTGAGACTCACCTAGGCAACTTAGTGAGACTGTTTAAAAATAAAAAGGGTTGAGGATGTAGCTCAGAAGTAGAGTACCCCTGAGATTTCTCCCCAGCACTCAACCTGTAATTCAGTTGCCTGAAATATTAGTTTAATTATTAATCAAATATTAATATTAATTTATTAACCAAAACAATATGATGGTTACTTACCAACTTGATTATTTGCTTTCTTCTCTATTGGCCCAGACTTTGCATATGGAAAAAAGTCTACTTATAAAAAGAAATAATTTTCACAGCGTTATGTATTTTTTAAATAGTCAAAATGAGCTGATTTCACACGAAGATAGAAATGAATATAAATAATTCTATTGTGAAGAATTTTGACATTGATATCCAGTAGTACTTCCCTGGATTTTCTAGATCTAGGACTATATTTTATAATAGCTAGTAATGAATGGTTTTTCCATACAGAGTTGATATCATTCTGTTTGCTAGAAAATAGTAAAGAAGACCCCTTTGTTTGAAATCAGAGGTACATGAGGTAGCTCTAACTTATTTAGTGGTTTTGGTAAATCAAATTACATCCTAGGAGTTCACTCTTCTTCTCTAAGGCTCTTGTTCCCAAACCTACAGCTACCCAGGCCTACAGCTTACTTGGAAGTTTGTTCTGTGCTTTGCTCTAAACATTCTAGACCACGAAATCTGATGGGCTCCTGCTGATTTAGACTGGAGCCAGACTCATAAAATGGATTTTCCCACTTAGAATCATGATTTCCTTAACTTTCCAGCTGACATGTGATACTTTTTGCATCTTCCTTTACATATCACCACTGACAACACTGCAAACATCATCTGCAAATGCACATTTTTTATGCAAAGCCTTTCTCAGTTGCATGGCAATACTGTACCTATAGGAGTTGAAATAGAGCAGTGCATGGCATCACCTTCTTAACATCACCTTTAATTTAAACACTCAGCATAACCAAGAGACGTTTGGTGCTGGAGTGACATGTAGTCTGTGGTTTCAGTGGAGGATTGATGAATCCAGGTGGCTGAAAAAGTGGCCCATGTTGGTTGACTTTAGACTGTTCATTACTTCTCTGCTTCAGAAAGGAATAAAAGCTGTGCATGGCAAGGAGCTCGAGTCCTCACAGTGGAACTCTGACAATGTACTCTGTCAGCTGGGTACTTCTACACATGAATAAGGAATCTTTTATACAAAGTGTCTTGTCATTCTACTGTTTGCACATTTGCATAAGTGCGATTTTTGATGTGATGCCTTGGAACAGTCCCACAAATATTTTGTCAATATGCTGTGCTGATCTGAGAAGTGTCTGCTGTGACATTAATAATGCCATGGTGGGCCAAGCTTGTTTCTGAGCCAATGAGCCAGATTTTGTGGAAATAGTAACAAAAGGAAGAGAACAGTAAAAATTCAGAAGAAAGGGAATTCATTGTTTTTTTCCTCTTCCATAAAAGGACAAAAGATAGATAATCAATCCGTTTATTGTGAGTTGTCAGACTTGACTACAAACTCTGTTAGAACTAAATTTATTTTAAATTGAAAATAGACTGGACAGTTTATGGAGTTGATTCACCTCTTGGCAATAGTGAAAAGAACAATATTCAGATATATAAAGTCAGTTTTTTAATAGAATAAAGATAGTTGACAATAGATACAAAAATATAAGATCATTAACATTGTAGAAAACATTAGATTTATCTTCCTGTCAATTTCCAGCTATTTCTGTGAAATATTTTTTCATTCCTTAGTTGTAGTATCATAAAAATATGTCTGATGTTTTCTTAATTTTCGTATGAAATGAATTACCCTCTTAAATATTACTTCCCCATCAGCTTATCAAAGTGATACACTAGTAACTCAGGGGATTTCTGAAATGGAACAAAGATTAGTGACATGGGTTTTCCAACATGTGGTTAACATGGAGCCACAAGGAACTTTACAACAACACAAGTTCTAAATTATGAAGGAGCATTCATGGTTTATTCAAAAAGCATGTCTGGAAGAATCCTGGTATTATCTAATTTTAAAGAGCATTTGAATAAAAGACTGAGATATAGGCTCAGACTAAATCTGGACACTTGCTGTGTATAGCAAATACCACAGTAGCCACAGAATCAGTATCTCATAAGTTTATTTATTCTAAAAACGTTTATATGTGCTGAGCTTCTAACATATTTTAGTTCCTGCTAATTAAGAGTAGTGTGTCTAGAGACTAAATTAGTAGCAACTATAGAAAACATAGGGCCCTGGAAATATACTTGTTTTCACTTGAAGTGTTTAAATATGTTGAAACAGACTAGAGTGAAGAGAACATGTTATTATCTTCCAGTTCATATTTCATGTGTTTTCATTTATGGAAGAAAAATAAGATGCTGGATTCACAACAAAATTTGAACTTCTTTTTGGAGTAGTCAATGCCAAAAATACCTTATTGTATCAGTGATTTTAGAATATAAGTCAGTAAACTTGGGCCTCTTTGTCCATGGCCTTCAGAGTTTATACAATAAAGAGAGTGGGACTCAGAATACCTGCATAGACTAGACCTTAGGTCTCTGTGTGTTGCTCATGTCCCTGAGTCCACCAACAAACATGGTGGAACCAAATATGTGGAAGGCTCCTGCAGCTGTGGACAGAAATAATGTTAGAGAGAAGAGCTGAGAATGTTTACAAGTCAGTCAAAGGGAAAGTGGGTCTCAGTCTTACTCCTCAGCAATTAAACGTTGATACGTGCAATTGAGTTTCATCCTACCTATTGCTTTCCCAAAGCACCTTTACACTAGTTCCAATAATTCAGGCTTTGGCTAGATCCTTGCACAGAACAGGCTCCTACCTTCTGCTGTGCCAATCCAGGGCAATTGCATCTAATGAGATGGAGGCCCACTGTAGGATAAGATTAGTGATTATGTAAGATTATGTTCCATCCTCAGGCTGTAAGAGGCTTACACAGCAGTGGAGATCTGTGTAAATGTTATTAACTTCAGCTAATTAGACCCCTCTAAACCTGAGAAATCTGGATTCCAGAAGCAGAAATGAGAATACTTGGACCAGTTTACTGAATTACAAAGCAGCTTAGATTTGCTGTTGGCTGGTGCTTGTTTAAATCCTTAAGTAGTAGAGGTTTTAGCTGAGGATATTTGATTCAGCCTGAATAGAGCAACTGTACAAAAAAAACTGGGGTTCACTCACTAGAGTTATTAGGACCATGACTGTTTGACTGCAGAGAAGACTCACATACCCAGACTATTTTGGCCCTCTTCCTCATAACAAAGTACACATTTATTGAACATGATATACTTTGTTTTCTAGATTAATAAAGAGAGATATCTCTTTACAGATGTCAGGCATGGTTGAGTACCACTGTCCCTGATTTTAGGTGAAGCCTAATTGATGCCAGGGAAATTCTCCCATCTTACCCAGTCAGATACTTTATTTTATTTTATTATTTTTGCTTTTCATGTATTAGTTAATTGGATATGTTAATGGGGTTCAGTGTGATATTTCAACACATGCATGTATCAGACACTGATAAAATCAGGGTAATTAGTACTTCCTTCTTGTTATTCTTTTTGTTTGGAAACTTCAAACTTCTCTGTTCTAGATTTGCATAAAATATATAATTGGCCATTGAGAGCTATCGTCATCCTACACTGCTGCAGAACAGCAGAATTTTCCCTTCTTTTTTTCACTGTCTTGGAACCTGTTATTCAATCCCTTCTATGTATCTAGCCTTCCCCCTCTACTCTTTCAGCTCTCCAGTAATTGCTACTTTATTTTCTTATACTTTGAAATCAATATTTTAGCTTCAACATATGAAAAAAAAAGTACTTTTTTGCTGTGTGTGGCTTCTTTCACTTCATGCAATGTCATTCAGCTTCATCCATTTAGCTGAAAATGACAGGTTTTACTTCTTCTATATAGCTGGATAATATTTCATTGCATATGAAGCGTGATCAACTACAGTGAGCGATTAAATTTTAAAAACTTTGTTACAGTAAAAGACACATTGCTACATTGCTATGAATCTACCTCAAAATGCCTCCCTTCACTTCAAATACACTACCTCCATCATTGTTACATTCTGAAGCAGTTTTAGAAGTCTTCTTTTGTGAGTGTGTTCAGTTAGGCTGCCATGTTTGCCTCAATGTCCTGAATTCATTCAAAATATTCACCACCATAGAAGCAGAAAAAGCCTTTGAAAAATCCAATATTCACCCATGATAAAAAACTCTAAGGAAGGAATATAAGGCCATTATCTCAATATAGTAGGAGTCATTTATGACAAACCTATATCCAACATCATATTAATAGGAAAAAACAAAAATTTTCCCTTTCAAGTAAGGAAAAAGACAAAAAGCAATAGTAGTATTGCTACTTCTGTTCCACATAGTCCTTGAAACACTAGTCAGAGAAATCAAGAAAGAGAAAAAAAATAAGGGAATATATATGGGAAATGATGAAGTCAAACTATCGTTATCTGCAGATGACATGATACTCTACATACAAGACTCAAAATATTCCACCAAAATACTGTTAGAATTAATAACCAAATTTAGCAATGTAGAGGATGCAATACCACTCTTATATTGTAATAATGAACTCACTGGGAAAGATATTAGAAAAATAATGCCATTTGCAATAACATCAAGAAAAAAATATACTTTGTAATTAACCTAACCAAGAAAGTGAAATATCTTTAAATTGAAAATTGTATCACTCTGATAAAGGAGGTCAAGCAGAACATCAAAAACTGGAAAGACATCTCATAAATATATATACATATATATATGTATATATATATCACAACCCCAATAAAAATACTAACATTTATTACAGATATAGAAAAAAATCCTAAAATTCTTATGGAACCAGAAAAGAAAAACAGAATATCAAAAACAAATTAGGAGGCATCATAGTCTCATATTTGGAGTTATATTCAACTCTACTATTAAAAAAGCATAATATTGGCAATAAAACAAGGATGTGAATCAATGGAACAGAATAGATAAAACAGAAACAACCCTGTGTATATTTAACCTATTTGATCTCTGACAAAGGGGCCAAAAACACACACTGGAGTAAAGATAGCCTCTTTAATAAATAGTGCTGGAAAAATTGGATATCCATATGCAGAAGACTGAATCTATTAAGTGTACCAAACTAAAATAAAAAATGGATAAAAATCCGAATGTTAATACAGAAACACAATCTTGATTATCATATAGTAATTGGAGATGTTGATAGGATTCAGTGTGATAGTTCAATAAGATAAAAGAAGATAAAATGGGAACAACTTGAAGATAAGCAAGTGGAGAATAAAATAGGCACAACTCTTGAAATATAGGTATAAGCAAGAACTTCCTTAACAGAACACCAAAGACAAAAGATATTATACTGAGAATCAACAAATTGTATCATATCACTTTAAAAAGCTTCTGCACAGCAAAGAAAAAAAACAACGGAGTGAAGTGACAACCTACAGAATGGAAAAAAATTACCAGCTATTCTTTGGAAAGAGGAATAACATTGAGACTATCTAAAGAATTAAAAAAAATAACACCCTCCCAAATAACAGATACAATAAAAAAGGGGCAGACAGTAAAGACACTTCTCAGAAGTACAAATCATTAATAAAGATGTGAAAATATATTCAAAATTTCTGTTCATTACAGAAATACAAACTAAAGCAATGCTGAAATATCATCTCATTCCATAAGGAATGGGTATCATTGAGAAATCAAGTAATATCAACTGCTAGTAAGGTTGTGAGAGAAAATGAACTCTTCTACATTGTGGAAATATAAACCAGTACAACCACTATGAAAACCAGTGTAGAGATTACCCAAATTATTAAAAATAGAAATTCCATTTGACTCAGCTATATTACTTTTAGGTATATTTCAAATGAGTTAAAGTCATCATATTATAGGGATACATGCATATCTGTTTATAGCAGCAAAATTTATAAGAAAAATCTTGGAAACAGTCTATAAACAGAAGAACAAGTAAAGAAAACATAATACATATACCACATTCTACTCTGCTTTAAGAAAGATATATTGAGGCTTTTGAAGGTAAGTGAATGCTCCTTGAGACATAATATTAAGTGAAATAAATCAGACTCACAATCTAAGAACAACGGGATGAGGGAAAGGAGAAAAGAAAAAAAGGAAAAGATTATATATATATATATATATATATATATATATATATATATGATAATTATATTACTAATCTCTGTTAGTTCATCAAAACAAAGGTTTGTGCTTTCATTGTTCAATCATTTTTTTCATGTCTAAATATTGTAATCTGAGCCACACTTTGAGGATAACAGTATGCAATATAATGACCATTAGTAATCTTCTAAGAAAGTAAAATAAAAATAATACATTTTAAAAAATATTGCATGGTTTCTCTGATGTTAGAAATTCTATCTATCTATCTATCTATCTATCTATCTATCTATCTATCTATCCATGGAGTAGGGATAGATGGAGGAACAAGTATATGGCAAACAAGTGATGGGGGAGGAGAGAGGCGAGGAGAAGTGGGTGAAAAAATTGAAGAAAAATAAAGAAAATAGAGCTTTTTAAAATGGGATAGGAACCAAGATTGGAAGTGAGGGTAAGGAATTTTAAAAAGGGAAAGAATTAACATGTATTAACATGTATTATGTGCATGTACCAATGCACCATGATAAATATAATTATTATGTACTGCCAACATGTACCAAAACAAAGTAAAACAATAAAATAACAAAATGCTTTCCTTTTCTGGTTGTTTTGACTTAAGAAAGACCAAGAAATCCCATAGTACCAGACATGGTGAATAAGATGGATGAGGACACACATGTTTTTACAAGCTTGTCTTTCCATTTGGTGACAGTAGGCAGAAGCATTCACTGTATTTTTGCTCACATATTCTAAGGACATTCAAGAAAATAGACTTCCAGAACTGCTTCAGAAAATGACAAGAACAATGGGAAAGGTGTACTTGATGTGTGTGTGTGTGTGTGGGGGGGTATTTTCGAGGGATGAATGGCAGAGGGCCTTTTAATGTAATAATTTTTTAAAAAATAAATATTAACCACATATTTTGATCTTTGTCTCCATATATATATATATATATATGCACACACACAATTTTGTCATGTCTTCATTTGTTGATGGGCACCTAAGTTGATTCTGTACCTGAGCCCTAAGTAACAGTGCTGCAATTAGCAGGGGAATGTAGGTATCTTTTTGGCATTCTCTTCTCATTTTCTCTTGATACATACTTAGAAATGGCACAGCTGGATTATATGGCAGATCTAATTTCAGTGTTCTAAGGAAATACCATCCTGTTCCCTATAATTACAGTACTAATTTACAAGGGAACCAGCAGTATATATGAGTTCCATTTCCTTTATATACTCACCAGCATTCATGATTTTGTTGTATTTTTTGATAGTATTAATTCTACCTGAGGTGATATGACATGTGTTTTTACTTCTGAGTTGCATTTCCTAAATCAGTAATGATTTTGGGCATTTTAAAAAATATATTTGTTGGTCATTTGTAGTTTTGCTTTGAGAGGTATCTGCTTAGATCATTGCCTATTTAAAAACATATTTCTTGCCCTTTTTAGGTTTTTGAATTTCTTGCATATTGTTTTTTTTATTTTGAAAAGAATAAAACCAAATGAGAAAAAAATGGACCCATTCAAAACAAAAGGATGGACATAGTACATAAGTTAAAACAACAATACAAGGTGATCTACAATGGTTACTATGATATTTCTTGTTATCTTCAATAGAACTGCCAATATAGCCATAAAATTGAATGTAGCAGTACAGAACAAAATCAATAAAAAAATTGGAGACATTATAGGACTTCAAAATAGGATAATAGTCAAGCCACAATGGTTATCACAGTGAATCTTATTGTCTTCAGAGTAGTTGCCTATACTCTCACACTTGATACTATCAAACATAACAGATTTGAATAAAATCAGTCAAGACAAGACGGTGATCAAACAAGGCAGATTCAAATAAATCAGTCAAAACAAGACAGTGAAAGCAATACAGGGCTTCATATTAAGTTAATAGGAAATTAAAAATGGTTAATGTAGTATATCCTGCTATCTTTGGGATAGCTGTCCATGCCATCAGATCTAGTACAAGTAGACAAACTGGAACAAAATATAACCAAACTAAACAGAGCAATGAAACAATATGGGTTTTAAATCATGGTACAAGATTAGCAATGTCCTCTGTCTTCCCTACTTAGACAATTCCTCCCCTTTCACTTTCCCAGGGTGCATTGTACATTTTATATCTCACTAACTCCTTTAGTTTTTAGATTAGGGAGATAACTCACTATTTACCTAAGTGGTTCTGAACCTTTTTACACCTGAGCTTGGTCTTGAGTTGTATCCATTTACCTACAAGAGCCTCAAGGTTTTCCTTCCTTATACCTGAGTAGTTCTCCATTGTATAGTACTGTTAGGTCTTTCCAACTAAGCTGCAGCTGATGGGCAAGCTACCACCACTTTTTTCTGGTTCCCTGTCACACAGAGTGTTATTTTCTGGTCTTTGACTTTCAGTGCATAAACCTTCTTTCAGGTTAGTTATATTTCTTATATAGAGCATGTTGCTGGATCTTATCTTATGATCCATTCTGTCTGTGTTTCTTTTTATTAGTGTATCAAGGCTGTCCATGTTAGCGATTATGGCCAACCTTCTCTGCCTCATCTCTACCATGCTATTTTTCTGTCATTGATTGTCTACTTTTCCCCTTCATTCCAATGTCTGCCTCATTCAGTGAGCCTCCTCTGTCGCTGTTCTTGAAACAATGGTCTTTTCTCTCTCTCTCTAGAATGTCCTTCAGTACTTTTTGTAGGGTTGGATTCGTGGTCACAAACTCCCCCAGTTCCTCTTTGTCATGGAAACATCTTGTTTCCCCATTAATTTTGAGAGATAGTTTTGCAGGATACATCAATCTGGGTTGGAGGTTATTTACTTTCAGGGCTTGGAATACTTTGCTCCAAGATCTTCTTGATTTGATGGTTTGTATTGAGAAGTCTGTCATAATTCTGATGGATTTTCCTTTATAGGTGATCTGTTCCTTTTCTCTGACAGCTTTTAATATTCTGTTCTTGTGTTGAATTTCTGAGATCTTGATTATTATATGTCTGGGTATGATCTATTTTGATTATAGCTGGCTGGAGTTCTGTATGACTCATATATTTGAATATCATTTCTTTTTCCTTTGCTTGGGAAGTTTTCTTTAATTATTTATGTAAATAGCCTTTGTATTTCATTTGTGTCTACTCCTGCTTCTTCACTCACACTTTTTATTCTTAAGTTATATATCTTCTTGTCATCTTATAGCCTTTATATTGTTACTTCCTGGTTCCTTGTTAATTTTAAGAGGTCTTTCCTTTAGTGAGCACAAGTTGCAAACCTGTCTTCAAGGTTTGATAGTATATCCTTAATTTCTTTCAAGCAGTTTTGCCAATTTTCAATGGAGTTTTTAATTTCCTGGTAGCCTCTTTGAATCTGTTTCACATATTCTAGATTATTTTTATATTCTTTATCAAAGGTTTCTCTTCTTTTTCTATGCCCCTCCATTCTTCCATCTGCGTCTTCTTGAAAGATACTTAGCAATTCTGTTATTATTTTTCTTATATCTTCCTTTACTTGTGTTAGAATTTCTGTTTTTAGTTCTTTTATAATGTCATGAAGATAATTCTTTATGTCAGATGCTGCTTTTTCAGACACCGAAGGTGTGCAACCCTCAATCTCTTCTGTGCTTACCTCTCCTGGGCCAGTAGTGTTTGTGTTGGGGGCTGGAGACTTCCTTTTGTTTCTTCCTCTTGTCATGTTTCTGGTTTCTTCCAGAGGAGTGGATAATGGGGGTCCCCAGCACTTCCTGCATTGGCTATGATTAGTTTGAAGCATTGCTGCCCTCTCCGTCTACTGATGACCACTGAACTACAAGCAGGGGCAGGGCAATCTGGCCCCTCCCTTCTGAGCTGGTCAAGCTCTGGGAGTCTTCACTATATTAGTGTGTGCTGCGAGGATGAGGCCAGTTAGGTATCGCCTCAGGGAGAACTCATCCTTTGCTATTGGATTGTGCAGAGATGGGACTCAGTCCAAGCAGTTCTCACCAATCTGCTCTGCACTAGGAGTGGTTGACTGAAGCCACTGCAGTTCTGGTTCCAGGTTTATCCTATCCAACTCCAAAATGTGGCCTGGCCAATCGCCCACTCCAGTGGGCGGACTGAATTCTATGTACTCACTGTGAGCCGGTACAGATCTCTGAGATGAGTGTTGCTCTCCACTCTGCTGCTCCCCCTGGCGACTGCTTCCTCCTGCTAAAGCCCTCAGGATTGCCATCCCCCAACTTCACTGTGACCCTGTGTCTTCAGTTTCCAGCGGTGTTTCCTACACAATGAGACCAGCTCTGGTGAGAGGGAGTCTGGCTACAGCCTTCCGTCCATGATTTTCTTTTCTTTTTTTCTTTCTTTTTTCCCTTTAGTTTCTTCCTGGATTGAGGGGATCTATCTCCTTCCATCTGCTCTTCTCCAGGATGTTTTATTCCAGCATCTGAGCTGTTTATCTCAGAGAGGCTCTTTAGCTTGCTGATTATTGATCTGCCATCTTCCCAGCTTCCCTGTATTCTTGATGTCAGACAGCAATTGAAAAATATTTTCTTCCATTCCATAGGTTTTCTATTTTTTGTTTGTTTCTTTACCTATACAGAGGTATTTTAGCTTGTTGTAATCCTATTTGTATATTTTTTTTTGCTTTTGTCTCCTGTACTACTGGGGTGATATCCAAAAATAATTGCCTATATTGTCCTAAAGTGTTTTCCCTATATTCACTTTTAGTAGCTTCATAGATTCAGGCCTTATATGTAGGTCTTTGATTCAGTTTGAATTGTCCAGTGTACAGGGTGGAAGATAGTCAACTTTTGCCTATGGATATTCAATTTCCCAGGGAAATATATTGAAGAGGCTGTTATTTCTCAAATGTGTATTTTTGGTACCTTTGTTCATCTATGTGTTTGTATGCATGCCAATATCATATTGCTTAGGTTATTATGGTTCTGTAGCAGATCTTAAAACCAGGTATTGTGATGCTACCTGCTTTATTCAGTTTTTTCAAGGTTTCTTGGCTACTGGAGGTCTTTCAGGTTTCCATATGAATTTTAAGATTTTTTGCTAGTTCTGTGAAGAATGTTATTAGTACTTTAATGGTTATTAATTGAATCTCTAAATGGCTTTGGCTAATATGAATATTGAAGCAATATTAATCCTTCCAACTTATGTACAGGGCAGATATTTCCATTTTTGTACCTTCCTTAATTTTCCATATTAGTATTTTGCAATTTCTATTACAGAGATTTTTCACTTTCTTGATAAAATTATTCTGAGGTACTGTGTTTTTTCATGGTTCATGTGAATGGGTTGAGTTTTATGTTCTCTTTCTTACAAATTCATTATTGTTGTTTAAAAGTACTTCTTATTTTATATGTAGACTTTGAATCCTGTAACTTTTATTTATTCATTTTCATTTACTATTCATAACTCAATCTCATTATATTTTACAGATCTCTTCAGATGTTTGTGCCCTCATAGTTCACTTTGGATGAGTATATGTGTCCTGAAATTTTTTCATTTCTTCTAGGTTTTCTATTTGATAGCATAGAATTGTTCATAAGACTTTCTAATGGTCCTTTACACTTATATGGCATTGATTACAGTGTCTCCTTCTTCACTTGTGCTTTCATTGAGATCTTCTCTTTTTTTATTCTTTATTATCTAAAATTTCTTCTGTTGCTCATTTCTATTTATATTCCATTGTAGAAAGGAAAGATATAACATCAAATTTGAATTTATTTTGATTAATTAAGATTTGTTATGTGGAAGTGTTGCATGCACTAATGAAAATAATATGTATTCTGAAACTTGGAAGGAACATTTTCTAGATGTTTGTTTGGTCCACTCAGTTTATAGGGTATTTTAACCAATGATTCTTGATTAAGATTTTGACTGAGTGACATGCTTATTGACTAAAGTCTCCCACTATTATTCTATGGAGACTGTTTCTCTTTTTAAGTCTAGTAGTGTTTATTTTATAAAATTGGGCTCTCTGCCATTAGGTGCATATACATTTACAAATTTTATAACTCCTTATTGATCCTTTCCTTGATGTACAGCTTGTTTCTTTCAGGTCCTCTTTCCTCTTTTGCCCTTCTTCTTCTGCCCAATCACTGTAGTCCTATGTGTTTCTGGACCCTGCAGACTTGCAGAACCCCCCATCCTGCTTTGTGTAGGTCGATATGCAAAATTCCTTTGAATGCAGTATTAGTTACTGATTACTATTGAGGTTTGTGTGTTCTAATGAGTGCTGGCAAGGCCAGCTGCTCTTCACCATGGAACAACTCCTGTGCATGTGAGTTACAGTGACCTCTCTCTGCTCAATGCCTCACATATTTTTGTTTTTCTCTTTGAATTCTCTGCCTGGTGGGCCTCAGGAAACAGTATGCGGAAGACTTGGGTGCTGACTGGGATTATAGACTGAATATTTAACTTTTGCTATAAAATGCTATTATACTAACACTTTAACTACATTCAATACTTTTTTCCAGAAATGTTTTTGCTCCCACTTCAGCTGCTATAATTGACAGATCACACCACACCACATACACACATACCCCATAGATGCAGAGTCGTTGATGGCAACTACTTTATGCTAACTTTGTCATGTATTACAGTATTATTAAATAATCTGATCGAAAGTCTAGAGTAGTGGGAAAGGAGGACTCCAGCTCTGGGGACATATCCTCCAAGACTCAAGCTTACACTTTCTCACTGTTTGCTCTGAAAGAGTTTCTTTTGTGTATGTCAGTTTCCCCATCTGTAAAACAGGAATCTATCAGAGTCATCATCTATCCCCATACCACAGATAAGAGAAATGAATAATGTACATAGATGTTCTTGGCATGTAATAAGCATGGAATAAGTGTTAGTTCTTAAAATATTTTAGAAATACTTTGAAAAAATCACTCATATTTATAACTGCTGATTTTTCTCCTCTCCATTTTCTTACTTGTATATATGCCCTGTTCAGTTTTTTTTCATCTTCTTTTTTTTAGATATTTGTGCAATCTCAATTGTACTGAAGTTCATAAAAAGAAAGGTGGAAATATTTGTAAATTGTCAATTTTGACTTAATAAATATGTCTGCATATTTAGAAAAATTCAGCTAAAATCTTAATGATTTTTTTCTTTTTAGGACTGGACAGATTGTTTTTATCTTGAAGTTTATAATGTAGTAGTATATGAGAAGAAAGTTAATTTTGTAAATTAATAATGGGTACTTGTAGTCAGGGTTTACAAGAGAAAAGACAAGATTATGACACATGATTTATAGGATTATTTTGTAAGATTCACACAAAAAATCAAATGCAAAAGAGTGCAGATCTATCCACACAATAGAGATACAAAGAATCCAGTGAGGGCCTAGATCCCATGACAATGTCCTGCATGATTCCAGCTGAAGTTCTAGAGCCCATGGCAGTGTCCTCCATGAGTCCAGCTGGAGGCCTACAGCCCATGACAATGTCTCATGCTGTACCAAAGAACTTCATGGAGGTCTAAAGGTCAGAGGTAGGAGTTAGAAAGTCTGTGCCAGTGGGATGAAGGATCTATGCCAGCAGGCTAAGGGATCTACACTGGAGCCAGGAAGTAAAGCTCAAGATAAGGAACAGAGCTCCCTCAGAAAGAACTGTAGCCATCCTCAGCAACAGCGAGGACCTGATCTCCTATGATGATGATAACAGCTGAGTTCATTTCAGGAAAACCAGTGGGGCCAGCTTCTCCAGGAGAATCAACAGCGCATCATCTTTCCATTCAGTTCTCCTTTCATGTTGTTGGCAACAATCCTCAGGTGGGCTTTCCACACACAGAACTGCACTGAAACAGTTCAACTGGGTGTTATAAATTGACCAATAGTTAATCCACCACAGTACTGAGCATATAAATGTTGCATTGAACACTCAGGTTAGGATCACTACAAGGATGCACATAATCCTGAGAATGCAATCATATGTGTAAAGATAAAAATACCAAAGAGGAGAATGCACAGGTAACTCTAAGTGTGAAGTGGTTCAAAAAATTTCAGGGACATCTCTGCTCTCTTGTTTTTGCAGATGTGCCATGTATTGTGATTCAGTGGCAAAGAAGCTGGACAGAACTGCACTGTCTTTCTTTCCAAGTAGTACTGAAACCAGAAGTAGTGTGTATGTGACCAATTAAAGTTGGTACAAGCTATTTATCTATATATCCTTAAATAAGGCAAACAAACTAACCATATATCTTCAGGGAAATGTTAAAGCACTGAACAATCATGCATTGTGAGCAGTTAGAGATGGGAGGCCAACTCAAACTTATTTTAGCCAAGGGCAGCACCAAATTCTCATTATTCCCAGAGGTAGGCAGAAAGATGCTGTGGGCCAGTTGTAAGACAGCCCTGTTCTTCCACAATTCTGAAAACATGCTACTATTAAAAGCATACTAGTATTTAAAGCAATGTGGGTTGATGGAGATCTAGACAGATACGAAAATAAAATTAAAAGTAGTGCTTCCAATCAGTGAGAAAAGATTAAATTTTATACACACACATATATAGTAAATTATTCAATCAATTGCATTCCATATTTTGGAAGAATTTGTTATCTTTACTGAGTTTTAATTTCCATGTTATATAAACGGCTTTTACTTTTACTTTTTGGAGTTTAAGGCTCTTTTGGTGGTAACATTGCAATAAGATACCACTAGTACTTAAATGTAAGGGAAAACATTGCTGCAGTGCTCTGTCAAAATATCATATTCTACATGTTTGAGGCCAGAGCTGGTGGATAAATAGGAAAAATAATGAGAAAAGTGCTGTATTTTGGTTAATGTTTTAGATTTAATTTTTCTGCGTATCTATGAAATTTACAAAATGATCTCTTTTTCTTGATTTTTTTAATATTTAGTTTTTTTATGTGAACATCTTTAAAAAGCTGTCTGCAGCAGGCATCTAAATGCATGTTCAATTATTACACCATTATTTCTTATGGCTTCTCCTGTTTATATGGCCATATTTTTATGGACATGCTTAAAAATTCCCTTAAAATACAAAGTTAAATTTATCACCTTTAGAAACATAGCATTTATTAGTAATCATTAGTGTTTATGAAGCAGTGGGCTCACTGTGTCTCCTGTTTACTCTAGGAATACGGTGTTTTTTGCAGATTGAACACAAGTATGCTCGTCACTGGCAAATTGTCTATTCTGTCATCATTGGTTTTTGTTATTTTAAAGAGAATAAAACAAAAGAGGACAGAATAAAGCAAATCAGAACAAAACAATATAGACAACACAACATTTCATGACAAGACATAGATAATGTCTCTTTCTTTGAAGTAGTTGAGCACACCTTCACACATAATAATATCAAATATAACAAAATAGTATAAAACCATTCACAAGAATGAAAGCATTACAGGACATTCAAAACCAAATATCAGAAAATGAACAATGGCTTCTATAATATCTCATTTTCCATAAAAAATTTGTTTATACTATCACATATATTAAAATACAATGAGACACAGCATGATAGAACCAATGGAAATAGAAGAACAAAAGCATGGTAGGACTTCAAAGCAAGATGATATTAAATCAGCAATGGCTGCAATAATGTCTTGTTTTCTTCAAAGTAGCTGTTCATACCGCCACACATAATAAAATCAAACAAAACATAATAAAACCATTCTAACCAATGAATGAAAACATTATAAGACTTCAAAGCAATATAATAGGGAACCATGATTACCATAAAATCTTATGTATTCTTACCATTTCTTACACTAGGGAGACTACACAGTATTTATACATGTGAGTTTGATTTATTTCACTTATGAGTATGGTCTCAAGTTATATCCATTTATTCATAAATATCTCAAAGTGATCATTCTTTATAGCTGAGCAGTTTTCCATTGTACAAAAATACCATAACTTTTTTTATCCATTCCTCAGTTGATGGGCACTTAGGTTGTTTCCAAGATCTGGCTATTACAAATTGTGCTGCTATTGTGGGAGACCTAAACCTGGTCTCCATTCTGATATAATAAGCCATCCTCACATTTCCGAGTTAAACACTAGGGTTAAGCTTCTGTTTAGAGATAAATTCCTATTTCTTAGCCTTCCCGACACCACGCTGTATGGGACCTCCCACCGTTGCTTGGTAACCTGCTGACGTCAAGGGCTCTGGCTTCCCACGCTTCCCTAACAAAGGATTCCCGCGCTTCCTGAAACATATATATTCGCCGTGCCTCCCTTTAATAAACGAGACTTGATCAGAGCATTGTCTTGTCTCCATTTCTCGTGTTTCTTGTTCCCTTTTCATCCCCACTCCCCCTCTAGGGCCTTCGTTGACCTACCCATGGGTTGGGCCAGCTATAAACATGGGTGCACATATATCACTGTGGTATGATGTTTTCAGTTCTTCTGGGAATATGCCTAGGAGTGGAATAACCAGGTCAAATGGGACTTCCAGTCCAAGATTTTTGAGGAATCTCCAGGCTGACCTCCACAGTGGCTGCACCAGTTTACACTTCCACCAACAGTAGAGAAGAGTTCCTTTTTCCCCGCAGCCTCTCCAGAATTTGTTGTTGTTAGTTTTCTTGATTCTAGCCATTCTTTCTGGAGTGAGATGGAATCTCAGTGTGGTTTTAATTTGCATTTCCCTAATGACCAATGATGCTGAACATTTTTTCATATATTTATTGGCCATTTGTATTTCTTCATCTGAGAACTGTGTATTCAACTCAGATGCCCATTTTTTGGATTGGGTCTTTGAATTTTGGGGGTCTGATTTTTTTTAATTATTTGTAAATTTTAGACAGAAGTCCTTTGTCTGAGGGACAGTTCACTAAGATTATTTTTCCCAATTTGTTGATTTTCTTTTCACTCTGCTGGTGATTTCTTTCTACACGCAGAAACTCTTTAATAAGATGTGATCCCAGTTATTGATTCTATGAAGTATTTTGCATGCAGTTTGACTTTTGTTCATGAATTCTGTACCTACCCCTATGTCTTCAAGATCTTTACCTACTTTGTCTTCCAACAGATTTAGTGTTCCTGCTTTAATATTTAGATCTTTGATCCATTTAAACTTTACTTTAGTACATGGTGACAGGCATGGGTCTAGTTTTAGTTTTAGCATACAGAGAGTCAATTTTTCTAGCACCATTTATTTAAAAGACTATTGTTCTATCAGTGAATGTGTTTGGACCCTTTATCAAAAATAAGGTGGCTGAGTATGTTTGTAGTTGTGGTTGTATCTTCTAATCTATTCCATTGATCTTCAGATCTGTTTTTATTCCAGTACCATGTTGATTTTATTATGGTAGCTTTGTAGTGTAACTTCAAGTCAGGGATTGTGATGCCTCCTGCCTTGCCTTTGCTGCTTAAGATTGCCTTTGCTATTCTAGGTCTCTTCTGGTTCCATATGAATTTTAGGAGTGATTTCTCTAAATCTATGAGGAATGCTTTTGATTGGGATTGCATTGAATCTGTATAACAATTTTGGGAAAATGGCCATTTTCACAATATTTATTCTTTCTTTCCATGAACAAGAGATCTCTTTCCATTTTCTGAGGTCCTCTTCAATTTCTTTTTTTTTAGGATATTATAATTTTCCCTGTATAGCTCTTTTACTTCTTTCCTTAGATTAATTCCTAAGTATTTCATTTTTTGGATGTTATTGTGAAGGGTTTGGCTTCTCTTGTTTCTCTGTGATTTTATTGTTAGTGTATAGGAATGCTATCTATTTTTGAGTACTGACTTTGTATCCAGCTACATTGCTGAATTTATTTATTATATCTAGGAGTCTTTCAATGGAGTTTTGGGGGTCTTCTATGTAGAGTATCATGTCATCTGCAAATAATGATAGTTTAACTTCCTCTTTTCCTATTGTTACTCCTTTTATTTCTCTCTCTTGTCTAATTGCTCTGGCTAGTATTTCCAGTACTATGTTGAATAGGAGCAGTGATAATGGACATCCTTGTCTTGTGCCTGATTTTAAAGTAAAGACTTTCAGTTTTTGGCCATTTAATATGATTCTGGCCGTTGGTTTGTCATAGATGGCCTTTATCATATTGAGGTAGAGACCATCTATTTCAATTCTCTGTAAGGCTGTTATCATGAATGAGTGTTAGATTTTATCAAAAGCTTTTCTGCATTTATGGAAATAATCATGTGATTCTTATTTTTGGCTCTATTGATATGGTGGATTACATTTATTGATTTACATATGTTGAACCATCCCTGCATGCCTGGGATGAATCCCACTTAGTTATTATGTATAATCTTCTTGATGATTTGCTACATCCTGTTTGCCAATATTTTATTGAGAATTTTTGCACCTATGTTCATTAGAGAGATTGGCCTGTAGTTCTCTTTTTTAGTTGGGTTTTCTCAGGTTTTGCTACTAGAGTAATATTTGCTTCCAGGAATGACTTAAGAAGAATTGATTCCCTTTCAATTTCATTGAAGAGGTTGAGGAGTTTCGGCATTAAGTCTTCTTTGAATTTCTTGTAGAATTCCGCAGTGAATCCATCTGGGCTTGGGCTCTTTTTTGTTGGTAAGGATTTAAATGCATTTAAAATTTTATTAATAGAAATTGGATTATTTAGAAGTTTTACATATTCTTAACCCAGCTTTGGTGGTTCATGTATTTCTAGCAATCTTTCCATTTCTTCTGTGTTATTGAACCTATGAGAGTAGAGGTTTTTGAAATAAGTGTTGATGATCTTCCGTATTTCCACAGAATCTGTAGTGATTTCACCATTTTCATTCCTTATTGCATGGATTTGAGTTTTTTTTTTCCTTTTTAAATTAAGGTTGGCTAGGGCCTTATCAATTTTATATATTCATTCAAAGAACAAACTCTTTGATTCATTGATTCTTTATGTTGTTTTCTTAGTCTCTATTGCATTAATTTCTGCTTTGATCTTTATAATTTCCTCCCTTCTTTTTGCTTTGGGCTTGACTTCTTTTGCTACATGTTTGAGTTGTAGCATCAGGTTGTTTATTTGTGTTTGTTCTGTTTCCTGATGTGGGAACTCAGTGTAATAAATTTTCTTCTGAGGACTGTTTTCATTGCATCCCACAGGTTCCAGTAAGTTGCATTTGTATTTTCAGTTTTTATAGATAAAAGATAAATGGTTAATTTCCTCTCTGATCAACTGATTGTTTAAGAGTGTATTATTCAAGTTCTATGTGTTTTTGGGTTTTTTGCAGTTTGTTTTATCATTAATTTCTAGTGTCATGGTGCTATGATCTAATAACATGCATTGGATAATTTCAATTCTTTTGCATTTACTTAAGTATGTTCTGTGGGCTATTATATGGTCTATTTTAGATAATGTTCCATGTACTGCTGAGAAGAATGTATATTCTGATGTTGTTGGATGAATCACTCTGTATATGTCTATCAAGTCCATTTGTTCACATGTATGATTCAGTTCTGTTATTTCTTTGCTGATTTTCTGTCTGGTTGAACTATCCCTTTGTTTCAATGGTGTGTTAAGTTTTCCTGTTATAATTGTGTTATTGCTTATTTGATTTTTCATTTCTATTAATACTTGTTTTGTATATCTGTGTGCCCTGGAATTTGGTGCATGTATATTTAAGATTGTTATGACTTACTCTTGAAGTTTTCCCTTAACTAGTATGTAGTGACCTTCTTTATCTCTTTCAATCATTCTTGGTTTGAAGTTCACATTATCTGCAAACAGAATAGCTACCCCTGTTTTTTTTTTTTTTTGGGGGGGGGTTCTTGTTGCCTGAAGTAATGTTTTCCATCCTTTGACTTTCAGTCTATGAGTTTCCTT
The DNA here is from genome assembly GCA_004027455.1 of Hydrochoerus hydrochaeris. NCBI lineage: Eukaryota > Metazoa > Chordata > Mammalia > Rodentia > Hydrochaeridae > Hydrochoerus > Hydrochoerus hydrochaeris. The sequence continues at coordinate 228,925 of PVLA01000193.1, read as the reverse complement.
TTGTGTTAGATGGGTTTCTTGTAGACAGCATATGGTTGGATATTGTTTCTTAATCCACTCTGCCAGTCTGTTTCTTTTAATTGGTGAACTGAGGCCATTTACATTAGTGGTTATAACTGTTATATATTGGTTTACTTTCGACATGTTATCTTTTGCTGCTGCATCTTTACCTTTCTATTCTAATTGTCTGCCTTGCTTAGTGGATTTTTCCTATGTCTATCTAGAATGTCTTTCAGTAATCTTTGTAGGGTTGGTTTGGTGACCATGAAGTTCTTCAGCTGTTCTTTGTCATGGAAGTATCTTATTTCTCCATCCCTTTTGAAGGACATTTTTGCAGGGTACATCAGTCTGGGTTGGAAGTCATTTTCCTTTAGGATCTGAAATACTTCACTTCATGCTCTTCTTGACTTCATTGTGCTGAGAAGTCTTCTGTTATTTTGATAATTGTTCCTTTATAGGTGATCTGTCTTTTCTCTCTGATAGTTTTTAATATTCTGTTCTTATGTTGGATTTCTGGGATGGTGATTATTTTATGTTTGGGTGTAGTTTTAGTTTGGTTATGGCTATTTTGAGTTCTATATGCTTCACTAATCCATATGTCAGGTTCCATTCTCATGTTTGGGAAATTCTCAGCTATTAGTTCTGTTAATAGCCTCTTGATATCATTTGTGCTGTTCCCTTCTTTTTCATTTATCCTTATCAATCTTATGTTGTTTTTCTTTGCATCATCTTGCAACTGTTGAATTGTTATTTCCTAATTTTTTGTTATTTTTAAAAGATCTTTCCTTTCCTATTCACTAGCTGCAGGCTTGTCTTTGAGGTCTGAAATTCTATATTCACTTTCATTGAGGTGGCTTTGCCAATTTTCAAAGGAATTTTTGATTTCCTGTATATCTCTTTGAATCTACTTCATGCATTCTGTTTGTTTCTTGTATTGTTCATTTATGGTTTCCATATTTTTGCATTGTTCCTCTAATTTTTTAACTGTGTCCTTTTCAGATGTGTTCAGCAGTTTTTTAATTACCTTTATTATTTCTTCTTTTACATGGGAGATTATTCATGACTTGAGTTCTTTTATAGCTTCCTGGAGTTGTTTCTTTATTTCTATTAATATCATTTCAGGCATTTCAGGTGTTTCACTTATATTGTTTTCTATGTACATGGCTTCTAGGTTCTGTTGTGATGGGCTGGAGGTTTAAGATTGCATTTTGGTCTTTTGTCTTGTCATTTTCTTATATTTCCAGTTTTTGAACAATGTTCTAAAGCTTCTCCCAACCCCCAGTGTGTTGGAAATCACCTCATGTACGCTTGGCTCCTGGAATTCATGTGGCCTCATCTTCCCAGATTTGAAAGATGGTCACTAGGCATGGTCCAGTCAAATCAGTGGAACCTCTGATGCCCCCTCCAGGGTTTCAGGAAGCTGGGGGTGCTCCTAACTGCTGGGAGCCATGATCTAAAACTTTCCCTGAGCCTGCACAGGCACACTGTAACTCACCTCACATGGCCTCAGCTCCCCAGATTGAAAGAAGGTCTCTAGGAATGGTCCAGTCAGGCCAGTAGAGCCTCCCGTGCCCCCTCTGGGGTTTTGGAAAGCTGGGCCTCTGTCATCATTGTTAACCATTATTGGTGTTCTGTGGTCTGGAGGCCACAGTCTGTTGACTTGGCCTCCAGAAAGGCAGGTTAGTTTAAATCATTTCCATAGAAGAGGTTTTGTTAAGTGTTCTTCATTTTTTAGACTTGAGAGTAAAAAGAAAACATTTCATAGCAGAGGTTAGAAACAAGATCTTAATATAATATTAACTAGTTCTGGTGTATGTGAAGGTTGAATGAAATGGTTTTTGGGGACATTACTTGGTCAGAAAAATTTAATATTCCACACAACTTTGTTCACAATATTATAATTATATTAATATTTCATATTATACTCATTTTTTGAATTCTAGTTTTATAATGACTAAGCCTTAGCCAAATATATTTGTATATTTCAATAATCAAGACATATTTACATCAGAATAAAGTGTTGTCTGTGAATAACAGCCAGTGGAGACTGAAAAAGATTTTGTCAGCACAAATGTACTTTTTCTTCCCTTTATGAATTAGAAAGCTTAGTCAGTGATTGCTTTAAATTATAGGCTCATAATCTTACCACTTAGCAGTCACATAATTACCAAGTCCTTATCTGTTGCCCACTAATTTCCATTTGTAATGTGGCTGCTTTGGAATGGGAGGAGAAATACACAAGAATCTAAAATAAGAAGAGGAATAATGATAAAAACTTAAAATGTTCTGGCAAGTGAATAAAGCTCTTATTGTCTTGTAGCTACTTCCTCCTATTGTAGGTCCCTTCTAGGTGGAAGACTACTAGTGTCTGTAATTTTTGAAGAATAGTGAGTTTATTTCAATCAAAGTAGAAGTTTGATAGCAATATTGAGCTTGATCTAGTGAAATAAATAACAAATATACTTCAACTTAAATATGGAGATAGTCTGATTTCTCTCTTTCCTTAAAGCTCACCACACACACACACACACACACACACACACACTAGTTGCTAATGTGTGGGTGAACACTTCTTAATTTTTCATGTATTCATTTGGGGACCAAAAAACATTTCTATGCATTATCTACATGGATTTCATAAAGCAAATAAGGATGACTAAATGATCATTGCTGTTTGATATTTACAATATATAAAAGAACATGAAATTGTCACTTTAATACATCAGGACCACTCTGATAAAGATGGAGTCAAAAGTGGGATGTGCTGGGCTTGACTTAGTCCTTCTTTACGCCCCTAATTTTGTTTCATTTTATTCATTGGTGAAAATAACATGAGATGTATCAAAGCTCCCGGATTTGTACAGTGACTTCTTTTTTGCACATTCCAGTCTTATCACTAGTAAGTAGGGATTTTAAAAGTTTGGTATACTATAGGAGGAGAAGCACTTGGAATAAAGATTTTTTTTAAGGTCCCACATTAGGCACTTTTATTATTTAATCCATTAATATAACACTATATTTAACAATGGGGAAAACTAAGGCAAAACTTTTAGTTTGTTAAGGTTATATAAACACCAAGTGAGAGATTTGAGATAGAGTATTTAAGATCTACTGTTCCCAGATACAAAGATGATCCCCACATCTCTGACTTTGCATGGCATTATTATCTGGATTATAATCAATATCAACTAATATTATTCCAATGAGTTGTCTTGAAGGCAATTATAGCAAGTAATTATGAGACACAATTTGAAGAGATGTGGCTGGAATATCTACCACTGATGCTTGAAATTCTCTAGTGTAAAAAGTAATTATTTTGGAAATTAGTGGCTGTTCAATCTGTTGGCACCCTTAGCACTTCATAATAAATAAGTTTAACTGGTAACAAAAATGTAAGGATCTCAAGTTCCCAACCATGTTATTGAAGTGGCACAGTTCCAGTGTACAAAAGTAGAAATGGAGATTTTGTTATTGTCAAGAAAGACACATTGGAGAGAAGAAGACAAGATGGCTGATCAGTAAGCAACAAAATACAAAGCCTCCTGGGAAAGACAAATCATGTGCCAGAATAAAACACCCTAGAGAGACCCAGACAGAGGGAGATGGATCCTCTTGACACAGGAAGAAATTAAAACATAAAAAAAGCTCATCAAATACTTTGGGACTACAACTGAAATAGCTAAAAATTACATGACACAGCATTTTTGCGGTGACCTGCCAAATTTGTACCAGCTTGAATCTGTGCCAGCAGGCAAAGCTGCCCAAACTCATTCCTGCCGCCACTCACAGGAAGCACAGCAGTGCTGAAATTGGGGTTTGATGAGCCCAACTGAAAGTGGAGCTGGTGAAGGGACCTTCATTAATCCATGGTCTGTGCTGGGAATGAAACCCCCCTACACGGGAAGGGCATGACCAAATGGGCGACATGTTGGAATCGGGGAGGAGGAGCCTGAACTGGGAGTGACAGTGACTTCAGTTGGTTTCTCTCTCCCCAGAGCAGATTCATGGGATTTGCTTGGACTGGGCCATGACCCTGGCCAGGACCCAATGAGCTGTGCCAAATCCATTCCCTGCACGTAGCACGCACTAACCAGGTGAAAGCACCTGAACTTTGGCTGGCCTGGTGGGGAGGGGAAGGCATACAAAGCTGCTGCTTACACCTCACTGACAAAAGCAGGCAGGAGAGGGCGTAGGTCCCTCGCCAGCTTGCTTTGGAGGAAACATGGCCAACAGGGAAGGGGGTTGGGACCTGCACAGTAACCCATGTGGAGGAAGCCAGGACCATGACAGGAGAGAGAGGCAGGAGGAGCCCCCATCCCAGAACCAGGAGAGGGAAAAACAAGGGAGACTGAGGGTAACAAACACACAACATCAGACATGGCTTCAATGGACATTAAGAGATATCATTGAGACCTTGTAGATGAGCTCAAAACTGAAATATTAAATCAGGTAAAGCAAGATATGAGTAGAGTAATAAAAGAAATGCTCTCAGGAAGCATCTCTCATGATGATACAGATGGAAGAAGGGAGGAACACACAAAAAAGGAGAGAAACATTCAATAAAGGATATAAAGAAAATATAGAATACATGAAGCAGATTCAAAGAGACTACCAGGAAATTAAAAACTCCATTGAAAGCTGGCAAAACTCCTGAAAAGAAACTAAGGATAGACTATCAAAACTTTAAGACAAGTTTGCAATGTGTGATCATGAAAGGAAAGTTCTCTTAAAAATAACAAGGAAACAGGCAGTAACAATACAAAGGCTAGAAGATGACAAGAGAATCTACAATTTAAGAATAAGAAATGTGAATGAAGAAGCAGGAATACATACAGGTGAATTACAAAGGCTATTCATACAAATAATTAAGGAAAACTTCCCCAGCATGAGAAAAGAAAATGACTTTCGATTGTGTGAGGCATACAGAACTCCAGCCACCTACAACCAAAACAGATCTACACCCAGACATATAATAATCAACATACCAGAAATTGAATATAAAAACAGAATATTAAAAGCTGTCAGAGAAAAGAAACAGATTACCAAAAAGGTAAGCCCATCAGAATCATGGCTGACTTCTCCACACAGACCATCTGATCAAGAAGAGCTTAGAGCAAAGTGTTTCAAGCCCTGAAAGAAAATAACCTCCAGCCCAGATTGATGTACCCTGCAAAACTGTCACTAGAAATTAATGGAGAAATAAGATGCTTCCATGACAAAGAGGAACTGGGAGAGTTTGTGACCACCAATCCAACCCTACAGAGAATACTGAGGGACTTTCTAGAGAGAGAGAAAAAAATACCAGGATTTTAGGAACAGTGACAAAAAGGCCTCAATGAGTGGGGCAGGCAGTAGAATGAAAGAGAAAACTAGACAAAGGCAGAAAAATAGCATAGCAGAAATGAGGCAGAGAAGGATAACTAGAAACTCTAACATAGATGGCTTTGATAACGCTACATTGTTAATAGTGCACCAGGATTTACAACCCACATTACTCACACTACTCTGTTTAGATGGATTATATTCTGTTCCAGTAATTCTACCTGTACTAGATTTGAGGGCACAGACAGTAATCCCAAAAATAACAGGATATAGTACGGTAATCTTCCTTAATTTCCTATTAACTTAATCTAAAGTTCTGTAAAACCTAAATTGTTTTACCATGACTGATCATAATTGAATCTGGTTTGTTGGATCTCTGTTTCGTATTGATAGATTTTATTCTGAGCTGTTATGATTGATAGTATCAAGTCTGAGAGTATAGGCAACTGCACTTAAGATGACAAGATCCACTAGAATATACACTATGGTTTGATTATTAACTGCCTTTGAAGTTTTATACTGCCTACAATGTTTTATTTTACTAATATTGTTATATACTGCTATACTCAATTATACTGCTATATTCACTTATGCCTGATGATATAGACATTCTACTGAAGATAATAAGAAACAACATAGTAATCATTGTAGATCACCTTGTACTGTGGTTTTATCTGACTTTTTGGTTTCATGTTTTTATAGGAATTTGTTTTGTTTTGTCTTGCTAAGTTTTGTTTTTCCCTCTAATACAGAAAGGATAGAAATACATGTAGAGATTCAAGCATGCGTAGTTGTTTACAGTCTCATTGTTTGAATATCTACTTTGTATGCTTTAATTTTGTAACTTGAACAACTATTTCTGAGGACAATATGTATTTTATTAACTAGTGATTTCTTATTGTTTATCTTTTTTTGGAATTCTGTATTATCTCTACTCTTTACATGCTTTTGTTTCTCTTTAAATAAATTTAAAAAAAAAGAAAGACACATTGTTGGATATTTGGAAAATAAATTGAAATCTGAACATATGAGAGTTTCAGAAACCAAGGTGATAAAGTAAAAGGGAAGGATGCTATTTAAAGACATGATGTTGATTAAAAATTTCTTTGGATTTAATGAAGATTTGAATCCTCAGTATGAAAAAGCACAGTCTTGATCATATTTTTATTTTTATTTATTTATTTATTTATTTATTTATTTGTTTGTTTGTTTGTTTGTTTATTTTTTGGTACCAGGGATTGAATTCATGACCTGGTGCCTGCTAGGCAGGCACTTAAGCCACTGAGCTAAATCCCCAGCTAAATACATGTCTTTTTAAAAAATCAGTACCAAGGATTGAACTCACAACCATGTGATTGCAAAGCAGGCACTTATGCTGCTGATCTAAATCCCCAAATGAAGGCGAATGTATTCATAGGACATTATCAGAAAGCAGAGTAGCTATGAAAGAGAAAAGACTTCACAAGAATACCCTGGAAAATGTGGGTGCTGTAGAAGAGGGCAGTGTCTTATGATGATGAGAGGCATGAGCTAAAGTGTCAGGAGAACAATGTGCTGTAGAGCAGAAAGTTAGACCATTGTGCAACAACACCAGCAAAGTAACGTCCAGGTTCTATATCTAAAATGCTAGAAGGCAGAGAATACTGAACCTTCCTGTTAACTAAAATGAAGTAGGTAAATATCAAATTTTAGAAGAGTCACAGGTTAAGAGAGCAGGAGTGAGGAAACTTGAGGAACTCCAAACCAAACCAAACCAAACCAAACCAAACCATACCAAACCAAACCAAATCAAACTAAAACAGAACAGAGAGGAGTAGGAAGCTAAATCTAAATGCAAACCTAGTCATTCTCAGTAACAGGAAACCCAACACTGACCATACTGCTTAACATCAGCTGAGACGGGCCAGAGTATAGTGATCTGAAAGTGAGCAGCACTAGACATTTCCAGAAATGGTTCTTTGGGGAATCAGGGGTACAGGGAGAGGTGCATCTCAGAGATGTGCCAGTGCAGAGGAAGTAGGAAGGGGACAGAGCCTTGAACTGGCAGCTCTCAGGCATGTACCTTGCTCTTCTACATTATGCATGTCAACACTGAAGAAGCTGTTTTACTGAATTGGTAAGGGAGAGGTTTAAGCAATGAATTCCACAAATGCTGAGGAAATGAAAAAAGATTAAAGTAACTTTAAAATTTTTCCAAGAAATAAAAAGGAAGAAAATGCTACTTATATTTCCATTAATGAAAATCTGTCCAAAACAACCATGAAGCAGAAGAAAACAAACAGGGTACTTTTAGCAGAATTAAATATACTCAAAAAGTTTTCAGAATTATACATGTGCATATGAATGTAGATGTTTGACCTTTCTATGTGTATGTATTATGTACCCTTGAAGCATACATATCTATATCTATCTATCTATCTATCTATGTATCATCTATGTATGTATGTATGTATGTATCATCTATCTATCTGTATATCTATCTATCTATCTATCTATCTATCTATCTATCTATCTATCTGCCTTTAAGTGATACACAGCTGAATATACTTAACAAAGTTAGAAATTGAGGAAAATATGGAAACAAATGAAAAAAACCATCTCAGAAGAAAAGATAAATTATTAGGTGTCCCAGAGTGAATCACTTAAAATGAAACCTTAACAAAGAACATTGAAAAAAGGGCAAAAACAATGAAGAAGATATAAAGAATAGAATTTAGAATAGTAATCTAGGTAAATTTTCTGGAAAAAGATCTTAAGCCTATATAATGAAAAGAGGCACTGGTTTTTCCAGTAAAATTGAACTGCAGTATTTAAATCTGAGATGTAGTCTAGTCAAAGCATTCAGTAGAAATTTCAGGAAAAGAATAATAAATTGCTGATATAGTTAAATGATTTAGGCAACCTTACACCAGGCTGTGCTCAACTATCCAGGTTTCATTAGAATAGTGTCAAATGTGCAAGAACTGAGATCACATAGGCTCAGAGGGCCTACACAGACATCCAAGGGAGACTCTTCATGCCTTTGGGGAAGAAATAATGGGAAAATTCGGCAAAGGACTGATAGTGGTAATTTAATGCTTTTAATTGTTGCACAACATTAAAACAAGAATGCTATATGTTTTAAAAAGGGAGAAATATAAAAAATAGAAAATAACAAAAGAAAAAAGAGGAAAGTATGGTAAGAACATTGACTAATATGACAAGAGGTAAAGAATATTATTTAAACCCCATAGATCAGTTAGTGAATGGGTACAGAGGAACAAAAGAGGACCACACCTTCATAAAATATATAACTATATATTTACAAATGGAACAAAAATATGAGATTTTCAAAAATAATAAGATAATTTAAAAAATAATAAGAGAAGATTTATAGCTTAAAGAAAATGTAAATATGACATAATGTGTATAGTTACTATAAAATTAAATTATATGACACTTTTGAAAGCAGTGTATCAGTACTTTCAAAAAAGATGTTTTAGATACAACTAACCTCTGAAGGGAAAACTGTTTTCACAGAAGTGTAAACTAAACCAAAATCCTTCTTTTAAATACAGATATCCACAATGCACATTGATTAAAAAAAATAAGAATAAAGCAGTGAACAAAAGGCAAAAAGAAATAATGAAAAATTTTGCTTTGCAATCTTGATGTCAGACTAATTGGTTAAAAAAGCATTAAGTGAGGAGACTATAAACCAAAATTAATAATGCAATTTTAATAGTTATGAATATCTATGTATGAAATAGCAACTACCTACACAAAGTAGAATGAAAAGATGTGCAGAGAGAAATGAACACATTAACAATAAACACATTCTAACATGCCATTTTTGGCCAAAGATATAGCAAGTGCACAAAAAGTTAGAGGATGAATAATTTAAACAATATCTGGGATAAAGTAGACACAGTTTATGTAGATTTCAATAAATTTCACATCATAATATGTTCTGAAAATAGATTTTTTTACTTTCCTTCTAAAGCACATATATCTCTTAGAAAACTGATGTATTGTTTATGTATTACATCACCAAGAAATCATTGATAAAGTCTGTAAATATATTGCAAATAAAACTTTCTGATTAAAATATAAAAACCCTGCAAATTAAAAAGAAGTAATAGTAAAATGTCAGAAATTTATTCCATGGAAATTTAAAATCTACTCTTAAAGAGCTCTTGGGTGAAAAACACAATACAAATTAAAATTTCTTAATTCCTGGAAAAGTTAATAAGCACTTACATGTCAGAGTCAATGGAATAAATTTAAAGCACTGAATATAAGCAAATTTGATAGCCTACAAGGATTTACTAATAAAATTAACAGTGAAAATAAATGGTTTGAATTTCTATTATAAGATATTGTCCAAACAATGACATGGTAAACAAGATGAATAACAGTCAGAAAATAATAACAAAAGTCTAATAATGTATAGACCAGAAAATATTAGATCAAACTAAGAGCCCAAAATCTTAGTTCTTAGAAAATATTTTAAAATTCACTGGTGAATTCTTTGAAGAAAAATGAGAAAAATATAAATGTTCAAAATATCTGTTGATAAAGGAAATTTGAAACAATATATTATTTTTATATTTCTATGAAATAATTTCTGAGGAAAATGAAATTTAACTAAATTGGTCCCCTAGAAATAAAAAAATTCTCCTCAGTTTCTATAGCAGAAATAGTAAAAATTTTCAGCATATTAGCTCACAAAAATACCAAGTTCAAATGCTACCACAAGAGATTTCTGCCCAAGTATTGAAAGACTTTATAATTCCAAAGGTCAACAAACAGACAAACAAACAAAACCAAATGTCTTTCAGAGCTTAGAAAATTAATGACATATTCTGAATTAATTCCAGTTACTTGGGAGACTGAGGCAGGAGGAGTAGAAACTTTAGGGAACCCTGTGCAACTTACTGAGATATCATTTCAAATTAAAAATTAAAAAGAACTCTGAGTGAGGTTCAGCGCCCCTGTATTTGACTGCCAGTATTGAAAAATAAAGAACAAGAACACTTTAAACTGATTATATGACTCAGGATGAACAGGGGCACAAGTAGATACAATATAAAAATGTAGGTCAGTGTTGTCTATGAACCCAGATGCAAAGACATTAATTACAAAATTAGTAAGGAGAATGGGGAAATAAATTAAGAAAAACACCCCATGACTAATTGGAGTTTATACTATGATTTCAAATTCTGTGCAACATTATAAAATCTATTAATATAAATTTCCAAATTAACAAATATAAGATGACAAATATGGTTATTTCCAAATATGCTTTGACTGGTTTTGGCAAAATTCAGCAACACATCCTATTAAAAATTTTCAAGAAAAGAAGTATGAATGAACATTTTCTTAATAGCATGATATACAAATACCTCAATTTTAAGGCCAGTTTCTTGACAGGAAGGTAAAATATATTTCTTCTAACCTTAGAAACAAGCCAAGGTAACCCATTCACTTTGCTGCCATTAACCCTGTTGTGAAAGCCGACACAGTTAAGCAAAGAAGAACTGCAAGAGGCAGAAGAATAGGAACTGAAGAAAAATATGACTAATAGCTGATATGATAGTATATCTGGAACATCCTAGGGAAGCAATAATAAAACTAACTCAAACAATAAAATAATTCATCAGGATAGTAAGACATAAACTTTGCATATGAAAATCAGTGACTTACATATGCAGAAAAAATAGAATATAGTGGTAAAGAAGACCTCATTTATAACCATAACAAAAAAGATAACATACTTAGGAATAAATTTAATACCATAAATGAATTAAATTCATTCACTGAAAGATATGAAGAAGAAAAATACCAACCACATTTTAAATAGGAAGAACAATAAAATCTCCAAGGGCAAAGACATATTTCTAGAAATGTTCAGGGCAGAAAGTATTTTCTTAAATACATGGCTCACTATCTGCTCAATATCACTATCACAGTTTCACTTTCATAAGTAAAAGAGTAAATGCTACATCTTGGCAGAGAATCTAGTATATTTCCATTCAATGATGAGGAATCTTTTAGAATTATTGATGAGAATTAGCTCTCTTGCCTAAGATCTATATAGCTTTCATATGAAAAAGATCTTCAATCCATTGTATTTTAGAAAAGCACAGAGTTAAGGATGTCTTACATTTTCCTTGAATAGTTCTACAGAGAACAAAGGCCTCACTGGTCCTTTCCTACCAGTTGCTCCTGGTAGGAAAGCACACTGTCTCTATAGCCCATCTCCAGGTCATGCTGACACTGGCAGGGCCCATGAATTCCAGTGACCTAGGACTGCCATAACTGACACTGTGTTCCTTGCCACCATATCTACAGAAGATGCTGCTCATAATTGCATGAACCCAAGGGTACAGGAGGACTTCTCCCAGTTCTGTGTAATGTTAACATGCTGGGATGTTGATGTGCCAGTCATGCAGATTCTTGTATTCATTTATGCACTTGTTATGGTCTAGACTCTTTAAGGATTTGGTGTATGTTATGATTTGTGTCTACATGTCTCCCTGAAGCCTCATGTGGTCATGGAGGGCAGGTATTTCAGAGGCAGCTAACTCTAGAGTTTGTAATTGATTCATGGTCTAATGCTGGGATTAAAGGTGTGAGTGCTATACCCATCTGTGATGGTTTATGTCAGTGGCCCCCAAGCCTCATGCCTTTGCATTATGCATTTGTGACTGGTTCATTGTCTAGCCCTTGGACTGGAGATGTGAGTGCTACACTGGCCTAGGGGTGGAGCCAGGATGTGATTTAATGGCAGGAAGAAGGTGTCTCTCTCTCTTGCCAGTTTTGGCTTGCTGTTTGCAGCCACTATGAACTACAGACCTGCCATGCCACCCTGCCTTGGAGCTAACTGAGTATGGACTGAAACCTCCAGAAACTAAGAAATAAACCTTTCCTTTCCCAACTTTGGACATCAGGTATTTTGTCTCAGCAACGAGTGAAAAGTAATTAAGACACCACCCTAGTGTAAGTAGTCTGCATACAACATAAAGAACAAAAGGAGGCTTCTTCTCCTTCTTTTACTCATGTTGCTTTTTCTGTTTTCCATCATGAATGGTTGCCCATCTGCCATGTGCCACTTTGCCTTGGAGCCAGTTGATTTTGTAGAGGACTAAAGCCTCTACAAATAGTGAGCTAAATAAACCTTTTCTCCTTTAACTTTGGATGTTAAATATTTTTGTAGCAGCAACAAGCAAAGTAACTAAAACAGAATTTGGTACCAGAAATGGGGTTGTTGCTGTGACTATACCTGACCATGTGGTTCAGGAGCCTTTGGGAATGGCTTGTGGGAAGAGATTAAAGTGATTCAGAGATGCTAGCTGAAAAAATAAAACAGGAACACTTTAAGATGTTCTATATGGGAGACTTTGGTCAGAGCTCTAAAGACCAGAAAACTGGTAAAGATCAGACTCAGAAGGTTTCTGATGGGAATAAGGACTGTACTAGCTATTGGACTCTAGAAAATGTGTTTTATGGCTTGGAAAAGTTTTTCTGCATTGTGCTTATGTCCAGAGACTTTGCCTGAGACTGAGGTTAGGGGCAACAGACTAATTAATCTGCTAGAAAAAAATTTCAAAGCCGTTGAATGTTGAGGCAGTGGCATGGCTACTGTTGGGGACTTTTAGCCAAATTTGTATTGATAGTCAAAAGTAAAGAGCCCAATAGAATGATTTAAAACACTGAGAGTTTGGACTGAAAGGAAATTCAAGTAGAATCATAGACAGTAAGGATGGAACAGGGGAAATATTGATTGAGAAGAAACAGGAAATAGAAAAGAATGTCTAAGAACATTAGATATCCTGAAAGCAGCAAGACTCCACACTTCGCACACTCAAACTTGCAAAATATTTTGTTTTGAGAAGAAAGCCTCAGAGCACCACTTTCCAGGATGGCAGTAGCATAGGAAATTTGTTCCTCATAATTGTCACTGCCTCTTCATCAGAAAGTAGGTGTCTAGGTTGTTCTCAATCTCCCATCACTCCCTGTCAGGACTCTGCTGCGTGCATGGGGTGTGTAAGCTGTGAGTGCTACACCCACCTTAGGATGTGTAGCCTGCATACAAATAAGAAACAGAAGTAAGTTTTCTCTTCCCCTTTTGCTTTTGTTTCTTTTGCTGTTTTCCATGTTCCACCCTGCCTTGGATCCAGCTGATTATGGACTAAAACCTCTACAAACTGTGAGCTAAATAAACCTCTCTTCCCTTAATATTGGGTGTCAGGTATTTAGTCTCAGCAATGAGGAAAATAAATAAGACAGGATGTGTCAGTAAGGAAACAGACAAAAATCTCTACCCTCATTGCATCTCTTACTAGAATGGGAGTAGAATAGGTAGGGTATGGAGTGGCCTGGGGAAATAGGCCTACATGGGAAGTCAAAGTAGGGAGTTGGGCAGTAGGGGTATTTACTGATGTCTTCCCACTGGCTTAAACCTCTGTATAGGCCAGTAGTAGTGAACCTATGGTGTGCATGCCACAGTGAGCCATTTGTGTCACTGAAATCTCTAAAAGATTTGCTATCTCTATTCTGGACCTTCTGTGGTAGTCTGGAACAGTGTTACACATTGTAACAGGAAGCCATAAATCATCTGTAGATGAAGCAACTTCAATTCTTTTACCCATATTTGTGTGAATAGTTACCATGAGATGCTCATTTTTTGGAAGAAAACCCTTTCTTCAATTCCCTGATTTTCTTCATACTTTTTAAGGAGTTGAAAATGTTTTTAATGTTTTGAACAAAGAAAAATTGTGTGTTTAATATTTTAGAACATAAGACACTTTGTAGATGATGGATTTGAGACTCTAATACATAGTCCAATTGTAGTCCCATGGTTTCTGAGCCTTGTGAAAGTATATTGTTTTATAATATTATAATTCACATGTGATTTTTTCTGAAAAAATGTAATAAGGAAAATGGATAAAGTATCTCTCGCTATGCCCTTGGCAAGTGGCTGAATATATTCATACTGTGACTTCCAAGATGTACTTGAATGAAAGAACACAATTTACTACATGAATACAGGAAATGTGATAGTGGCCCTGAATTCAGAGTTGTATATGGTTTCTGTTACTTATTGACAAAACAATATAAAACATTAAATGGAATATTCTACAAATATTTCATGAAATATAAATTGTATGTCATTAAGAGTATGTGTTACCTTTCTCTTACTGTAACAGGTAACTGAGACTATCATCTTATAAAGAGAAAAGGTTTATTTGCTGTGGTGGATTGACAACTGGTAGTCAGTTTGTAATGCTGAAATGAACTGAATCAGTGGGAAGCTGGGTGTGGATGGCCCCCCTGATGGTTGTTGCCAATGACACAAAAAGGAGAACTGGAGAAGAAAAAGTGTAGCATTGTTGGTTCACCTGGTGATTATGGTTCTCCTGGAGAAGCTTGTCAAGCTTCATTTCTGATATGAACTTGGATGTTTTCATCATTGGAGTAGCTTGCCATCTTGTCAATGAGAATGGCTGTGGTACTTTTTTGGGAAGCTCTGGAATTTTACTTTGAGTGCTGCTTTCTGGTTCTGGAGGGTAAGATGATGATGTTCCTAGATAAACTTGTCATGCTGGTTGCCTGATACGAACTTGGCTGTTCTCATCGTTTGAAGAGCTTGGGACCTCATTGTCAGTGAGGATGGCTGGTACCTTCTGAAGGAGCTCTGGTTCGTACTTTGAGTGTCACTTCCTGGCTCTAGTGAAGATCCCTCAGCCTACTGGTGCAGATCCTTCACCTCACTGGTGCAGATTTTTCTAACTTTCACCACTGACCTTTGGGCCTTCCTAGCACAGTTCCATGAAACAGACTTGCATGAGACAATCTTGTGGGCTCTAAGCCTCCTGTTAGACATGTGCAGGGGCATTGTCTTGTGCTCTAGGTCTTCAGCTGGACTCACGCAGGACAGTGTCATGGGATCCAGGCCTTCAGCTGGATTTTTTTGGTCTTTAGGGTGTGGACAGATTTCCTGCACTTTTTTTGTATTTGACTCTTTAGGAGACTATTATAAAATAATTATCCAAAGTATGTGTCCTGTATAAAATTTTTTCTCTTGTAAAGCCTGAATAAACATTTGGAGTTAACAGCTTTGGAGCTTTCAGTCCATGATGAGTTGGTTTTGTTGCTTTTGGGCTTGTGGTTGAGGCAGCACAACATAGTAAGGTGTACCTGATAGAGGAAACTTCTAATTTTTTTCCATACAGAATTAAGTCCACAACCTTCATATATCACGACAGTTGTAGCATCCTTCTCTCCCTTATTAAATTTTGTTTTTATTTATTTTTCATTGGTAAGCAGCTAAGTTGCCCAGGCTGAGCCTGAATCGTCAGTCCTCCTGATTCACCCTTGCCAAGCCTGGCTATGCTGCTCATCTTTTGGTGACTGGGAAGCAAAAGGAGAGAAGGAGTCTGGCTTTCCATAGTTCCCTTGAAGACCATGGGCCAATTTGCTAAAACCTATGAGTAGGCTTCAGCTCTTCAAATTTCTACCACCTCCCAATAGAAATAAGCTGAGGAACAAACCTGTAACACATGACGCTTTTAGGAATGTTCCAGATAAAAACTAAAGCAGAACTTGATGAGCAAAGCTTGTGCCTTCTTTCTCTGTTTCACATGGGGCAAAAATTTCCCCTTCATGTTGTTTGCTTCACTCTGCAAGCCTGGGGCCAATAGTCTGAACAACTATTTAAAAAATAACCATATGCAATATAGTAATGATTGTAGATTTCCCACTGTCCTTTTAGTTTAGTTTTGTTTCATTTTACTGTTATAGTTTACTCCTTTGAAAAGAAAAAATAATAAAAGAATCACCCCTTTGCCAGATTCTTCATACTATCAGTACTTGCTACTACTGGTCACTTAATAGCCTTCTTATTTATAAGCCTGACTATTGTGGTATTTTATTACTTGTGTTCAGTAACCCCTAGTTTAGCCTTATATCCAAAGTATAGAAATGGCACAATTCAAGTATTGCAAAAACAGGGTATAAAGTGCTTTTTAAAATGAAGAAGGGAAAATACACTAAGATTTTGAGACTACATTCATATAATATTCATTACAGCACATTGCTTTAATTTATTTTGCTTTATTATTAGCTATCTTAGTGAATTTACTGTTTGTAATTTATACACTTGACTTTTTAGTGGTATTCTATGTAAGCAAAAAAAAATTAGCATATATAGGGTTTGCTACCATCTGCAGGTTTGGACACCCGGGGCAGTCTTGGAACGTGCCCCTTGTGGATTAAGAACTAAGTAGTTTTAGGTAATAAATGGCCTTTCCTGTAGGCATTTGTCACTGCATATGTTCTATAAGTTTACCAGATTGTAGCATATATAAATAATTTATTTTTTCTATTAACAAATATTTTTTAGTTTTGACTTTTCATTTAATATCTAGTTGAGTTCCACTGTGAAGTCATCCAGTGCCAGGCTCCTTTTTTGTGAAAATGTGTTCATTACTAATTAAGTCTCTTCACTTGCTATAATTCTTTTCAGACATTCTGTATCTTCAGAGTCCCTTTCAGTAGTTTGCACCTTTATTAGAATTTTATCATTTTATCTAGGATAACAAATCTATTGGTATAGAATTTCCTTATAATCTTTATTTCTGTAAGATTAATAGCTATTCACCCTCTTTCTTTCCTGAGTTTAATATTTTGAATATTCTCTTTCATTTTCATTTGTCTTTCACTTTTCAGTCTATTGAAAGTTTTGTCAATTTTGTTGACCTCTTCTAAATAGAAAGTTTGGTTTTATTCATTTTCTTTGCTCTTTTCTATTCTTTGTTGTATCTTTTTGCATCACTTTTTATGGTTTCATTCTTTTTGCTTGTTTTGAGTTCATGTTTTTAATTTCTCAAAGTATAAATTTAGTAAGTTATTTGAAGTCTTTCCTCAGTTTTAATATAAACATTCATAACTATACAAGTCTCTCCAATCTCTATTTTAGTATTATTTCACACTTTTGGTATATGTAAATTCATTTTCTTTCCTACAAAAGTACTTATTGTCTCTTTTTTTTTTCTGTAAACCACTGGTTGTTTAGGAATGTATTAGCTACTATCTAATATTTCCTTCTCTTGCTGATTTCTAATTTAACTCCACTATGTATAGATAATATGATATTTAAAATTTCAATCTTACAAGTTTATCGATACTTGTTTTATGGTTACACATAAGATCTGTTCTAAGGAATGTTTCATGTGTAGTTGGTATGTAGTACTGTAATTACTAGTTATTCTCTGCATACTTTACCTTTTGTGGGCTTCTATTTTCCATTAATGTCTTTTCACATTAATTAAACATATATTATACCACTTTAATTACCTATTGCTTTCATTATATTTCTTGAAATGTTCCCTTGGGAAATGCAATTACCATCTTAATTTATAACAATTTAGTGTGTATTTAAGTTAATATGATTTCTGTTGTACGTTAAAACTTTGCTCCCACAAAGTGTCATTCTTTGCCCTTCTACACCATAGTAAAATATAAGCCTGTCAGCACAGCAAAATTATTACTCCAATGCAGTTATCTTTTAGATCAAATAGAAAAGATTTGAAGTCAGAAAGTACATTTGGGGCTGGGGATTTAGCTCAGTGGCATAAGCGCCTACCTTGCAAGTGTGCAGTCATGAGTTCAATCCCTGGTTCCAAAAAAATAAAAAATAAAAATAAAAAAGTGCACTTATACTGTCTTTTATATTTATGTTCATAGTTAACATTAAAATAGATATCTGTATTATTTAATATTAATTGGATTTACTGTCTAGTATAATTTTATTTAAGTTTGAAGATTTCCCTAGGATATATTTTAAGGATGCATGCCAATAATGAATTCTTAGTTTTGTTTATGTGGGAATGGTTTACCTTCTTTTTCACTTTTTTATTTTAAAAAGCAAAACAGAAAAAAGAAGAGAAACTATACAGGATTTAAAAAATATAGTAGGAAGTTAACACAAATAAGTATATTGCATATTGCTATCTTAGAAGTAGTTTTTCAGGTTACAAGATTTAGGCATGAAAAAAAATGATCAATCAACCAATGAAAGCACAAACTGTTCTTTTTGATGAACTAACAGAGATTAGTAGTATAGTTATCTATTTTGTATATATATACATACAGGTACACAGAGATACATATGTGTGTGTGTATATATATATATATATATATATATATATATATATAATCTTTTTACTGTTCCTTTTGTCCTTTTCCTTATCAATCGAGTTTTCCTTTTGAGCACTTTCTTTCCCATCATTATCATAATATCTATTTTATATTTTGGGTCTTATTACTGTTTCAGATTTTTTTACACTAAGGAGACACTACAATATTTACAAATGTGAGTTTGATTTATTTGACTTATGAGTATGGTCTCAAGTTACATCCATTTACTTATAAAAGCCTCAAAATTATCCTTCTTTATAGTTGAGTAATTTTCCATTGTATAAAAATACTACACCTTTTTTATCCATTCCATTGTTGATGAGCATTTGAGTTATTTCCAAGATTTAGCTATTACAAATTGTGCTGCTATAAACATGGTGCACATATATCACTGTGGCATGTTGTTTTCAATTTTTCTGGGAAAATATTCGGAAGAGGAATAGCTGGATAGAATGGGGCTTCCAATCCTAGTTTTTGATCAATCTACACATTGATTTACACAGTGGTTGTACCAATCTATACTACCACCAAGAGTGGGAAAGCATTCATTTCCCCCCACAGTGGCACCAACATTTGTTGTCAGTTGATTTCTTGATGGCATCCATTCTTTCTGGAGTGAGATTAAATCTCAATGTTGTTTTATTTTACATTCATTGAAAGACCAGTGATGTTGAAAATTTCTTCATGTATTTATTCTCCATTTGTATTTCTTCATTTGAGAAGTGTATTTCATCTCAGATGCCCATTTTTGGATTCAGTCTTCGAATTGGGGAGGTCTGATGCTTTTGAATTCTTTATATGTTCAAGATATAAGTCCTTTGTCTGAGCTACAGTTTGCTAAAGTTCTTTTCTAATTAGTGGGTTTTCTTATCTGATGGTGATTTCTTTTAAAGTACAAAAACTTTTTAATAAGATAAGATTCCTGTTGTTAATTCTTTGAAGCACTTCCTTTATGGTTTGCATTTTATTCATGTAAACCCCACATCTTCAAGATTTCTATCTATCTTGTCTGTCAGTAGATTTAATGTTTCTATTTTAATATTTTGATCTTTGAGCCATTTTGACCATAGTTTAGTTCATGGTGATAGGCATGGGTCCAGTATCACTTTTTGGCATATGGAAAAGTAATTTTTCCAGCATCATTTATTAAAGAAGCTATCTTTCTTGCAGTGAACATATTTATCCCCTTTTCAAAGATAACATGGCTGGATGTCTTTGTAGTTGTGTCTGCATCTTGTAATCTTTTCCATTGATCCTCAGGTCTGTTTTTTGCTAGTACCATGCTGATTTGATCACAGTACCTTTATAGTATAATTTCAAGTCAGGGATTATGATGTCTCATGCCTTGCATTTATCACCTGGTAATAACTTTGCTATTCTAGATCTCTTCTGTTTCCAAATGAATTTTAGGAAAATTTTCTCTAGATCTGTGAGATATATTACTGCTTCTTTAATCATGATTGCATTAAATCTGTGTAACAGTTTTGGCAGTATGACTATTTTTACTATGTTGTTTCTTCCTATTTAAAGGTAAGGTATATCTTTCCATTTTCTGAAATCCTCTTCATATCCTTTTTTAGAGTACTATAGTTTTCAGTGTTTAGGTATTTTACGTCCTTTGTTAGGTTAATTCTTAAGTACTTTGTTATTTGGGATGCTATTGTGAAAGGTGTTATTTGCATAATTCTCTCTCAATGAGTTTGTTGTTTATGTACAGGAATGTCATTGATTTTTGAGGGTTGACTTTGTACCAGCTACACTGCTGACTTTGCTTATCAACTCTAATAGTCATTGGATAGAGTTTTGGGGGTCTCCAGTGTACAGTATCATGTCATCTGCAAACAATGATAATTTAACTTCTTCCTTTCACATATTTATCCTTTTTTTCCTCTCTCTTTTCTAATTGCTGTGGCTAACATTTTCAGAACTGTATTGAATAGGAGTGGTGATAGTGGATATTTTTGTCTTATTTCTGATTTTGGAGTGAAAGCTTTCAGATTTTGACCATTTATCATAGATGACTTTTATCATACTGAGGTAGAGACCATCTATTCTAGTATTCTGTAGAGTTTTTGTCATGAAA
Organism: Hydrochoerus hydrochaeris; assembly: GCA_004027455.1. Lineage (NCBI taxonomy): Eukaryota > Metazoa > Chordata > Mammalia > Rodentia > Hydrochaeridae > Hydrochoerus > Hydrochoerus hydrochaeris. Next base: position 208,338 of record PVLA01000193.1, on the reverse strand, counting down.
GAGTGTTGGATTTTATCAAAAGGCTTTTCTGAAAAAAAAAAGCTTTTTCTGTAACTCTTAAGATGATCATGTGAGTTTTGTCTTTGACTCTGTTGATGCAATGTATTACATTTATTGATTTGTGTATGTTGAACAATCCCTGCATTCCTGTGATAAATCCAACTTGGTCATGGTGTAGAATCTTCTTAATGACTTGCTACATTCTGTTTGCTAGTATGTTACTGAGAATTTTTTCATTGATGTTCATTAGGGAGGTTGGCCTATAGTTCTCCTTTTTGTTGGATCTTTCTCTTATTTTGGTATCAGAGTAATACTTGCCTCCAGCAAAGAATTATGGAGAATCACTTCCCTTTCAGTTTCATTAAAGAGTTTGAGGAGTATTGGCATCACATCTTCTCTAAATTTCTTGTAGAATCCAGCCATGAATCCATCAGAACCTGGGTTTTATTTTGTTGATAAGTTTTTAATTATGTTTTCAATTTCAATAACTGATATTGGGTTATTCAAAATTTTAATATCTTCTTGACTCAGTTTTGGTAATTCATACATGTCTATGAATCTGTCAATTTTCTCTGTGTTTTCCAGCCTATGTGAGTAAAGATTTTCAAAGTAGGTACTCATGATCTTCTGAATTTCCATAGGATCTGTAGTAATATCACCCTTTTCTTTCCTTATTGCATGAGTTTGAGTTTTTTTTCTTTCTTTTTCTTGATAAAGTTGGCTAGATGTTTATCAATTTTGTTTAGTTTTTCAAAGAACCAACTCTTCGATTCATTAATTCTTTGTATTATTTTCTTAGTCTCAATTGCATTATTTCTGCTATAATCTTTATAATTTTCTCCCTTCTGTGAGCTTTAGGCTTGACTTACTCTTCTTTCTATGTCTTTACGTGCAGTTTCAGGTTTTGTATTTGTGCTAGTTCTGTTTTCTTGTTGTGGCAATTCATTCCTATATATTTCCCTCTTAGAATTGCTTGCATTGCATCCCTCAGGTTTCAGTATACTGTATCTGCATTTTCATTGACTTGTAGATATTAATTACTTTTAAAATTTCCTCTGTAACTCATTGGTTGTTCAGGGGGGTGTTATTTAATTTCCATTTGTTTATGTAGGTTCTGAAGTTTTTTTTGACATTAATTTCTACTTTCAGTAGGTATATGCCTGGGATAATTTCAGTCCCTTTGTATTTACTTAAACATGTTCTGTGGGCTAGTATATGGTCTATTTTAGAGCATGTCCCATGCGTAGCTAAGAAGAATGTGTATTTGGGTGGAACAATCTGTAAACACCTAGTAAGTTCATTTGTTCACAGCTTTGATGCAGTTCTGTTATTTATTTATTTTTGGTAACTTTCTATCTAATTGATCTATCTCTTTGTGAAAGTGGGGTATTAAGGTCCCCCATTACAACTGTGCTATTTAATATTTGCTTTCTCATGTCTCTTAGTTTTTGTCTTATACAGTTGGGTGCCTCTATATTTGATGTTATTTGATGTTGCTTGTTATCACTCCTTCTTAAATTTTTCCCCTAACAAGTACATAGTAACCTTCTTTATCTTTTTTGATCATTTTTGGTTTGAAGCTCACATTGTCTGCAAACAGAATAACTACCCCTGTTTTTTTCTGGGTCCCTGTCACATGTGATATTGTTTTACATCCTTTGACTTTCTGTCTATGTGTTTCCTTGTCAGCCTATTTCTTTTAACTCATGAATTGAGCCCTTTTACATTGATGGTTATAACTGATATATACTGGATTAATTTTGTCATGTCCCTGCTTTTTGTCCTTGTTTATTGCTTGCCCTGCCTGGTGATTTCTTTCTGTTGTTCTTCTGAGAATTGTAGTCATTTTTGTCTCTCTCTAATGTGTCTTTCAGTTCTCTTTCTAGGGTTGGTTTGGTGGACATGGACTTCTTTAGTTGTTCTTTGTCATGGAAGTATTTCATTTCTCCATTAATTTTCAAAGAAATTTGACAGGATACATCAATTAGGACTTACAGTTGTTTCTTTCAGGGCTTCAAATACTTCACTCCAAGCTTGTCTTGACTTGATTGTTTCTTGTTGAGGCATCTGCCATAAGTCTAATGGGCTTTCCTTGATAGGTGAGATGTGTCTGTTTTCTAACAGCTTTTAGCATTCTGTTTTTATGCTGAATTTCTGGGGTCTTGATTATTGTATGCCTGGTTGTAGATTTATTTTGTTTATGATTGTTTGGTATTCTATATGCATCACTTGTCTGTATATTAGATTCTTTTCTCATGCTTGGGACATTTTCTGCTATTACTTCTGCAAAAAGATTTTTCATGTCATTTGCATTGACTCTTGCATTTTCATTGATACCTATTAAAATTATGTTGCTTTTCTTTGTATCATTTTGAAGCTGTTGAATTGTTATTTCATCATTCCTTGTTATTTTTAAGAGTTCTTTCTTTTCGTGATTACTAGGTGTGATCCTGTCTTCATGGTCTGAAAATCTATCTTCAATTTTCTTCAAGCAGTTTTGCCTGCTTTCAATAGAATTTTTAATTTCTTCCATGTCTCTTTGAATTTGTTCCATGCATTCTATTTCTTTCCAGTATTGTCCATTCATGGTTTCCATCATTTCCCCATGCTCCTGGACTCATTTTTTTTTAAATCTATGTCGTCTCTAGCTATGTTGAGCAACTCCTTTATTAAGGTTGTCATTTCTTTACCTGAGAGATTATGTCTAACTTGACTTCTTCTCTAGCCTCATAGATTTGTTTCTTTATTTCACTTGCTATCTTTTCAGAAATTTTGGATTTAATACTTCCAATGTCCTCTATTTTGATGTCTCTTTTACTTATTCCCAATGGACTGGGCATTTGAGATTGCATTTTGCTTTTTCATTTTGTTATTTTCACCTCTTGGGTTATTTTGGTCTCTTCAATCCCAGTAGTCTCAACTGTCCATTGTGTGTGTCCTAGGGACCTACGGTGTGAGTAATGTTCACCCACTGCTGGGTCCTACAATGTAGGGGAGGGGCCAGTCATCTGAGTTCCTCCTTCCGGGCCTGTTGGGTGAGTCCTAAATTCTTCTTAGACTGACTAGCCTAGGAATATTGATGTAAGCCAAGCCTTAGCTCCTATTGTTACTACAGCTTCAGGCTGTTCCAGGATGCCAGTTCCACCCATCCTGTAGTGTGCACCTCATTTGGAATCCTGCTGTGTGACTGGGGGTTCCATAAGCCCTTTCAAGTTCCTCTAGGTGGGGAAAGGCCCCATCAGCACTCTCACCCTCCAACCCAGGGTTCTCTGTATGGAAGAAGGGCTCACTCCAACTCTTTCCAGCTCACCAAGTTCCCACAGCTGGGGGAGGGGTTTGCTTTGGCTCCTGTTGGCCCACTGAGGTCCTCTACTTGAGGTTGAAACTCACCATACTGTTGTCAGCCTGTTGTGGTCCTCTGTGTATGGGGAGGGGTTGCTGATTCTCCCACTAGCCCACCAAGGTACTGCAGGTGATTGATGGAGTCACTCATGGTGTGTGGGCTGTTGAGGTGTTTTGGGTGTGAGGAAGGGTAGTCTATGATCTCATCAGCTGCTGAGGTCTTTCAGGTGCAGGCGATGGACAGTCAATGCTCCCCTCAGCTGCTGAGGTCTTCTGGGTGTGGGGGAAGGGCCTCTTCTTCACTTTTGGAGGATATTTTTCTGGTTATATAATTTTTGTTTGACATTCTTTTCCTTTTTCTTTTGCTCTTTGGTTTCCATGAAAAATTAGGTGTTAATATTTTAGAAAAATCTTCTATTTAAAAGTTACCTCTTTCTTGAGACATTATGGTAGCTACTGTTAATATCCGGTTGTCTTGTTATGAAGTGCTGTGTTGCTTACATTGCTCTGTTCTGATCTGCTCTGTTTTGTCCTCTTTTGTTTTATTCTCTGTAAAAAAAAATACCTGTTTCTTGTTGTTGATTCTTTGCAATTGGCAATTTGATTTCGGCATATACTTGTGTATTATCTGTTAACTTTTTTGTACTGGGAGTTTACTAAGCTTTATAATGATTTTCATCAAATTTGGTCAGTTTTAAGCATTATTTAAAAATTTGTCTATTTTCTTTACCTCTTCTCTTTTTGGCTTTTGTTATATATGTATGTTGTTGTACTTGATGATCCCCGTAAATTGCTGCAAGAAACAGATCCCTGTTTATTTTCTTTGTGTTTTAAAAAAATTCTATACCTAAGACAATATTAATTAGCTTATGCTTAGTGATAAATTTAGTGATTCTTTTAACAAATCTAACTTGTTAATCCTTATTGCATTTTCAGTACAATTTTCATATTCTCCCATTCAAGAATTTGTATTTTATATGTGTTTGTAATTATAACTGTTTTCCGATATTCTGAATTTGGTGGACATATTGTTCTCATATTATACCTTAATTCTATAGGCAGTTTTTGAATATGGCTATATTACCTGATTTAGAAAGTCCAAAGTGCAGACTGCTTCAGATACAGCATCTATTGGCTGCTTTTTTCCCCTATACATGGGCCTTACAATACTGCTTCCTATGTACACTGGAATGGTGCAACTGTGAATTATAAACAATATATGACCACTGTGGAAATGTTTCTTACCAACTTCAGAGTTTTCTATCTGTGCTATTTCTTTTTGTTGCTCTTGTAATAATTCTTAAATTCTATATTCCTTTCCATACACATTCTGTGAAGTCCCTGCTTTGGTTATTTTAGTCCTCAACTGATGATTGCACTAAAATTTCCATAAATCTCTTGGAGTGGCAATGTCCCAGTATTTTCTGCAGGGCTCTGTGTTTGTGTGGTGTGCCTATCTTCTGGCTTCTGCGTTTCTAATTCTGTCTTATTCTTCACAACCTGCTGCACATGGCCTAAAGGCTCACCATAGGTCAGGGTATGAGCTCTTTCTGAAATTCACATGCCCTCCCATGCAGGCAGGCTTCCGTGTTCCTAGAGTATAGTGGAACTTTTCAAAGCCTTCTGTGGATAAAATAACTTCTCAAATTTTCATTTTAAATTATGTGTGTGTGTGTGTGTGTGCGTGTGTGCGTGTGTGTTATTGTGAATCAGACTGGGGATGTCACTCAGTAGTACAATACATGGTTAACATGCATGAGGCTGGCTTCCATCCCTACCACTGCACATCAATTGTTTTAGAGATTTATTTGTGACTTTTTTATTTTCTCAAATTGTTTTCCTTTTTCAGGAAGCTCTAATGTTTATCAATTGTTATGGACTATTTCCTAGAAGAAAGGGGTTCCCAAGGTGTCAGTTTTGAGTGAGGTAAAATAAAGAACAGTGCTGACAGTGGGGTTCTTAACCTTCTTCCAGATAGGCCAAAAAGTGACAGTTCCTGAGGACATAGATTTGGGGAACCCTAATACTCTTCCTCTCCATCTAGTAATAGCTAGGTTTGGGTTTTCAGATTTCTTATAACTACAGTGGGGTGAGCAAGTTGGAAACTGCGTAAGTGAAAAACATTAAAACATTACTGTTTATTTCTTTGTTTGTTTTGGTTTGGTTTGGTTTTTTGGTTATTTATGTAGTTCAGGCTGACCTTGAACTTACTATGTAGCCCAGGCTGATCTGGAACTCATGACAGTCTTCCTGCCTCAGTCTCCCAAGTGCTGGGATTACAAGTCAGCACCTTCAGGTCTGGTAAAATATCACAGTTTTGATTGAAGTTCTGTTGTTTTCCTTGAATGAACAACCCATATGGGTTGTTTTTGTTTTTATTTAATTTCCAGAGTTCTAAAAGAGCCAATTTGCTATTCTTGCCAGTGCTTGGATTGCTGTTAGGGAAAAGCATGGTTTCAGGGTCCTTGCTTTACAAGGCAGGTCTGACTCCAATTTCTCTGTTTTCCTAACTGAAATGTGGAAGATAACATCTGGAGGTAGAGCAGGACCTTGTGCTGCTCTGCCGTTGGAGAAAAATAAGTCCCCTTATTTTAAAAATCATTAATTTTTGTTATTGTTACTTATAACTGAATGCAAGTACAGCATAGTGCAAGTATGTCATTTTGAACAATATTAATAATGATTACCACATGCAACTATTTATAGTCTCATGGAGACATGTTTCCTTTAAGACAATTTCTAATAATGATGAAACTCATTAGAGGTAAGGCTATGGAGATTGATCTTATGTAATGTAACAGGCAGGGTATACTTGGGAATGGCCTCCGTCACAGTTACAGCTTAGAGAATTGGAGTGACTATAGGACACAAACAAGGATTTGACAACATGCAGGTTTCATAGTGGAAGTTATACTGAGAAAGTCATATAGAAGTCAAATGTCAGAGGTTCTACAGTGGTATACTAAGGAGTTTGCTTCATAGCAAAGAGAAGATGGAGTCTGTCTTTTCCCAGAAGTTAAGAAAATTTGCCATTAAAGATACTTTTAGTTTTGCTTTCAAAGAATGAGAGCTATACCCTACAGTTTTTTCAAGCTGCAAGCTCTCAGCTGGTCTGCAGAGATAGGACCAGTGCAATTTCCACTTCACTATCTCTTCGCCAGACATATTAGAGCATGACTAGTAATAAAAATGGAAAACACACCCTGGGGCTTGACAAATACACCTTGAGAATTGTCAGGCTTCCAGGATCAGCTTTATGTTGTGAGTGATGGGAAAACTCAGGAGAAGAACCACACCCTTCCCAGGACTCCACAAATTGGAATGGATGAGAAATAAAACGCATAAGGAACTTAACTTTATAATTTCCCAGTACTATTTCCCATACTATCATTTCATAGCATTTCTCTCAACAGTAACTATATATGTCTCTTTAAAACAGACTATCATAACTGTGTTGTATTACAACAGTTGTTCAATAATTCTAAATAAAAACTCTAGTATACCTATATGAAAAATATGGGTAAGGTTAGTCTTTTCATTATAAGAATCAGAAAAGAGGAACTATGAAAAAATAATACTGTCACTATACACTGAATTTACCTAATTTACATAGGACAGTTACTAGTAGATCCAAATACTGTCTACCTTACTTGGTAATGCAATTCTAGATAAGCTCAGTAAGCAGATAAAATCACAGTAGTTATTTTGATTTTCCTCATTTTCTTATTGTATGTTTTCAGTACAGTATAGTGGTATTCTTTTTGGGAATTGGTACCTGCACAGCATATCTTGATTGTCATTGACCTCTTTATGTCGCTCTCTCTTGCCTTCGTTCCTACCCTGATCTTCTCTCCAACCCATCTTTGAAGTTTGTCTTCTTTCTTTCCTGGGCCAAAAAATATTAAAGTCTTAATATATTTTTTTCTTTCTGAGTTGAAAGTAAAGACTGAAAAAATGCTGAGATATATTACATTCAAATCACGGAGTTGACTCTGTGTGTGCTTCTCTTTGTGTGTGTGTGTGTATGTGTTTTGTACTTTTTAAATTAAAAAATGGGTTACATTGCATACAATGAATTTATATACTTCAGTTATAGCTCAATGAATTTCAAAGGTGTTTGTGATCATATAACCGCAATGATGACAGAGAATACTTCCATCCATCTGGAATTTCTTTATTTGCTACCCACGCCCCTCACCCACTCCCCTCAGCACATATCTGCAGCAACTATTGGTGTCTTTTCCATCATTACAACTTTTTAAATCTTTTTTATCTGACCATACCTCACTGCAATGTTTTAAGATTTATTCATGCTGTTGTCATTGCACTAGTTTGTGCTTTTTATTTAATTTTCTATACTATGGATTTGTCACGTTTTGTTTGCCCTTTCACTTGTTGCATATTTGAGTCATTTTTATTGTTTTGTTACTATGAGTAAAGATTTTATGTGAAAATGATTTTAAAATTTATTTTTGACAGGTTTATTTTCAGCAATCAAAGACGATTGCTAGGTTGTACAGAAAACGTATGTTTGGCATTGCAAAACCTGTAAAACAACTTTTGAAAGTGTTTGTACCATTGCACAGTTCTACAAGCAATGGATGAGCAATTTTTTATATTTTTGCAAAGTGTACTACACAGTTCATCTTTCTGTTTTTTAACCATTCTATTGCACATGAAATGGGTATATCAGTACAGTTTCAGTTCACACTAAAACTACTTATATAGATCCTCTTTTGTTATGCATATTAGGTACTGGTGTATTTTCTTTCCTAAAATTTCTGTCTGAATTTTTTTCAGTATTTTCAGTTGAGTTGTTTGTATTATCATTTCATTTTAAAAGTTTTTATAAAATATACTAGACCAAAATTTTCATTGGATATGTATTTAAAAATATTTGCTTCAACAGGTATGGTGGTACAGTCTTGTAATCCCAACATCTGGAAGGCTGAGCCAGGAGGATAATTGCAAGTTGGAGACCAGCCTGGGCTACCAAGTAAGCCGAAGGCTAGCCTGAACTTCTTAGTGAGACCCTGCCTCAAAAAGACAATAAATAAATAAAAATAAATTTTAAAATTTGCTTTTAATGTAGGGATTATTTTTCATTTTAAAGAACAAAATTTTTAATTTTGAAGAAGTTCAATTTTTAATAATTTTTGTTCATGGCATGTATTTTTGTATATTATTTTATAAATTTATTTTTGATGTCATAAGTTATTTTTGTTTTTTCTAAAAACTATAGATTTAGACATTGCTTCTTAGTTCTATGATCAATTTCAATTTAATTTCTTGTGGACTTTCCCCCTTTCTTCCTCTTTCCTATTGTTTCTCTTTTGGTTCCTTTCCTCTATTCCTTTCTTTTTTCCTTTCTCCTTCCTTCTCTCTTTCTCATATAAGTTTCTGGGTGTTCAGCAGTGGTTGAGTTACCTTGGCAACATTGTCAAATTTTACTGATTCAACATTGTAAAATGTCATTAGCTCTATTTTTCAACTCAGTTTGAATTCTATTTTGTGCTGATAACCTCCATGTTTGATCCAGTATCTTTTCAAAAATTTTCTGCTAAAATCAGCTCGAGTCGATCATGTGGCATGCAGCTAAGCATACTGACTGGCATTCACCATCCACTTAGCTCAATTATGTAACATATATTCAGAAAAAATACACTTGCTTAAAAGTCCATATTGGATATATGTAGGATAATGCTATACTTTCAACTTTTCTGAATCTACAGCTGCTCTAGAAAACAAAGTTATTTTTAAATTCCACATGAAAGTAAGAAGTTAAGTTATATTGGAGATGATCAAGGATGAAGCCACTTTTAAAAGGTAATTTTTTTTCAGTATACACACTATATGCTACAAGTATGGCTTATTTAGTGGCAAGTCAGTCTTTTGATTATCCTTCACTATTTTCTGTACTTCCTTGCTGATTATTCTGTGATTTTATTCAGTTCCTCCACAAATGAGAGATGAGGTCATAAAATTTATTTGCCCTTTGAAGTGGAGTTCAAAATCATTAAGCTATTTCAAACCCACATAAACTCTCAGAAAATAAGCTTTAGTGTTTTTCACAACTTTCATCTCATTGCTTACCTTAGAAAAAACGTAGTAACTTTTGGGAAAGGTGATGTTCTATGCCAAAGCTAACTAGCTAAGAATGGACAGGAAATTGCAAAGATTTTTGCAGAGGATGCTCTATGTTTGAATGATTGAGCCCTCCAAATCTCCCATTGAAATGTAATGACCTATGTGACAGTATTGAGAAGTAGGGCTTTCAAGAGGTTATAGGGCCATGACTCCACACTCATGCATGGGTTAGAAACCTTAATAAAAGGGCTTCTAGTAAATGGTTTTCTGTCTTGATTCCTCTGTTCTTCTGCTCTGTAAGGAACATTTCTCCCCTTTGGAGGGTGGAGTAGATGCACTCTTCAGCACCCTATCTCGGGAGTGAGGGGCCTTACCAAACACCAACCTGCCCATGTCCTGAGAATTGGAATTCCAATCCCCTTGCAATATAGGAAGCACTTTTCTGATCAATATACCACTGTTTTAGAAGTGCAAGTAGGAATAAGACAGGACATGCATTTCACAGAGCTTTTGGGGCTTTCTTTGCTGCCCAGTAAACAGTTATATGGTTTCTCTTATCTTTGGATTATTTCATGTATTCCATCTCAAAAAAAACACTTAAATCCTCCATTCCCTACTCTGACTCTAATGTTCCTTTAGTTCTAGTAATTTTTTTTTTCAGTATACACTAAATGCTAGCTAGAATCTACTATTTGGAATTGATTTTACCTGTTGACAGTCTTTGCTTTAGGGATTGTCAATATCTACTTGCCTATTATAGCCATCCTATTGATGTTCTGAGAGTTCAGAATGAGAAGGGCTTCCAGAGTGGCCGTGGTAATGGACAAGAAAACTTACACTTGGACAACAGCATACAGTGCCTTTTGTCTTTTTGTCTTGTGTTCATTTTGAAGCATATCAATGTTGTCTTTCTGACTAGATTAAAGCTATCAAAGGGGCAAACTGTGTTTCTTTTGTATCATTTCTTCATTTTTCATTTTATTCTTCCAGAAATTTTGAGCATTTCATTATTACTAAATAAATAAAGGTTGATGGAACAATAGTGACAGCACATGGAAGATTGTCATGGGCTATCTTTCTTTAGTGTTAGGGGAAGTGTAGACCGATGCAAACACTGTGGAAATCAATGTGGATATTCCACAAAAACTAGGACTAAAGGTTCTATCTGACCCATCTATTCACTTTCTTGTTATATTCCTAAAAGCATTAAAAGCATCATACCACAACGATATAAGTACACCCATAGTAGCACAGTTAGTGATAGATAAATCTTAAAAACATCCCATAATCCATCAACAAATGATTGGATTAAGGAAATTTAGTATTTTTTATGCAATGGAGTACTACTCAGGCATAAAAGAGAATAAACTTATAGGTAGATGGATGCACTTAGAAACCATACTGAAGTGAAAGAAGTCAGATACACAAGTGTAAACATTGTCTTATGTGAGAAAGTGAAAGTGTAAACAAGGACTAAAATATATAATAGACAGTGCAATATAGGAAGGAAATGTTCAGATGGGAAAGGTCACAATAGAGAAGGGAGGGGGAAAGGAAGTAAGGGGGAAAAAAACAAGAAAAGAAAGATAAAATAGAACCAAAGCTTTTCTAAATAAGAAGAGGGAGAAGGAAAGGGAGAGTAATGGGGAAAATAAGAATTGAAATATATTATGTATGGGTACAAGTTCCATATGATGAATATGATCATTGTGTATATCTAAACTGTACCAATAAAGGATTAATGATAAAAATAGAAGTGAATGGAGCATATTCAGAGGAAAAGACAGTGGATTCAATGGGTTCCATGAACAAGAGAGCAGCATTGAGGTCTGTCACCATGCAGCAGTACAAGGAGCATCATATTCACTGGGAACTTAGAGGGAGAACTTCCACTGCATGGAGAAGTGGTGGCAGTTTTTGCTGTAATAGAAGTGCATCAGAGGTTGGCACCTGGAGGTTGGTAATAAATACACAATGAGATGGAAGCTAGATGAAACAGGATGGTAAGCCTCAAGCCTTGAAGAGACCTATGCTCATGGTCAGCATCTCTCAGAAGCAGCATAGCTTAGCATTATGGGCACGTTTCGAGACCTTAACTCATTTGTTGCAAGACCAGCAAGTGACTTGCTCCTCTTATCCTAGAGTACAGTGCATAGTGCTTCATTTTTCAACTTAAAACACAGATGGGAACTGCAGCAGTCCCAACCTTATGTAGATGAAAGGGTGTTCTCTTCCAAGAGCTGAAGACCATAGCTGCAGGATATCATGTTCACTGCATTTTAGCCAAGGTGTGCTTCTGAGGGATGCTAAACTACCTGCTGAGCTACAGTCTCCTCTTTTTGTTTCTGAATAGACTTTATCTAATTACTCCCTCTTCTCCAAACTTCACTTTTTTCTTTTACAAAACAGAATTCTCTTGCCTAAATTTTCTTCACTATCTTTTACAATCTAGCCCATCCTTTCATTGCTTATTAAAGCTTTCATTCACAAACCTGGCTTCTGAACAATTCCAGGTTGTAAAATATTGCAGGTCACAATTTGAAGAGATTAGATCAAACAAAAAATCAAGCCTGTGGTACAACTATTGTCATGGTCTAAGTATCACTCACAGCTTTAACTTCTCATGTAATAATATTCTTTTGTCTTGTCTTAGCCCAAAGAATTAGATCACATGTGAAATCCTTCAGGAAATTTTCCCTAATTCTCTTATCACATGAATTATCATTCATAGAAAGCCTATGAGGCTATTCTCTTTATTCTCATACTCTCACTATTTTTATGTATTTTCACTATAAAATGGATTCCTTTTGTATTATTGAAATATGTAAAAATCTCCCTGATGGAAGGAACTTAATTTTCTATGGATTTTCCTTAAAACTCTTAATACAGTAAGTCATATGATATGTTCTCACCAAATCCTTGATGAATAAGTTTAAGCTAAAAGACAGAAAGCAGCAAGATGTGAGCAGGCACAGAGTGGTGAAAGCAGGAGCAATAAAAATTATATAAATTTTCCTGTCCTTGTACTTAGAGATCTGTCTCATACAGATGGTTTAAAGAGGTTCATTTCCTAATGTAAACTGCTTATTTTAACATAATTTCTTGTCTTGGTTCCTCTCCACTAGCATCTATTAGGAGAAATAATGTGTATCTTTATATGATTTTACACACGAATTTCTTACTAAGTGTGAAAGCTAACTGTACTTGAATGTATAATGGGTCTCATTAGGAAAATAAACCTGAAAGAAATTTATCTTAAAATAAACTACTAATCTATAAATGGAACATGTAAAACAAGAAACATTGGTGACTATTTTCTACCTCAATACTTTCTATAACAGAAATTTAGTTGTTTGGGTAGATTTTTCTGTATGCTTGAAGTATCTTTGTCATAACTGTAGGTACACACACATGCACAGATCACACACATGCTCAAAACCAATTCACCCTATGTATTAAAGTTTTGTTCTTTGGTTTAGTATCATTAAAAATATTAGAAGATGGTATTAAACTTTAATTAAAGTTCAGCTTTATGATGCTGCTGGATTCTGACCCAGGATTAGATTGCTGTAACTCTTTCAGCTTAAATTAAGAAACTTAAGAATTACATCTGGCCCATATGTATATGGAGATCTGTGAGTAACTTATAGTTCAAAGAAGTAAGGAAAGGGCCTCTTAGAGATACATGTAAGAAATAAGCAGCTCATTATAAATAATTTGCACAAATTAATCAAGCATGTATTTCTCTCACGAAGAGTGCAAACTAAAACTAATTAAACTTTACATTTTTTTTATTAAAAATTAAGGTCATTATGGTAAATCATGCCTATATCTTAAAATGGCAGGTTGCTAAATACACAGGATTAAATTGGTGGTGCCATGGATGAGTGGGAAATATAAACAATTTGGGAGGCTGTGTTAAGAAGATAATTAGAAGAAATTAGGAGTACTGAACTCAGTAAATGAATTTCCAGAAGTAATAATGCAAATATTTGGCTCTATTAGGCCATAAGTTGTGCAGAATATGGTTTTGACTGGACAGTGCATTTCAAAGAGTGGTACTGAGGCACAATCAGGTATGCTATGTTATCCACAGACTCATATGCTTAATTTTTTTCTACTCAATATTTACAAATTATGTTTATTTTGCAGAATATAATTATTTGCATATTATAATTTACATGATTGATTTAATGTCCTATCGTTTTATATTTTATGTTTTGCCATGTTTTAAATAAGTAGGCATATTTTTTCTTATGTATTGGCATTTTAAATTGTGACCTTGTGGGAAAATTCAGGTGTGGGAAATAGTGTTGGCCTTGCCCTGTACCTTCTAGTAGATATCATGTTCGATCAGGACAAAGGAGAGCACTTGGTGTTTCTACATTTTGATTTAGCACTGAGATTTTAATGATTTATGTTTAATCTCTCTCAGTGAAGTTGTTGCTTGATTTTTTTTATTAGCATGTTTTAGACATGTAAAGAATATATTCATCATGAGGAGTTAGTATATTTACATGACACACCTCGACAATTTTTACTTCTTTCTGTCCCTTCTCTCCTAATAACATGAACATCAAGTATTTTTGAACAAATTTAAAAAATATGAGAAATAATGATAGAAATTAAGAATTATTTTACTACATGTCAACTATGCATAACATTGTCTGTGTTTTCCATTATTTTACTTCAGTTTGTATCACTGCATTGCTTGAAACTTCTTAAATTTCATCATTCAAACTGAATTGTTTTTGATATATAGAAGTTTAAGTATTTCTGAAGAATTAATGCAGCACAGATTTAGGGGGATTTTTAATTTTATTTGATTTTAAATTTATCCAGAAACTGAAAGTAATTAAAGATGGTATTAAATCTATTGATTTTGAAAATTTTTCTTTTGGAAAAAAATGAAATAAAAAATTAAAATTTCTCAAACTTGATCTTTGTCATTCTATATTAAAATTCATAAAAAAATCATAGTTAGATTTCACTGGATTTTTTTTATTTCACTGGATTTTATACTTCCATCCCAAATCTGAGTATATTTACAACCAACTAGAGAGGTTAAACATCATTTCCTAATGAAAAGGATCAGGACTCTCAGGGCACTATGAATTTTGGATTTTTTGGGCACAAGAATGAGTATCAATTTAAAAACCAGTCATGAAGTTTGCTGACATCACATTATGAGCTAACCTGTGATGAAGTAGAGCTGAGCCTGTGAAAAAATATGCCATTTACCAATATCCACACCCAAAACAGTCTTCTCATAATTCCTATTTCCCCTTATTTTTTTCAAAAGCAAGGAAAGAGCAGGCTGTTTATTCCTGATCACAAGTGAAAACTTTGGTCATCACAAGGGTACTACTAGGTGCTGTCACTCCTCACCTCCTAACAGCCACAGGCACTTAACTGCCTTTAGGTCCTCCAGTGATCAGATTCCACAGTCCCATCATGACAGTCTGTGTCTCAGGCTCTCTCCTGCTACTAGATACCTAAAATCATACTTCCCTATCAAACATGCAGTACATATGATTTGTTGAGAGGATATTCTTCAGGAAAAAGTTGTGGTTGTTAAGGCAAAGAAGGCAGGGGAAAGAACAACCATCTGGTCTCAGGGTTGGTCAACCCTTGGCCTGTCCACATAGAAGCATAACTCACACCAAAGAGAGTTCCTCCACCCATCACCCATGATGCAAGTGGATTCAACTGTATTATACTTGCATGTGTTGTGTTTTGGGTATAAATTCAATGTCTTCCAAATGCTTATATGGAGAAGACTTAGTTTCCAGGGTGGTGCTACTGGAAGATGGAGGTAACTTTAGGAGATGCAGATTTATGGGAAGGCCTAGGTCACTGGATTTGTGCCCATGAAAGATAGTATGGGACCCATTCCATCCTCTTTCTTCCTCTCTCAGTTTCCTGGCTTGTGGCCTGGTCACTTTTCTGACATTCCTGCCATGATATGATTCTCTTGCCAGAACCCCAAACTAATAGCGCTGCCCAGTCTTTACTTTGAATCTCTAGAAGTTTGAGTCTAAATGAGCTTTGTACTTCCTAAGAAGCCTGTGCCCAGTATTTCATTACAGCAATGCAAAATGAGTACCCCAGCTCAGTCAGCCATGTGTGGGACAGGGTGGGAGGAAATCTGTGGGTGAGACAGCTTCTCTAGCTCCTCATGACTGTCTCTCCACAGCTTTAGAACAGCTGTGAGCCCTTATCTGCTATCACTCAGGGAACTTGCAGTGGGTTTGCTACACCAGTAAAGGTGACTTGGGCAGAGCACCAAAGCAATTTCTATAATGAGCTAGCTAAAATTATGGGTATTGAGAAGCATGTTCAACTCAGAATATAGAGTATTAGTTTGCTAGGAATGCTGTAACAAAAAAACATCAAGACTAGGTGGCTTGACAAAAGAAATTATTTTCTCACTGTTTTGGAAGCTGGAAGTCAAAGATCAAGGAGTGGGCAGGGTTTGTTCTCTTTCACTTGAAAATGGTGCTCTCTTGCTGCATTTTCATCTACTGACTCTTCCTCGTCTTATAAGGATACCAGTCATAATGTTTTAGGGTCCCACTCTTATGATCTCACTTAAATTTACTTAACTTCTAAGGGCATATCTCCAAATATACATACATTCTCAGGATCTGGGCATCAATGCTTCAACATATGAATATTAAAGGAACACAATTTAGTCCAGGGTAGTGGGAAAGGTGACAGGACAAACATTCCAATATCTTTACATAATTCAAATAAGTAAAGTAATATGGTGCCTAGGATTTGCTTTAAAATAGCCTGAGTGTGCTCTTTTTCCAAAACAAAAATGGACCAACCATGCATCCCTGAAAGAGTTAAAGCAAAAATCAAAGACATTTTTGAGACTGGTCATAGGTTCATTTTACCATTTTCTATAATTTTGTTAAAGTGTTTTTTAAAATGTATAAGAATACATTAGGGAGAGAAGTCAAGATGGCCAGTCAGTGAGCAACAAAATACAAAGCCTCCCAGGAGAAAAAACTCATATGCCAGAATAAAACACCTGGAGAGACCCAGACAGAGGGAGATGGATCCTTTTGACACAGGAAGAAATTAAAATGTGAAAAAGCTGGTCAAATAAGTCAGGACTACATCTGAAACAGCCAAAAATTACAGGACACAGCATTTTTGTGGCAACCCACCAAGTTTGGGCCAGCCTGAATTTGTGTCAGCTCGAACCCATGCTGGCTGGCAGAACTGCCCAAACTCGTTCCTGAAGCCACTCACAAGAATGACAGAAGTGCTGAAGTTGGGGGTTGGTGAGCCCAACAGAGAGTGGAGCCAGTGAAGAGCCCTTCATTAATCCACAGTCAGTGCTAGGAATGAGACCCCCACCTGGGGAAGGGTGCGAACAAATGGGTGACATGTTGGAATTGGGCAGGAGGAACCTGGACTGGGAGTGACAGTGACTTCAGTTGGTTGCTCCCTCCCCAGAGCAGATTCATGGGATTTGCTTGGACTGGGCCATGCCCCTGGCCAGGACCCAATGAACCATCCAAAATCGATTCCCTGAGCCTAGCACGCACTAACCAGGTGAAGGTCCCTGAAGTTTGGCTGGCCCATTGGGGAGGGGCAGGCAGGACAGGGCAGAGGTCCCTTGCCAGCGTGATTTAAGGGAACCGTGGCCAACAGGAAAGGGGGCTGGGACATGCACAGTAACCTGTGTGGAGGAAGCCAGGGCCATGACAGGAGAGAGAGGCAGGAGGAGGCCCCTAGCCCAGAACCCTGAGAGCCCTGATCCAGGAGAGGGAAAAACAAGGGAGACTGAGGGTGACAAACACACAACATCAGACATGGCTTCAATGGACATTAAGAGATATCTTTGGGACCTTGTAGATGAGCTCAAAACTGAAATATTAAATCAGGTAAAGCAAGATATGAGTAGAGTAATAAAAGAAATGCTCTCAGGAAGCATCTCTCAGGAAAATACAGACAGAAGAAGGGAGGAACACACAAAAAGGGAGAGAAACATTCAATAAAGGATATAAAGAAAATATAGAATACATGAAGCAGATTCAAACAGACTACCAGGAAATTAAAAACTCCATTGAAAGCTGGCAAAACTCCTGAAAAGAAACTACGGATAGACTATCAAAACTTTAAGACAAGTTTGCAATGTGTGATCATGAAAGGAAAGTTCTCTTAAAAATAACAAGGAAACAGACAGCAACAATACAAAGGTTAGAAGATGACAAGAGAATCTACAATTTAAGAATAAGAAATGTGAACGAAGAAGCAGGAATACATACAGGTGAATTACAAAGGCTATTCATGGAAATAATTAAGGAAAACTTCCCAAGAATGGGAAAAGAAAATGACATTCAGTTATGTGCGGCATACGGAGCTCCAGCCACCTACAACCAAAACAGATCTACACACAGACATATAATAATCAACATACCAGAAATTGAATATAAAAACAGAATATTAAAAGCTGTCAGAGAAAAGAAACAGATTACCAAAAAGGTAAGCCCATCAGAATCATGGCTGACTTCTCCACACAGACCATCTGATCAAGAAGAGCTTAGAGCAAAGTGTTCCAAGCCCTGAAAGAAAATAACCTCCAGCCCAGATTGATGTATCCTGCAAAACTGTCACTAGAAATTAATGGAGAAACAAGATGCTTCCATGACAAAGAGGAACTGGGGGAGTTTGTGACTACCAATAAAACCCTACAGTGAATACTGAAGGACATTTTAGAGAGAGAAAAAATAAATACCAGGATTTTAGGAACAGTGGCAGAAAGGCCTCAACGAGTGGGGCAGGCAGTAGAATGAAAGAGAAAACTAGACAAACAAAGGCAGAAAAACAGCATAGCAGAAATGAGGGAAAGAAGGATAACTAGAATCTCTAACATAGATGGTCTTGATACACTATATTGTTAATAGTGTACCAGGATTTAAAACCCACATTACTCACACTACTCTATTTAGATGTATTATATTCTGTTCCAGTCATTCTACCTGTACTAGATTTGAGGGCACAGGCAGTAATCCCCAAAATAACAGGATATAGTACGGTAATCATCCTTAATTTCCTATTAACTTAATCTAAAGCTCTGTAAAACCTTCACTGTTTTACCATGACTGATCGTAATTGAATCTTGTTTGTTAGATCGTTGTTTTGTATTGATAAATTTTATTCAAAGCTGTTATGATTGATAGTATCAAGTCTGAGAGTATAGGCAACTGCACTTAAGGTGACAAGATTCACTAGAATATCCACTCTGGTTTGATTATTAACTGCCTTTGAAGTTTTATACTGCCTACAATGTTTTATTTTTACTAATATTGTTATGCACTGCTATATTCAATTATGCCTGATGATATAGACAATTCTCTTGAAGATAATAAGAAACAACACAGTAATCATTGTAGATCACCTTGTACTGTGGGTTTATCCAACTTTTTGGTTTCATGTTTTTATAGGAATTTGTTTTGTTTTGTCTTGCTAAGTTTTGTTTTTCCCTCTAATACAGAAAGGATAGAAATACATGTAGAGATTCAAGCATGCGTAGCTGTTTACACTCTCACTGTTTGAATATCTACTTTGTATGCTTTAATTTTGTAACTTGAACAACTATTTCTAAGAGGACAATATGTAATTTTTCAACTACTGATTTCTTATTGTTTATCTTTTTTTCCTTTGAAATTCTGTATTATCTCTACCCTTTACATGCTTTTGTTTCTATTTTAATTAAAAAAATTCTAAAAAAAAAAGAGAATACATTAGGAATCACATTCAACTTTACACTAGGAAGGACTCTAAGTCTTCTATGCTTGATGGATTAAGGCAGAATAGTTAGGTGTTTTTAATATTCACGTAAGTACAGTCCCCAGCCATCCATCTATCATGAAGTTCCCTCTGAGCAGCTCTGATAATTTGAGTACTTTTTTTCTTGCATCTTTGGAACTTGTAGCAGGCCTAACAACCCACATTCACATTCCAGTTCCAAATGTTCTTCAGACTCTGTTTCTGGCTCAGTTTTCCATTGCTGTCCTTAGTGGGTCCCTGCTAAAACCTTCTTTCAAAATGCCGCACATTCCAGGCCCTTATAGGAAGAGGCTGATGCCCATCTTCACTAGGTAGGAGACTAGGAAGAGAAGAACCCTTTAGATCTAGAAGCCAGGTTAGTGAGCCAAACTTGTTGCCTCCATCTGCTCTTTGGCTCTCAACCTTCAAGTTTCTGCACCTGTAAATAGGGCACCAGCTTTTTCCTGCAAGGGCCTGGAATGTGCGACATTTTGAAAGAAGGCTCCAGCAGGGATCCACTGAAAATGGCAATGGAAAAATCTCATCTCTGATAGGTAAGAGTATACTGCTTTGTTTGTTGATCACTTCTAAACCCATAAAAAAAAAATAAGCTCAGGGGCCAAAATGTCTTAATATGGTTTAGGATTTCACGTTGGCACTTGGGCTTCTTCGCCTGAAGCCTCAGTTTGTTCCTATTTCAGAATCTCACTGTGGGCAGCTAGGATATTACTAAGTTCAGTGGTAAAATTTAGATTGCAAAATGAAATTCCAGCTGGAAGGTAGGTAAGTTAGCCTTTGGGTGTTCTGGACTGTGATGCAAACATTTCCTTCTCACAGTTTCTGTATTTACCCTGTTCTGATCATTACTTTATTACTTTAGTTTTACCTGGAGAACTCTGACATGGCTTCAAGGTGCCATATTTGAGAAAATCAATTCATAAAATCTCTTGTATTCATAAGCAAGTTATTTGAATTTAGAATTCATTAGGAAATTGAAGAATCATAAGGATGATTTCTGAAAATTTAACTGAAAGATAGATAATTCAAATCAGTGCTGCCTGTCTTGTTACTGCAATAACTTTTCATATCCTTTTCTAAAGAAGCCAGGCAAAAGTAACAATTAACATCACCTGGAAAAAGGGCTAAAATTCTGTCATCAAACAAATCAAATCCCAACTATTTTTGAGTTGCATATTCTTTGTGTCCCTATTTTTTTTGTTTAGATCCAATTGTGCTTAAATAGCAGAAACACAACAAATTAGTACAACAGTGATCTCACTCCCCATCCAAGGCTGCATATGAATTGTGTGGGCCCCACATTCAAGCCCTGTTGCTCAGTATGTGGTAGGATATGTACTTTAATTTCCATGAGACAATGCAGAAGGACAGGCTGTTTCTTGTGGGCTGAAAACATTTAAAATGCAAATAACTGAAATAATTCTAAAGACATTCACCAGAATCGCTACTGGAATCATATTTTTCTTTCCTTTTTTCTTTCAACCTTACCAAATGTGAAAAATTGACAGAGATAAGATGGCAGAGAAAAGAAGCAAAAATATAAAGTGCCTATTTAAATTGGAGAGTTAACTTCTAAGACTCAATGTGCTACAAAAACCATGATGATAATTCTAGTGTCTGTCAAAATGTGTTATGAGAAATATCTTATATTTCATCTTCTTTATTGATTCTATTCATAGAACGTGATATTAAGACTACTCAAACTATGTTTTATGTTTTACAAATTATAAAAAAAATCTTTATAGTCCTTCCTATAAATTATAAATAGAATACATATGTGAATGCATGTACATACACACACACACACAAAAAAAAACAAAACAAAACAAAACAAAAAAACCAAGAACTGTTTTACTGTTCTTCAATGGTATTGATGGATTGTACCAGGCAGGACATTTGGGAACTATTCTGCTACTGAATGATTTGTGAGTATTGTCATGCTTCTAGAAAGTAGATATTTTATCAAGGGAATGCAATTCATTTCTAGAGAGGAACAGATAATTCTTTTGTAGGATCACTGACAAAGGATAAAAATTCCTATACAGGTTGACTATCTCTTACCCAAAATGCTTGGAACTAGAACAGCTTCACTATTCATATATTTTGGATTGTATAGTTGCATATATATGATGAAATATGTTCAGAACATGATGTCAAGTTCATGAAAACAAACATAAAATTTATTGGTGTGTCATATATTTTATATACATAATCTGGAGGTAATTTTATACAATATTTTAAATAATTTTGTGCGTTCAATCATGATATTTAGTATGGAAATTTTCACTCATGTGATATTATACTAAAACTCGGACATTTTGAATTTGGCAGTATTTTGGATTTTAGATTTTTGTGTTAGGCATGTCAATCTTTAATGCATTAACTAAGCAGCAGCAGAATAGTTTTTCAGTTTTTTTGTTTGCTTGTTTTTCTTTTAATTTATTGTCCTGAGAGACCACAGAGATTTGGATTTGCCAGGCAGTGTTCTATTTTACAAGAGATGGGGTTGTAGAGTGAGAGGGAATAGGGAAGACTGGGAAGGTGAAAATGCGTGTGAAGCATATAATTCTTCCCAAGTGTCATTGGAATGGATTTAAAAATGCTGAAAATAAAATTTAGGGAAAAGCTTCCTTTAGAAAGTAATATACAAAAAGCCCTTAACTCTTTCTATGAAGACTACTGTATTGTATTAATGATAGAAAAATATTATTTTCATACAATTCACTAATTTCTGAACTGCACTAATTTAGTGAACTTTAGATTGAGATAATGTGTGATTTAGCTTATGGTTTAGCTTTTTCCTCATCAAGTTCTTCTTTTGTTGCTTTCATGTTGTTAGTCTAGCAGAGATAAGCCTAAGAGTAGCAGCATCCTGTACGATTAAATGGAAACGTCTATTTTTATGAAAATTTTCCCATCTAAGAAAAATTTTCTCTTGACAATGCTGGCACATTATATATGTTGATAATAAATATCAATTTATGCCTGGTATTATCAAGAAGTAGTCACACAAAAGTCTTTGATCCCAGTGGACCCAACTAGGTAAAACAGGGTATTGCAATTAGCAACTAATGTATGCCCCAGAGAGGCATAAAGAATGAGAGGAAGTGCATGCATTTTTCTCCTGGAAGGATTTTAAGAGAACTAAAGCAAAGAAGGATATTAAAGTGGTGAGATAATGGTTTCTTTCATATGTCTCCTGGATAACAGTGACCATTGTTATCTGTGTAAAAAACATTCATTAAACATTTAATGACACACTGAAGGATAGTAATAGTAATTCAATATACAATCCCAGAAATCACTTAGAGAAGTTGTTACCACCGTAACATTCATCCTGGAAATTTAGAATTAGCTCCATCATCATTTGCTAGAAAAAATTATTCCAGTAACTTAATGCAGAACATCCTACTATTTTCAGGCATACAAAGTCAATTTCTTTGTGGAATGTTTTAGTAGCAGTCTCACCATCACTAAAGTTACAATTCCAAATATATACATTTTATGTTAAAATAATAAATTGAGTTTCACTTTGAGGATCTGTGTAACAGTGGAGCATGTTTTTGAAAAAGTTGTCAGATGTCTCATCAGAATCCAGGTTTGAGCCTGCCCCCTTATATGTAGCTGTGGCCTGGTAAGCTGCGGCCACCCCAGGGCAAGAACCACCAGTGTCTCTGAGATTTGCACCATGTTAGAACTAAGGGTTCTGGGAAACCAAGCAGCCAGCTTGCAGCCCTGGTAAGTTGCTGTGGCCTGGCAAGCTGCAGCTGCCCCAGGGTGAGAGCCACCAACATCTCTTTCTGAGATCCACACCATGTTGGAACTTTGGGTACCACGAAACCAAGCAGCCAGCTCGCTGCCCTGGTAAGTTGCTGTGGCCTGGCAAACTGAGGCCACCCCAGGATGAGAACCACAGGCCTCTCCTGAAATCAGCACCATGTTGGAACTTAGGGCGCCGGGAAACCAAGCAACCAGCTCGCCACCCTGGTAAGTGGCTGAGAACCTATTGGTGCATGGGCTGAGAATCAAACATCTCATGCCTCCCACCCCACTATTAGTAAATGGGAGCCAGAGGTCTGAGAAGCTCTTGGGAGGTTAACCATGTTCAGTGTAGCAAATAGGGGGGATTTCCTTCTACCGTCTCTTTGAAGGCAAATATTGTTACCATTGTTTTGCTTTGTTCTGATTAATTGTACTACTCTATTTAATATTATGTTTTGATAAGTTCTATAATGTTCTGTATTTCCTTTGATTTTGCTATACCTGATTGGAAGAACAACTATCGTGAAGATAGCAAGATATACTATGGTACCTATTACTGTTATCCTGGTAACCTGCTGTGAAGTCCTGTACCAGTTTCATTGCACTGTCTCAATTGGCTTTGTTCTGTCTTGTTCTGTTGTATTTTACTACCTTCAAAATAGTAAAATAAAAAATAAAAATAAAAGATAACAAAGTAACAAAATATCTCCAAAAACTCCCAACTCCACCAAAGCTGATCCATGGGGAATGGATGAGGAGAAACTCAAAAAAAAAGCAACAGAATTATATTAGGTGCTTAAAAAGTAAATAACAACAACAAAACAGATCAGTAAGGTACTGAACAAGCTGAAAAATGATATAACTAAACAGATAATGGACTTCAAAAGCAAAAGGAGAAAAAGAAAGTGCTCTAAGGATATAACTGCATGTATAAGTGTGTAGGATTGATAACCATGTTGCTAAGTTTTTGTTGGATCATTGAATAGAACTGTTTGCAGCCTCACTGTTTGAATGTCCACTTTGTATACTTTAATTTTGTGATTTAAACAACTATATCCAAGGAGACAATATGTAATTTATCAACTAGTGATTTCTTACTGTTTATTTTTTAAAATTCTGTATTGTTTCTACCCTTTTTTTCTGTTTTGCTTTTTTTTCTTTTAAAATAAAATTAATTTTAAAAACAAGAATCTAGGCTTGGAATAGCTTATGAGAGGAAGTCAACATTCAGTTAATTTTTAAAATTTCTAATATCACAAATTTATGATAGTTATACAATTTTTATTGCCACCAAACCAACCAAAGAGATAGAGAACAAATATAATCATGCCTCTGGATAAGCAACTGATTGGTAACAAACTATGTATCTGCTGCTTAAGGCTTCAATTTGAATAGTATGTGTGTATTTTGAAAGGCACTTCTGGTCCTATTGTCCTCCCAGGTATCCACTCTGGCTCCTATGGATTCCCATAGGGAACCAGGATGCTGACTTCTAACACAATGGGTGGGGACTATCTGGTTTGGACCTTAAAAAAAAGGGAATAATATGCATATATTACTTGCTTTTTATTCTGTCACTCATTTTTTTCTAGGTTTAAATCAGGTTGTTGTGTGTAGTAACATTTTGTTCCTTGTAATGTTCCAGTGTGTGTCACATACAATGCTTCATCATGAGATGTCTTTTTTTTTTTTTTAATCACATGCCATGCCTTATCATGAGAAAATATCAGCTAAACCCAAACTGAGGAAGATTCCACATGTGGTTCTTCAAAGCTTTTGGTGCAAATGTATAGGCATTTGTATTGTACTGGGCATTTATTTACTTAATTTCCTTTGCTGCTCAAATTATCCAAATTGATTCTTTTGATATTTTTTTGGGGGGAGCACTATGTTACCTTCTAGAATAAAAGATATTTCTGATACATTTTCTTACCCCATACCTGATCTGAAATTTCTCTGAGGAAGCATGATTCCTTTGGGTAAAAATGGTAATAAATATGAAGTATTTATGGATTATCAAGGCTGTGCCTCCTTGAATTAGTGGGAACACATGTTTGTATGCACTTGTGTATATGTGTATGCATAGGTATATTTGCTTCTGTGGATAGAAATGTGTGTGGGTTTCACTCACTGATTTTACAGACCATTTACCAGATTAATTTGCTGCCTTCTATTCTTACATTTGTTGAGGAACTTTATCATGAACAAATATAAAATGTTTTTCTGAATTTATCAATATATTCTATTGAATTGGAGAATTATACTGACCCTCAACTTTAAAATGACCTTGCTTTTCATTTTAATATATGATAGTGTAGTGCCTTTTTAAAAATTTACTGTGTGATACAGTTTGCTAATACAGTGTGTTGTTTTAGGCTGTTTACAAATTAGGTTAGTCTTAGTTGTAATATTCTAAGGCTTTGTTATTTGATTCTGACTATCTTTGTTATTCTTTATAAAATTTGTCTAATATTGTTATCATTTTTCCCTTAAAGATTTGAAGAATTTGTTGATAAAGTTCTCTGGGAATGGAAATCTTATTTTGGGAAAGTGCTCATTATGAGTTTTACTTAGTTTAATCATAATAGCGCTATTCATGTTTTCTATTTTTATTTGCATATGTCATAAAAAGATTTTTTTTTTTTGGTACAGGGAATCAAACTCATGACCTCTTGCTTGCTAGGCAGGTGACTGTGCTACTGAGCTACACATCCAGGCCTTGTGTTTTAAAAGTATTTTCTAATTGTGTTTAAAATTTTAAGTGTACTCGTTACAAAAAATAATAGCAAAGTGCTGTCTAACACTGTGATTTCAGTAGAGGTGTGTGAAAGTTTGGGTGGGATTTTAAAAGGAAACAGATAACAATAAAAAGATTGGAAATTCTGATACAAAAGCTGCATAAAGGGAAAATGTTGTGTGTGAGATCAGGAAATGCACTGGCTTGGAGAATGTACCAGTTAGTCACCCTGGCTGACCTTCAGGCTGTGCACAGTAGTAAGAAGTATCCTAATTCTGGTGTCTTGTAAACTGCCCTCCCTCCAAAAGGATGCATCTTCATACATAACTACTTGACAAAATGGGAGTGAGGAAGCACACACACCAGGTAAGTAGGGATATCTGCCAATTTGTCCCTGGGATGCCAATGAATTACACTGACTCTAGTGTGATCCACTGGAATCCAGTCTTAACAGTAAAAATGAGAATTTTCAGAAAAAGGATAGGAATGAATTCAGATGTCACAAGATTCAACAGACCCTACAGATTATGTATAGGAAAGTAGCTAAACATGCAGCATATCTTAAGACAAAACATAATCAACAGAATATACTTGAATGTATGTGGGAGTGAAGGCACCTGATATACAGTTATAATATGTCATCTAAAATGTTCAAGTTCTAACAAAAGTTTGAGGCATGTGAAGGAGCAGAGATATACATCATTAACAGTAGAAAGAGTAATAAGTAGAAAATGTTCTTGGAGGGACTCATATTAGTAGATAAAGAACTGGCCAAAGAGTTAAAGTCCAACCAAAAACTATATATGTGTAAGTATGCCAATTAGAAAAATAAACAACTGAAACGAAAACTTCACTATATGAGTTGATGATAGATCTGAGTTGGAGGAGTTCTAAAATTCAAAGTGTTTAGATCTGGCAAAGAAAAAGGAACAAAAGAAAAATAAATAGAGCTTCAGAGACCTATGGGTTACTCTCAAACTTACCAATATACATACTGAAAAATTCAGAAATATAAGCAAGAAAGGAAAGGTTTAGAAAGAATATTTGAAGGCATGCTTTTCAAACTTCTAAAATTTGATGATAAAACATTAATTTATGCATTCAGACTCTAAGTAAAATCAAGTGCAATAGTGTCTAAGTATTACAAACTCAAAAAGCTTTAGACCTAGACATATCACACTGAAATTGGCAAAAGTCAAATATAATGAAAAAGATCTTATTGACAACAAGAGAAAAGAGGATTATTACAAACATAAGGCTGTCAATCAGGTTGATAAGAAACCTTGGTAGGCAGGGGCATGCCATAGCCCAAAGTGCTGAAAGAGAAAGATAACAAAAATTCTATATCCAACAAAACAACTTTCCATCAGTAAATGAAAAATTCAGATATTCTCAGATAAAACGAAGATAATTTGTTTCTATCATTCTTTCCTTGTAAGAAGGGCGATGAGAGGAGTCTTTAGGGTTGAAATGACAGAATATTAGATAGCAACTGAAATCCACATGGACAAACGTGAGTTCATGATAAAAACATCCAACAAACAAGGAAGAGAAGAAACTTCCATTACAGATAGAGGACATCATGAAATAGCATATAGCTAACAGCATGATCAAAGGAGGATGACAGAATATTTCACAAACAGGAAAAGAATAACTATGCTACTTTTACTTTTTGTATCCAACATTACAAACAATTTTAGCCTATGGAATTTGGCATGACAAAGAATGTAAACTGGTAAAGCCATTATGAAATTCAGAATGGACAGTCCTCAAAAAGCTAAAAATAGAAATTCCATTTGGCTTAACTGTATCACTTCTGGGTGTCTTCTTGAAAGAGTTATAGTTATCATATCACAGTGATACATGCACATCTATGTTTCTAGCTGCACAATTCACAATGACTAAATTATAGAAGTTGCTTATATGCCTACCAGCAGATGAACAGACAAAGAAAATGTGATGTACACAACGCAGTAATATTCAGCCATAGAAAAAGATAAATTTGAATAACTTACAGGAAAATTGGTAGATATTGATATCATAATAGTAAGTGAAATAAATTAGGCACAGAAGTTAAATGTTACATTGTTTCTCTTGTATGAGAAACCTAAAATATAAATGATTTAAGTGGCAAAGTAAAAGGAAGTAGTTAAAAAATGGGAAATACGGAGGCAGACATTGCGGAGATGGGAAAAGACTTTGGAAAGGGTGGAGAGGTGAGGGCTGGGGGAAGGGAGTGGGACCAAAGATGATCGAGAATTGAAATGTAAATGTACCAATCCCAAAGATCAAGTCCATCGATATATATCACAAATATATATGAATGGTAAAAAGTTTTAAATGCAGAAAAAAATATAAAAGAAACATTGAAATTGAAAAGAGAGATTTACAATTCTATTTACTAATTATATTATCTCATGGTTAGAAATATCATAATGATTTCATGTTAAAATACTAAAACTAATAAATGAGTTTAGCAATGAGGCAAACCAATCAAAATGGGCAGATCGTTTGAATTAATTTCCTAAAGAAGGTATACAGATGGGCAAAAAAACAAATTAAAAAATGTGCAGCATCTTAGGGAAATGAATATTTGAACCATAATGGGCTGCAACTTCACATACCCTTAGATGGCTTTAATTAACAATAATAGACAATGCTACTGGTTATAATGGGAATAAGTGAGGTCTTAAAAATTGAGGGTGGGAATGTAAATGGCAGAGCATGTGGTACAAGAGTTGTAATTTTCAAAAAGTTAAATGAAACCACTATATCATCCAAAAAATTTACTCCTCCATCTGAAAGAAACCTGTCACAGAAGACCATGTATTGTATGATTCCATTTATGTGAAATGGCCATAAAACAAATGCACACAAAGAAAGTTGATGGGTGGTCTCCAGGGACTGGAGGGAGGAAAACTGAAGACTGGCTGCTGCCCAGGACAAATGTTTTGTTTGGGAGATGGGAGAGTGATGAGCCTGTCAGCTATGTGAGTGTGCCAGAGGACCTCTGAGCTGTGTGTTAGAAGTGGGTGAGTTTTATGGTATGTGAACTCCAAAAAGCAGTGGAAAATAATTAGAACCACTGGCATACTTCCTTCTATGTTTCATCTTTAGGACACATGGATACGCTATGATTTGAAAGTATTTCCCAAAGGTTGTATGGTAAAAACTTAATTCTCAATGCAACAATGTGGAGAGATGGGATCTTTATGAGGTCATTGGTTATGAGGGCTCTGTACTGAGGAATAGATTAGTGCTGTTATCAAAGGAGGAATTTGCTATTGTAGGACTGGGCCTTTGATCAGGGGATGAGCTCAGCCTCTCTGTCTCTGTCTCTGTCTCTGTCTCTGTCTCTGTTTCTCTCTCTCTCTCTCTCTCTCTCTCTCTCTCTCTCTCTCTCTGTATGTGTCTGTGTCTCTCTCAGCAAGTGATGTTTCTTTCATGTTATGATACAGCAAGAAAGCTGAGGCCTTCCAGAGGCCTCTTGATCTAGGATTTTCCAGTGTATTTTTTTAAATCTGATTTTTAAAAAATATAATCCAGTGCACAGTATTCTACTAGAGTAGCACAAAATACATCAAGATAGTGTGTGAATCATCAAATTCTGCTGAGATTGTTTTGAAGTTTTTCAGAAGATATTCAGTTTTTTCATTAGAATATATTAGCATATATAACAGTTTCACTTGTTTTGGGGAGATGGTACATTGACATATCTCATTTTGATCATTTTATTCCTTTTCTTCCTCATGTTCTTTTTTTGCTCCTTCCACAGTCTTTTTCCTGTCTTCACAAAGATTTATGCTTAAATGTAAGAGGTGGCCCCTCAGGTCAGCCATGGCCTGAAATCTGACTTCCAGTGGATTCTTGCTGTCCTTCTATTCTGTTCTTAGAAGAAATGCTGGGGTGAGACTGAAAATCCTCACATCCTAATTTCTTCCTTCTGGGTCCCAGCCTCTCAGTTCTTGCCTTCATTTTTTTACTTTCCAAAAATTTTAAAAAAGTGTTTTTGTCATATTCACATTGCGAGTTTCTTCCTGTGAAAGTTAGTTATAGACAGATCCTCTATGGTGGACACTGGAAATGCCCCTCTGATGGGTAGTTTCCAGAACCTGGTAACATGAAGTTTTCACTTTGGTAGAGCAGCCTCCTCAGAACGCACCCGACCTCCAGCACTGCCAGGTGAACCGCAAGGAAGCTGCAGAGTACAGCACCCAACAAGGCTGGCAATCAGAGCCTCCTTGAGTTGGAAGCCTTATGATCAAAGAAAAAAAAATCTTTTCTTCTTGTGTGAAACCATTTGAAAGGGTGAGTTCATGAACTTCCAGCGGGGTCTGACCTAGTCTTTGAGGAAGTTAACTTTGAAAAGGAAAAGGTAAAGCAGCTACCCTGAGGGTGGAAGCCACGAATGAAAGGTCCTGAGTCAGAAGCCTCTAATTCATTATCTTGACGAAAAACTAAATATCAAATGAATTTGATGAAATCAATACATTTTTATTATTGTTTAAACTCATGTAATTTTTGTTGTTGCTGTCCTTATTCTAGCAAACGAAGAAAGTTTTGTTGTGTGGATCATATGCTGATTATTGTATCCTGTTTTTATTCTGATTTAAAGTTTGTATGTGCTCTCTTTTCTCACAATAGTGTGGGAATCACTGAAATACACAATAGAGAGAAAGACTATTATTTATCAAAAGGAACACATATCTGGATATATGGGTAAGAAAGTTAACTTTGATCACAGTTCAGTAAACAAAATAGAGAAAAAGAATAAAAAAGCATAGAAAGGAACTGGAAGACTCAAGATGAATCAAATCAATAACTCACCAGTCATAAAAGAGTGGGAGAATGAAAGAAGACCAGCTAAGAAGTATCTTAGAGGAGAATGTAAAAGGAATTGAGAAGGAATAAAAATACAAAATTTCAGAAAGTATTATGAATTGTGATTAAAAAGAACACAATAAACACAAATTCACTCTGCACATTTTATTGGAGATCAGTCATTGAAAATATTGGTGAAAACCACATTACACACCTTTGTTATGTGTTCTGAACATGGACATGAAATACCAGCAAACTCAAAATTCACTTATTTTTTGCTTTATTTCCCATTTGATTTGCTTTAGCTCAGTATGGACTTGGGATACTGGGGATATTATAACTGCACACTTCCCTGAAATTATCATAGCAGTACCCTGGATATGACACCCTGCATATTACCAGGTGTTACATACTTGGAAAAGAGAATTTTGCACTGTTCTGCATGTCTAAGAGTGAACAAATTACATTTTTCTAATTGCAATTTACATGGTAAAAGAAAAATAGCATATATCAATAAAATCATCTGATTTCTTGTTTAGCTTTTTTTGTAGAACAGTGACAAATCTTTGGCTGAAAAATAACCCACCTTCTTATCTGTAACCACATCATCACCTTTTAAAATTTTATTTTGTGATTTCTCTGTCATTCTATGTCCTTGAAATTGTATCCTCAAGTTTTATTACAATAAGAAGAAATATTTTCAGGATGCATACAGCTGTGCTCTTGAACTTGTGACATTTAAAGGGCAGTAGAACGTTAATGTGACTAATAAAACAGAAAAATGGTTTTATAACAGTCTGCATGAGGATCCTAGTTTCTGTTCAACATATCTATTAAACTGCCTAAATTTGACAACTTAGTTTATAAAGATTGAAATAGAGAATCACTGTGGACTCAAATTGAAATAACAGTAAAACAAAGACATTCTTTACCTTTCAATAAGCAAAATGTCCTATTATTCTCTTTTCCAAAAAAAAAAATCTATTAGAGAAGAGGTGAAGAAGTGTATTTTTGAGAACGTAGTAGTCTATGATGATTTTTGAATTACTTGGGACAGCAAGAAGTTGCAATACAAAAATAATTGATTTTTTAACTTTCATTTGAAAACCCAGAATTGATTTTGGGGCTGGTGTATTACAATGTGCTGTTAAATATGGGAACTGATTAACTATAATACATTAGCTCTACAAGGTATCAATTGCTATTTTTGCCTTCAGGTTTGTATTTTGCATGCTATATCAAGGCCTCAGGTGCTATTGTGTGCAGAATTGAAAATTAGGATAGCTGGCCCAGGAAATGTCATTATACTTAAATGAGAAAGTTGGGTAAAACATTAGAAATGTGGATACTCCAGAAGTTCTAAGTCATGTAGTTCCCCAAAAGAAAGCCTATTTTAAGAAGGCTTCATTCATATTTCAGTAAGCATTCAATGACTTAATGTCATCAAACATCAGGACAAGGAGGTGGGAAGAAGCCAAGGCAGGGACTTCGTTTCTGATCGTAGGACTCAGTTTGGCAAAAATTAATAGGAGAAATTACTAGATTAAATAAAATTGAAGATCATTCTCTCCCCTGTGAGACATGTGGCTGCAACTGCACAGGGCTGGTTAGGCAGATTCATGGGTCAGGGCTCTGCTTCCTGCTGTGCGACTGAGATGGCTTACATCAACTTGGCAAAACCACGGTTCCCAGAAACTTGGTCAAACATGGCTCCAGATTTTGCTGTGAGTATATTTTAGATGTAATTAACATCTCAATCAGTTGGGCTTAAGTGAAGCAGAGTATTCTCCTTAGGGTAGGTTTCATCTGTTGAGCAGAAGGCCACAAGAGCTTTCTGGCCTTTGAGGTTTCTCAGAATGGAAAGAATTCTGCCTGTAAACTATATAAAAACTCTATCTGAATCTCTAGACTTTGAACTGAAGTGTGTCATGTCAGCCACTCTTATTCTCACTGATCTGAAGACCTCACTGATCACTGGACAAGGAAGCAGAGAATGAATGGCAAGGCAATGGTGTTATTGTGCTTCCAAGAGTAACAGGGGCACAGACATAGCCCTGATTTTTCCTGTCAACTGAGCAGGAGCAATAACTACAATGCTCATCCCCGAGTGTTCCACGGGTGTTCTCGGGTTTTGAGGTGAGAAGATGACTCTTAGTTTGCAAACTGAGTGGTCTCACAGAAGGGCATGAAGACAGAAAGGCTGCTGCAGCCTCAGAGGGCTGTTTTGTTGTCATTCACTTGTTCCAAATTTGTTTAAGTTGAGAGGCAGATGACTTGAAATTTTTATGGGGAACAATTTTAGGTGTAATCAAAGAAGAGGCTGTTCTAGCAGCTTGCCCCATCCAGCCCTGCACAGAGCTATCAGCAGGACTGCCCAAAGAAAATTATGGTTCGATGAACATTGACTTAAAATCCTGAAAATGCTACGCACCAAAAAACAATGAACTTGGAGCAAAAAATAGTTCTACTTGTATGAAATGTTTTCAATATTAAATAGAAATAGAAATTCAGATACATAAAAAATGATACAAATTATATATTATTTTCTTTTTTTGGCTGAAGTGGAATTGGCACAAAACTAACCACTTTAAGGTGAACAATTCAGTGATGTTTACCACATTTATAGACCTATGTAACCACTGTATCTATGCAAAACCATTTATCATCCCTAAAAAAATTCTACATCCATCAAGCAGCTTGGTCCTACCCTGTATCTCTCTCTCCAGCCTTGGCAACCACCACGGTGTTTTCTGCCTCTGTGAATTTACTGATTATCTGTATGTTTTACCTAAAAGAGATTGCAGTCTTTTCATACAGGATGTGACATTTTGTGTCTGATTTCTTTCACTTACCACATTTCTAGGTTCATTCATATTATATAATGTATTAAGACTTTATTCTTTTTTATAATTGAATAAGATTGCATTGTGTTTCTGTAACATGATTTATTTACCCATTTCATCATTAGTGGGCACTTGTGCTGTCTTCTCTTTTTGGCTGTTATGAATAGTGCTTCTAAATGAACGTGGCTAATGGCTAATGATCTGCTTTAAAGTTTAGAGGGGAGGTATTTATGCAGGAATAGAATTTCTAGATCATAGGATAATTATAATTTTAGCTTTTTAGGGAAACCATATATTTTTACCACATTGTTGAACAATTTTACATTTCATATAGCAATGCGTTAAGGTTCTACTTTCTCCATCTGCATCTTCTGTACTTTTTAGCTTATTTTTTCTTAAATTTAAATGTAAAACTTTTTATTATAGCCATCCTAGTGAGTGTAAGATATTACCTCAGCATGATTTTGACTCATATTACTAATTACTAGTGACATTGAATACCTTTTAATGCACTTGTTGACATTTGTATTTTTTTCTTTTTTGTACCAGGGATTAAACGCAAGATGTAACATTTGCCAAGCAAGCACTTTCACCACTGAGCTAAACTTCCAGCCCCTTTGTATCTTTTCTTTAATGGTCTTCGAGTTCTTTGCCTTTTTTGTAATTGGTGGTGATGATGCGGGCATTTTAGCAGTGAGCTATGTTCTCAGGCTCCCTTTTGATTTTTTTATTTGGAGAGAGGGTCTCATCAAACTGCTCAGGTTGAACCAGAACTTCCTTCAGCTTCCCAGAGTGCTGGGATTACAGGCATGTGCCATCATGCCTGGCTATGCTCATTTTTTTAAAATTTTTTATTTTAAAGATAATAAAACAAACAAACAAACAAAAACAGAATAAAGCAAATCAGAACAGAATAATGCAAGTGATACAGGATTTCAAAACAAGACAACAGAAAATCAACAATGACTACCATAATGGCTGTCATTTTCATCAAAATAGCTGTCCATACATCACACACAATAAAATCAAACAAAACAAAACAAAACAGAACAAAATCAACTGAAACAAAAAATGAAACCATTATAAGACTTCAAAACAAGATAACAAGAAATTAACAATGGCTTCCATAATGTCTCTTGTTTTCTTCAAAATAGCTGTCCATACTATCACATAAAATAAATAAAACAAAACAGAATAAAACCAATAAAAACAAAAGAATTAATGCATTACAGGACTTCAAAATAAGATAACAGAAAATCAACAATGGCTACCATAATGTCTCTTGTTTCCTTCAAAATAGCTGTCCATATCTTCACACATAAAATCAAAGAATACAAAACAAACTAAAACCAATTAGAACAAAAGAATGAAAACATTACAGGACTTCAAAACAAGATAATAGTACATGAACAATGATTACTATAATGTTTCTTATTTTCTTCAAAGTAGCTGTCCATACCATCATGCATAATAAAATTGAACAAAGCAAAGCAAAATAAAACCAATCAAAACAAAACAATTGAAAGCTTACAAGACTTCAAAACAAGGTATTAAGAAATCAATAATAGGTACCATAATATATCTCATTATCTTCAAAATAGCTGCCCATACTGTCAGAGACAGTAAAATCTAGCAAAGCAAGACAGAATAACACCAAACCTAACAAAATTATGAAAACAGTACAAGAATTCAAAACAATATAATAGGAAATTAACAGTAGTTACTTTCCTTTTTCAGGTGTTTCCTCCCCTATCACTTTCATAATATCTGTTGTGCTTTTTGGATCCCACTAACTCCTTCAGTTTTTTATGCTAGGGAGATAACTTGGTGTTCACCCATATGAATCCAAACCATTTTAACTATGATCAAGATTTCCAGTTGGATCCATGTACCTATAAGATCCTCAAGATTATACTACTTTATAGCTGGGTAGCTTTCCATTGTATGAAAATACCATATCTTTCTTATCCATCCTGCAGCTGATGGGCAAGTTACCCTTTTTTCTGGTCTCCTGTCATGTGGAAAAATTGTTTTCTTTTCTTTGATTTCTATGAATTTCCTTTTGAGTTATATGTTTTTCTTGTACACAATGTATTGATGGATTTTATTGTTGATCCACTCTCCCTGTGTTTCTCTTTATTGGTGAATTGAGGCCACCTGCCTTAATGGTTACAACTGGAATGCATTGGTTCATCTCTTCCATGCTATCCTCCTGCTGTGGGCTCTCCACTTTTCCCTCTTTGTCCAATTGCCTACCCTGTTTGGCTGTCCTCCTCTGCTGCTCTTCCTGGAAACATGGTCATCTTTATCTCTTCTAGAATATCCTTCAGCTCTCTCTGTAAGATTGGTTTGCTGGTCATGAATTCCTTCAGTTGTTCTTTATCATAGAAGTATCTTATTTGTCTGTCAAGTTTGAAAGATAGTTTTGTAGTATACAGAAATCTGGGTAGGAATTTGTTTTCTTTCAAGATTTGAAACACCTCACTCCAAACTCTTCTTAACTTGATGGTTTGTGATCTGTTTCTTTTCTCTAACAGCTTTTAATATTCTGTTCTTATGCTGAATTTCTGGGATCTTGATTATTATATAATTGGGTATAGAATTATTTTTGTTATGGTTAGTTGGAGTCCTATAAACCTCATTTATTTGTATGCCAGATCCTTTTCCCATATTTGGGATGTTTTCTGCTATTACTTGTGTAAATAGCCTTTTTATTTCATTTGTGTTAACCCCTGCTTCTTCACTGATATCTATCACTCTTAAATTATTTTTCTTTGCCCTATCTTGTAGCCAATTGAACTGTTATTTCCTGTTTTTTTATTTTAAAGATAAATTTCCTTTCATGGTCACTAGATGTGATCCTGTCTTCAAGATCTTAAAGTCTATCTTCACTCTTTCAAGTGGTTTTGCCAGCTTTTGATCTATTTTTAATTTACTGGATATCTCTTTGAATCTGTCTCATGCATTGTAAATCCTTCTTATTTTGTTCATTCAAGGTTTCTATCATTTTCTTATGTTCCTCTTTTTTTAAATCTATGTCTTCTTTAGGTATCCCCAGCAATTCTTTCATTATGTTTTTGATTTCTTCTTTTACCTGAGACATTATTTTTGATCTGATTACTTTTGCAGTCTCATGAAGTAGTTTCTTTACTTTAGTTGCTATAAATGCAGAGATTTCAGGTGTGCAACTTCCATTTTCTTCCATGACTGTATCTTCCAGACTTGTTCTGTGTTGGCTAGAGGTCTGAGATTGCCTTTTTCTCTTTCATCTGGAGGGACTGTAAAGTGCATTCCAACACAAAGCATGGGAATTAAAAAACCAGACAATTGTTAGGTAAAAGTTCAGCCAGAAAGGCAATACAGTGTTCTTACATGAGGGAGAAGGCATTACCTGCAGCAAGTGGGGTGAAGCCATAAGGATACAAGCCCAGGGATATGTAGAAGTAGAGGTAGGCAGACAGTGGATTTTAGGGGTCTGTCCTCAGCCAATGGAGCTCAAACTTACATAGGAACCAGACACAGATATATATTGCCTAGGTAAGGAGGGCTGTAATGCTAGATGTTCAAAGCAAGATGGAATCCTATTCTTTGAGGGCCAAGGGCCCCAGGAAAATGTTTTAAACAAGAATTAAGTCATAAGGAAAAATAAAAGCATGTAATGCTTTAGGTGACAGGATCTGAGAAGATGGAAGAATGAACACAATTCTGTACAAAAGTTGCACTTTAAAGCTATTTAAATTTCTTTGCTTCAGGGATGGAGTAGAAGTAGTTGAGGTTGATCCTTTGATGGGAGCTAATAGCTAGGATCAAATGCAGTAGAGTTTAAGCAGTAACTGAGACCACTAGAGTAAATCAGGTACTCTGGATTGCTTTAGAAAGCACCCAGAACTTTTATCAATAAAGTCACTCTATTTTCTTTTTCAGTCTTAAGTTTAGCTGTGCCTCAGAAGTTATTAAAAGACTTGTGTATGACTGTGCTTTTTTAAACACTTTTTATGGCAGATTGAATTAGTATTTTGTTGATTTGAAAGTGATGGTTTCAAAAATCTTTGAAGAGGCTTTTAATTGAACATATAAAAGAAAATTAACAAGTGAAAATATATTGTTTCATCTAAGTGTTACAGATATTTGTTGTTAAAATGGGGACATCTTGAGGTAGTACATGCCACAGAACTTGAGATTTTCTGGTGTCTTTAAACAGTTGTTTTAACGAACTGTTAAATGAAGAAGTGTGTTTGGAAAATTAGAAAATAATGAAGATTTTGTAAAAATAGCTCCTGTTGAGATTCAGATACATGCCACAGAACTTGAGATTTTCTGGTGTCTTTAAACATTTGTTTTAAAGAACTGTTAAATGAAGAAGTGTGTTTGGAAAATTAGAAAATAATGAAGATTTTGTAAAAATAGCTTCTGTTGAGATTCAGGTAAATGCACACTTGGATAATTCAAACAAATAAAATTAGTGGTTCCAGATGGCATTAGATGCAGTGCTTCAGCTTAGTTAACTAAGGAACATATTTAACTGCTAAATGCTATTTTTAGAGTATAAAAATAGAGACCTGGGAAGATATCAAAAGTTCAGAAAATAGAAGTAGGAAACATGTTTTTTAAAAAGAAAGACTAACCATGGTAATTATCCTAAATATATAATTCTTGTTAATTTATAGGAGATAGTAAGGTAAAACAGGTCAGAAATCTGGAATCTACTGGTACTATTAAAAATGAGACTCATGAGTTTCCAAAGGCTGATCAAATTCTGGAGAAGTTTTCTCTCCCGGTTTTTACCAAGTTTCACTCTTCTCCACCTTCCTTCCTTTGTTTTTCTATTTCTATTCTTTTGACCCCTTATGACTCAGATATTTTTACTTTCCTTTTTATTTCTGATTTTTTTCCTAAGTATAACCATTCCTTGCTCTAAATGGTCAGTCGATGAGGTAGTTCTGTATTCTGTGACAAAATACACCAGATTATCAATTTATAAAAAGGGA
This sequence comes from Hydrochoerus hydrochaeris, assembly GCA_004027455.1. Lineage (NCBI taxonomy): Eukaryota > Metazoa > Chordata > Mammalia > Rodentia > Hydrochaeridae > Hydrochoerus > Hydrochoerus hydrochaeris. Next base: position 169,951 of record PVLA01000193.1, on the reverse strand, counting down.
AGATTTACTTTAGCTCATAGTTTTAGAAGTTTCACTCTGGAGTTTGTTCTCTTGCATCTTTTGTTTTCTACACCACAGTTGATAGGGTTCCAATACTCTGTCAAGATCTCATTCAGTGACTTAACTTTCTTCTACTAGGTTTGGCCTTTTGAAAGTCTTCATCACATGGTGTCATGGTTACTTTTCTCTCATTGCTGAGACAAAATATCCAACACCCAAAATGAAGGAAGGAAGGGTTTATTTAGTTCACTGTTTGTAGAGGTTTCAGTCCATAATCAACTGGCTCCAAAGCAGGGTAGCATGGCACCAGGCCAACACTTTAAGGCAGCAGCCAGCAAAAGAAGCCAGAGCAAAAGAAGAGGACAGAGAAACTCTCTTTTCCTCCCTTATATTGTAAGCAGGCTACACCCCTTGGGTAGGAGTAGCATTCACACCATCTGTGTGCCTCCCCTTGCACAGCTTGAAGATCTTACAAAGTAAGGACCCTGGCCCTCTGCTGAATCACTTAGTTAAATTTCTGACCTTCTCAAATTAACACATTGAACAACATCCTAGAGTGCTAATAGCTTGTCCTCTACATCTCAGGACATAGAGCTGCTGAGTTTCTTTGTTAAGCTTCTAAACTTCTTGAGTTGACACAAGGTATAAACCATAATGTGTGGTTTTTGGGGACATTCAAGTTCTAAACCATAACTCTGAGTGTAAATGAAACAAGGTAGGAAATGCTTTTGTCACAGAGTGCAGTCCACATTTTTCAGGAAGTGTTGATTGTTTCCCCCTTCCACAGTCATTCCTTCCCTTCCCTTTCTGGCCTAATGTTCCATTGCCCTGCCATGGTCATTTTGAATACTTATCATCCTCCAAAGATAAATCCCAGTTTCCTAATTCTATGACATCAATTAATCAAAGATGTATTGAATATCTGCAAAGTGAATACATCACTGTGGGAATTTTAATGGACATGAGCTGTGTGGGTCACTGCTACCTTTTAAGAACTTACGTGTAGTCATGCAAAGTTAAAACCATCTTACTGGTATAGAAAAAACAAAGGAAATCCCCAAATTTTAGGATATCTGCTTTTGCATCTTATCTACCCCCATCCTCAAACTGAAAGCCCATTTTTATTCAACTCTACCATTGAAAGTGAGTTTACTTCTTTGAAAACTCCATTTAGGCCTTCATATGGCCCCTTTTCAAAGTATAATTTCTGAATGACATTCCCCATATGTGTCCCAAAGAACACTATTTATTTAAAAGTTTGATATTTTTTTCTTATTTTTCACAAAACAGTGTTAAGTGCCCAAATGTATTTTGGAGGTTGTTGATACATATGAAATAAATTTAAGTTCTTTATCAAGGACTTCTCGGAGATTTTAATTCCCAATTTACAGATGGGGTTCTCAAATGGAAAATATTGTGTGGTGATTTTACACTTGTATTTTAATACAGACTTGATTTTGTAGATAAACAAATGGGACTCATGCATACTACACAGACCATGTCCTGGAAAACTACCTGGAAGTTCATAAGCTATCATTCATTTTCTGTACTCTGTAGAATTGCTTGTATTCTGTTTAGATGTGTCATTTCTTCAACTAAATTGACTGTATCCTTATTTCTAAATATTGTGGTTTAGGCTGTCTTGTACTTCATCAACTTATGGCCCATACCGCCTTGTCTGCTATGCACAAGTCCAATTTCAAATCAAACCACTTCTCCAGAGCTTATCATATGTAAGGTATAGAGGAAAGATATGATAAACTGAATTTCAGAAACTTACCAGTGTGAATGGTGCTGACTTATTGAGGTCTAGAGGCAAGACTGATATAGCTGTTTGGATCTCGACACCTGACTTTCCACTGATGCAAAGGATTCTCAGAGTGTTTCCCTTTAAAGGATAGGGAAGGTGCCTGGATACACACAACACAAATAACTATAATGGTGATGCTTCCTAAGCAGTGGATTATAAAAGGTATTTGTTGTATAAAAATATAAAAACAAACCAAAACCCAGAAATAGACAAACAACTTTATTTAAACTTATACAACTAATAGTTCATTGGGTCACAAGGTGTGAGTATTCCCAATTTTTAGGGATAAACAGATCAAAGCCAACTATAAACTCTATGATTTTGGGGCAAATTACCTAAGTTTACTGAGATTCTCAGGTATCAGAAGCCACTACTTCATATGCAAATTAAAGCATTTATTTTGTCCCTATTTTCATGAGAATGTGAGCACATTTAACTAAGTGACCACTTTCATTTATACCTTTTTTTAAAAAAAGGCACCCAGGTAAGGAATGACATCCTGAGGCCTGACAAAGTTTTCTGTTTTAGAAGAAACAAGAAAAGCTGCTGTGAGTGTGTGACACCAGTTTGGACATGGGGTGTACTGAGCTATGTGGATGGAGATTGTGCTAATTGTGTATAGTTTCATAAATGATGGAGTCATGGTTTATGTCAGTGGCCCCCACTCAAGTCTCATGCAATCATCGATATGACCAACTATCATCCGTTATTGATTCATTGTCTAGTGCTTGGATTGGTGGTGTGAGTGCTACACCTGCCCAATGGTAGAGCCGGCATGTAGTGTAACCAGGGAAGAACATGTTCCTCTTTCTCTTGCTGGTTTGTGCTTGCTGTTTACTCTGTACCACCATGCCACCCTGCCTCTTGGAGCCAGCTGAGTATGGACTGAAACCTTCAAAATTATAAGAAATAAACCTTTCTTTCCTTCATTTTGAGCATCAGATATTTTGTCTCAACAGTGAAAGAGAAAAGTAACCAAGACATAGCAAAAATACACTAACAGCTAAATTCAGACATGTAGGGAAGATGACTACATGGACTATTCGAAAGCTGTAGAAAGAAAAACACTTGTGATCAGTAAGGAAACATGATGTATTATCATGTAGAGAAGACACTGGTTGAGCAGTGCAGAGTATATTTTGAAAATCTGGAGATGATGAATGGAGGCCATATCTAGATCTTCGAACATGTGTCTACTCTTGGCAGAGGATGATGGTGGCCATAAGCAATTTCCTGACACCAAGAAACATGCCTTCGTTCTTTGCTTGGAAACTGAGTAGGATAAAAACAAAATATGTCTTCCACTTCCTAAATAATCAGGACTTCAAATGCATATTCTCAGAGTAGCTTGTTCTCCTCTCTATTATTTATCACAATTACAGTTGAATAATTATTTATGAAATCATTTACTCTCTAAAATGCTACTTGCTTATAATTTCCACTTGCATCTCTGCTATATAGTCATATTTTGAGTACTAATAATTTATCACATCATTAATGCTTATGAAATAACTTCTAAATGATCAAGTGTGTTCAGTACCTATCAGGTTAAAATACTTCCTAAAAACAACTGCAGAAAGATAAAATCCGTATAAAACTTTTAAGCATAATGACATAGTAGAATTAAAAAGCTAACAGAGAAGATAAAATAAATAATTACTTGTTGAAAGAGGAGAGAAGTCGGAATTATGTGGCAGGAGCAATCTCGGAGGACACAAGAAATATGGTGAAACCTCAAAGATGTGAAGGGGCTGCAAGCTGGTGAGTGCATGATGTTTATACACCCAATTCTTAGGAGGTGTGGAAGACTTATCAGGGCTATGAAGCTGCATTCAATCCAGTGAATTGAACATGACAATGAAGAGAACTATAGATTATCATGTACTGGGACTAGAAGAAATGGGAAGTGGTTTGATGTGGCGGGGTATGCAAAGCAGGTTGGGACAAAAGGTGGATGTCCGTGGATAAAAGGGGTGCAAAGGCCTGAAACAGAAAAAACAGTGTTGTTTCATGAGGGTGGGTCAGATTGCCCACAGTCATGAAGATGTTGTTTGCCATGGCAGAGGGCTTTGCTGTAGTGATGGTGGACCTTTGGGAGGAAGAATGGCTACAAGTTTAGCTTCTTAGAAGGATGGACATATCAGTAACATGAAGAAAACTAGAGGTAAAAAACCCTTTTAGGGAGCACAATTAAATAAGCTTCATATATGGAATGAAAAGCAGCAACAAAAGGAACAACTTTGATAGACAGAGTGGGCAGAACTTTGCCATATATGGGAAATGGAGTCAGAAGTTAAATGAAGATCTCAGATAATGATACAGGCCTTCTGAGAATCAGATAAACATTTGGACTTGGATATGTTATCGGCACAATGTTATGTCTATAGTTTTGAGGATAACTTCAAAGGTTAGACCCTCCTCAAATCTAGTCTCACCCCACTGGTTCATTTAAATTCACTTCTGATTAAGAACCACTGGTTTAGGAAAACTACCTTGTGTAAATAAATCTGGGGACAACAGATGAACGATGACAGAGTTATTAACTACTGTGAAACACTTAAAAGAAAGTAAATTTTTGAAAGCTAAAGACATCAGCCAGGGAAATGTTAGGACCTAGTTAGGTACCACTATCAATATAGCTAGAGAAAGAAGCTAGAGAAGAACTTGCTAGGCAAGCATCCAGTCACCAGGAGTAATTCTCAGCAGTGTGCCAAGAAAAAAGGAAGCAGAACAAAGTGGAGGATAAAAAGAGTTCCTTAAAATTGAAATCTGAAAAAATGGAGTAGAAAGGAAGAGAGTCAGAAATGTATATTAACTCAAGAAAGAAAAAATTAATTAAGAATGAGCTTAACCTTTGATAATGACCTAGAGAAGCCAGTGAGGCTAGGGTAATACAGTCCCTTGGTCGGTCAGGGAGGGAACATGGGTGACGTCACCATGATTGTGTTCCAGGGGTAAGGCCGAACCAGGGTGAGGGCACAGTGTGGAAGTGTCATGGAGGAAGTAAGTGTCTGGTGTGTTTGAAGAACCATATGGAGAAGGGCCACAGAGACTTGAAGAAACATTGAAAATTCTGAAATAATTAGGGATGATGATAACAATGTGGGGCTGGGCCAGGGCAGGCCTTCATGAGAAGGCCATAGTGTGCCCAGGTGAGAGGGAACCTCTACTTGTCTCCAGAATGGAGAGGCATGAGTATTGGTGCCAGTTGCCTACATTCTGCACCAATATCTTCAGGGCAGAGGATTCATCTACCCCAGGGAGAAGAGGATGGGTAACTGTGGAACAAGTGTGGGTGTAAGGTTATCATGGCTAAGAAGGAGCTGTCAGGACCAAGGGTCACCTGATAGTGGGCTGTTAAGTGAGGTCCTCTGGACAGAGTGTTCATTGGAATGGGAGCCATTGAAAGAGGAAAAAGAGAGATCAGCTGCTCATGACCTTCAATATGATGAAAGTTTCCCCAAAGTTGTTTAAAATAATTCAAACTTGCTTGTCTTTATTAAAAAGTTATTGTATTATTGTATCCAGTTAACCTGTTGAACCTGTGACTGCATCTGTTTTGTGACAATATGGGTGGCCTCAGGCTATGTTTAGGTGATACAGCCCCCATCCCCCTCCAATTATTACTTTTCAAAGTCACATTTTGGGCATCGTACTTAAGAAGTTATTTTCAGCTTTCACTTTTCCTTTATGGTATGAGATGACAGGATGGAGAAGCAAGCAGAGAATATATAGTGATGATTCTCACTGTTCAAATGGCCCAGTGAACCATCCCAGAAAAATACATAGCAATTTCCCTTGGTTTATTCCACAGCATCCATGATGTCAGTGGGATCCTCCCTTTAAACACTATTTCAAAATGTTCTCCTTCTCTCATGCCTTTCCAGCAGAAAGCAAAATGCTGAGGTTATTTTGGGGCTGGAGGCGTGATAGAGGAAGTGGGCAATGTAGGGGAATGCAATACTACATTTATTTGAAATCAGGGAATAAGTGGAAAAAAAGGAAGCTTACTTAAGAAGCAGTCTCAAAGCAGGATTTTGTGATCAGTGAAAATGTAATCTAAGCTCTCACACCTTCAAATCTGGAGATGCTCATATTGTAAGGGAGAACTTGATTCAGTGAGATCCTAAAATACCTTCTGTTGTGAGGAGAACAAGGTGGCAGTGTGTGCCTTTGATTGTCAGGTAATGGGGAGATAGGAGCTATTCCTACCCTGCCCATCTGCACCCATCTTAGCAAGGATACCAGGGTATTCCCATATTTTTCAAAACTTGGACATCAGCAAGTGTGTACGTGCTCATAGTTTAATTATTTGAAAATTCCTAAAAGGTAACTTGGTTAATTTAAATAATGAAGAACTTCCCTTTTCCTAGTCATTCACTGTAAATATTAGTGCTATGTGCTTCTCTTTACACTGAGTAAACATCCACTGTACTGGTAGCTTCTCTGTGCCAGAGAGCTGTAGTTCTGGATGTATAGCTGCTGGCTTTTATCCATTTAACAAAAGATATATCAGATTTTATCTGGTAAAGTATCTGTAATAGCTGCTGATTATTGTGACTTTACTTCTTCTAGAATTGGGCACTGATTGCCAATTCTCATGATTATGTGCTGCTTTAATGCCATTATCCACTTGTGTCTTTTCCTTAAAACCTGAATATTGAATCCTTTTCCAGTAAAAGAAAACATTTCCCTTTACTTTATCAAATTGGTAAGAATTAATAATATTTTTTAAAAGCCACCAGATTAAAATATTTTCTCTAATGCTCTCTGCATAGGCTGCAACTATTTCAAAATAAATTTTATTACCTTTTTTTTTATAATAGAAAGGCATGGCTTGTCCAGGATGTAGCTTAGAATAGGTTCAAAGTTGTAGTTCCATATTCCCTGGGAAAAAGATTAAAATATTCTAATGCTAAAGTAGATTGTGACTCAGTGATTTCAATTTGGAAATCTATTTTGTTTTTAAATCAGCAAGTTAGTGGAGAAAAGCTTGCTGTATAAGGAAAGAATCAAGACAATACCTTCTGCATTTGATGAGCAGAAGCTATTTTAGGCCAGGACTGTCCAGCCTGACTCTCACTCTCCTCTGCAGGCTTCAGAAACAGGTCTGTGGAAATCAAAGTCTTTGAAAAAGCTAACACTCCATTGTGTTAACCTAGAATAATTACCCCCCTGTAATCAGATCAGTAACTATTCAGATACCAAATATCAAATTATGCTGATTGAAAGAAGTATGAGAATGTCCTAGAAGCCTGGCAAACTGGGTGCAGGTGGGTAGGTAGGAGTAGCACCCACCTCTCCATTATCTGGGAGCTAGACTGTTTTCTAGCACTGAAATCTATGCTCAAATTCAAGAAATTTAATTATCTTTAAGAGCCCATACGTTCATTAGGAGAAACAACCAGAGCAATTTGTCTTCTCCAGTGGAAGGATTTCCCGTGACTCAAGGAAGACTTTTGAAGATCTCCTAAAATCTTTAAGGTTGGCATAGTCTCTTACCATTTACAGGTTTATTTTAGATCTTAATTTATATTTGGAAAGAGAACAGCACTGGAAGGCCCAGTGTCTCTGTCAGTCAACTGCATAAAGTAGAATATTATGGCAATTTCATTCATCCATTCACCCCATCCATCCATCCATCCATCCATCCATCCATCCATCCATCCACTTGTTTATTTGACAGAACAATAAAAGCTTTCTGTGCACAGAACATTTTTGTTATTTTTTTGGTGCAAAAAAAAATATGGAGATGGATACAGCTCAGCAGCACAGCATGTGCCTGGCAAGTGTGAGGTTCTAAGTTCAATTCTCAGTACACTATATATATATAAAACTCTGAGTTTGATAGGGGAAATAAACAAAGAAACAGATAATTGTAACACATCTGAATTCTAGAAAATGGTGAAAGGTAGTCAAATCAGCAAGATCTAAACATGAGAAGGTTTTATTGTGCCTATAGCCCCTTTCCAAAAATTAATGTAACGAAATGAGATTTTGTTTCTGTCAGGAAAAACTGAGCGTGCCACAAGATGCACACTCATCTATAGATGCAGAGACTGAATAGCAGTGATATGAGGGTTTCAACTCAGATCTTAGATTGATAGAAGGTGCCATGAATGAAAAAAATAAGGTTGTAAGGCAATTTATGGACTTGGAAAGAGATTTAACACTTAGCCTTTTTTTCTTTTTCTTTTGTCTTTTTTGAGACACAGTCTCTTTATGCAGTTTGGGCAGGCCTTGAGCTCACTTTTGTAGCCCAGGCTGGTCTTGAACTTGCAACAATTCTCCTGCCTCAGCTTCCTGAGTGCTGGGATTACAGGCATGAGCCACCATGCCCGGCCAACACTTAGCCTTTTAAATGAAAGTCTTATATGAAATTTATTAATGGTGGATTATTTATGGCAATAGGCACTTTCAGATGGTGGTTTTAGTTGAAGGCACATGGTCTTAGGAGGTGAAACTTGGTCTCATAAGGGAATGAAATTTGAAGATATTCCTTTAGAAAAGAAATTATAACCTCAAAATGAAAATCTACAATTCAAAATGTGCTCAATATTAGAAAGCACTCTATAAAAGAAAGCATATTTTCAACAGCATATTGTAACTGATGACTGTTAAAAGTGAAATGCATAGGAACATTTTTTTTAGGATTAACATATGTTCCTTTTCCAGGGAAAAAGCCGCCAGTCTTCTCCATTCCACAGACAATCCAGCCATTTTGTGTCTTATTAGAGAATTGCATAAAAATAGAATATAAAATGGAAGCTTCATATTGAGCCTCAAATTTTTAGGTTTTTTTGTTATAAATAATCATGGTGAAGCACAATTTGATAATGTTTCACAAAACTATAATAATTGATCATGTAAAATTCAATTCCTATGATTTTGTCAAATGTGAATAAACTTTGCTGGTCTGTTGTTACATTATATTTTATGGGCTACAAAAACTACCAAAATTGGGCAGTATTGTAGAAACATTCACCTAGTAAAGTTAATTTTAAAAAAATGCCCTAAATTCAAAAGTTCAGTTGTCAAATGCATATTTATAAAATATAAATAGCATGACTTTTCCATTTGTTTCTGTATCAGATAGACTCCCAACAAGAGGGATAAAACCCATTTTAACTTGTGTTTTCTAATCCAAAAAAAACTTTAATTAGGTATAGATACATTTGATTAATGAATAATTAACTTCTATTAAAGTTCAAGTAGATTGCCTGACCTGGCCATTCCATTCTGAATTTAATCTGGTGTGGGCCTGATAATTAGTGTTAAAGGAATTAATGTTAGAGGCTGCCTTCCTCAGACTTCCCATGAAACAGAACTGAGTCAGCCAAAAAGTTAATTTTAGAGACAAATTCTTAGGGGTCAGCAGACCATAATATATAATTTTATAACAATCTACAAATGTTTGATCATTCTGTTTACACTGAGAGGGTACCGAACTTATGAGGGTGTAGGAATCCTGTACTGAGTCTATCTGAATGAATCTGATTCATATTTCATGAGATCTCACAAGTTAGGATATACTTTCACCTTCACTAAGCAATTTTTCACATACTTGTTTATATGTTCACTGCTTTTTATTTCATACTTATGTTGAGTTTGTAATGTGTTCATTACTGGGAAAAAGACATCAACCAAAATCACTGTTGGCTCTTGGAGGATCTTACAATGTAATAGAAACATGCATACAAATTTAAAATGAAATTTATTAAATGTTCATAAAATACGAAGGTAACAGGAAAAGGAAGATCTTAACTGTATCTAGCTGAATAATAATTAATATTTGGAGATTAAAAAAATTTTTCTATCAAAATTCCATTACATGGAAGAGTGGTTAAGTTTGAGAATGTGTGCAGATTGTAATGGAAACAGATGTGGAGATGTCTGTACTTGAGATGTGCACACAAGTGTAGTGAGTAAAAATATCATTTCATATATTTTACATTTGTTATCAATTAGCTGAGTTAATTGTTTTTAAATAACTGGGTAGTAAAAATGTACTTGCTCATAAAGTGAAGTAAAAATATATTAAACAAAAGTCGTGGCACATGCCTATAAGTTTAGCACTTTGGGAAGCTGAGGCAAGTTCAAGCCCATGCTGGGCAACTTAACAACTTAGCTCCAGTTCAAAATAAAAATTAAACATAAAAGTGGAAAGAAAGCCATGAATTCAATCCCCAGTATCACAGATTGATAAATTAATTAACTGATACATATTTCTTTTTTCTTCTGTTATAATTTATAGTTTTAAGATGAAAACTCTATTTTTGAGAAATGTAAGTATTGAATTTTTGGAGGCTTTGACTTTTACTAGCAGTTTTATAGAAAACTAACATTGATGGGCTTATAAACTTGAGTCCTGTAAAATGATTCAGGTGTTAGGGTTTATGCCATTCCATCTTAGTAGTCATTAAGTTAGTAAAACACATAAAAGTCATTTCTGTGGATATGTATAATGTTGTTTCAAAACAGCAACTACCAAAAAAACCAAAACCAAAACAAAACAAAACGAAAAAAAACCCCAGCCACTACCTCTTATTGTGGTAGCAGATATTAATTTGGAACTTAAAATCTTCATGTCATCTCATTTATCACTCATACTCCTCTTAAGAGTCAGATACTCTCATCCTGTCTCAAGATGATGAAACTGGGCTAGTTCAACAACTTATTCAAAGTTATACATAGAGTGAAAGATCAGTTATTCAAAGCAAGATCTGTCTGAATAAAGACAATTATTTTTTCTCCTATGAATAGGATATTGTCTTGATTACTTTTCTCTCATTGTTGAGACAAAATACTTGATACTGAAAATGAAGCAAGGAAAGGTTTATTTATCTTACAGTTGTTGGAGAGTTCAGTCCATACTCAGCTGGTTCAAAGACACAGTGGCATGGCTGAGAGGTTAGTCATTCATGGCAGCTGAAAGCGACAAAAGTGAAAGGGCAAAAAGGGAGAAAAGCATGCCTCCTTCCCTCCCTTATATTGTATGCTGGCTCCATCCTTGGGCTAGTGCAGCATTCCCACTTCCAATCCTAATGCTAGACCATGAACCAAGCACAAACACTAGACTCAGCTGCCTCCATGACTGCATGAATCTTAGGGGGCCATCTAGACACAAACCATAACAGATGTTCACATAATTTATTTTTCAAATTCAGGATACATGCAAAAATGATAATTATTAATAATACTTATGCTAGAAAACTCATGAACAAAGATTGTTCCTGTTCCTGGCACTATGGCACCTCCAGTAAAGCATCCCACAGACTTGTGTTCTACATGCATTTTGCAGACTTTTGTTGGTCACACAGATTATGCAGTAAGTTAGTTTATATGTACAGCCTCTCAGCTTCTGAGAAACTTGAGAGATGAACTGTTCATATTTAGATGTGTCCATGGAGAGCAAAAGAGCAACATGACTTCCTAAGGAGCACTTACACTGTGGCTGTGGAGTTTTGCCAAATGGGGCGATGGGATGTAAGGGCATTACATGGGGATTTTCATATGAACCTGATGGGAAAGCTGGAGTTGGCACCAGCCTGCGACTCTGGCCCTGCTGACTCACAGTGGAGTAATGGTGGGGCAGAGCTCATTGCTGCTGACCCAGGGGATCCATCTTTACCACGCATGTTGAGGTACTTCTGGCTTAACCTCTTTGGTTAACTTGTTTTTGTGAAGAGTTATCTTTAATGACAGTTACTTGAAGAAAGTTAGATAACATCTTTTGAATTGAGGGTGATTAGTTGATCCTGACAACTTAATGAAATAAAAGAAATCTTACTTTTAGTCAGTTACTGTTTTATCTTGTATAAATAGTACTATATAAGTTTCACTCTGTCTGTCTCTCTAGTACTAGAGATTGAACCCAGGAACTTTTCACTGAGCTATACTATATTCCTAACTTTTTTTCCATGATTTTTAATTTTGACACAGTATCTTGTTAGGTCTCTAAATTGCCTGTGTTGGGCTTGAACTGGTCATACTCCTACCTCAGCCTCTCTGAGTATTGGAATCAGAGTTGTGTACCAACATATCTAGCTTCTTTCTGTTTTTTTAAAAATGTCTATTAAAACAGGAATAATTGGAACATATTGGTTGTAGACAGAGGGATATGAAGGAAGCAAAAATATAAAATACATTGGAAAATCTCCAGATGAGTGAAAATCCATTTTGAAGTAATGTTTGAAATAAACAAGAAGACTTTAATTATTAAATTAAAATAGATTGAATGACCACTTGTGCCAGACTCTTGCTGTTGCCAGAACTAGCTGAATCTTGGCACATCCTCTTGCATAGCACTCAAGTTGATAGCAGCCATTGCTCTGTTCACCAGCACCCACAATGAGGAGTTCAGCTGGGAATAGAGGCCCAGAAGTCAATCTTCATGAGCCAAGTGCTTAGTTACAGTACATAAAGCAAGTGTGTTCCCAGCTTCCCCTGGAAGATTCCAGGCTCTGTTAGGCCTTTGGGGAGGACTTGGGGTCAGGGAAGAGCCCTGCCAGTGGCAGATGGGGTAGAAGGAAGGAAACCCCTGGAAGATAAAGCCTTGCTTTTGAAGAGCTATGGTGTTAATCAGAGAAATCTCTTGCATTCCGGGGAAGGTCGGGGACTTGTTCATCAACATGGTCCTTCTTTAGCTCAGATTAGTCATAGCAGCAGAGAAGAGCCACATATGAGCACTGAGTGTGAGTGTGTGGGGTCTTTCAGACTTACTTTTAAGTATAGGGAATATGTATAAACCTTCACCAATTCACACTTGTTCAGAACCAGAGAATCTACTCTAGAGAAAATCCTTATCATGGTAAATATGAGGAATTCTTTAGTCACATTCTTGGCTTTATTCAATTCCAGAGTTTACACAAGAAAAAAGACTTATTTTTAAAAACGAACTGAGAAAGTTTTCAGTCACAAACTGAATTCGTTCTGCATCAGAAAAATCCATGCTGGAGGAAGGCCTTATGCCTATGGAGAATGTGGGAAATTCCTTATTCCTCTAGCCACTTGGAACAGCAGGGTTCACACTGCTGAAACGCTTTAGGTGTGCAGAAGTTTGAGAGATTCTTCAGCTGCATCTGTACTTGCACTTAACTGAGAGCATCCATGCTGGAGTGAGAGTTCATCCTAGAGAAGGGCCTATCAAGCACAACTTGTAGTTCAGTTTCCATTCAATAACAAAACGGGTCTGGCTGGGTAACATATAAAGAAGGTGGGGAGACTAAAATTTCAAGATTTGTTAATCCTAATCTTATTAATTTAGTGTGTTTGAAAGCATAATGGTTGATGGCATTTTGGTGTGTGTGTCTGTGAGAGGGAGAGATCATAGAGAAGCATTCAGATTCTCGTTTGTATAACAATAGTCTCCCTAGGGCAACGACCCATTGACCCAATCCCCTTCCACAAGGCCCTGCCTGTTAAAGTTTCTACTGTATTTTATCCTGCACAATGAGTACATGCATCCCATTAAGCGAAGCATAGCACCATGAAAAAAGCTCACACTAGAAAGCTAATGAGTAAATGAATGTAGGATAACATTGAACCAAAGACTGAGTAGCACCAGAAACTGCATGATCTAGCTAGACTTTTAAAGGTAGTCCAAAGGAAGTCTTTAGAGAAAGGCCTGAGTCCTGAAAGCTGCTACTAGGCATGCAGTTACCACACAGAAACATTTCCTCTGAGTGCTTAGTTTGCCAAGAGGCTTTTTGGAGCTGTTTCAGGTTTTAGGTTCTTTATGCCTCCACTAACCTTGTCACTAATAGTGCTTGGGGTGGGAGCCATCATAGCTCTACATTATGGAAGCCCTCCAAAGTTTGTTTTAGACATCCTACTGTTTTTTGGCCAATCTCTGGTTTCTCCCTCCAGCCCATGAATAGGATCATGAGTGCTCTGAGCCCATTGTTTGCAGTACATCTAGAGCTCAGGTGGCATCTAAATTTTGTAGAGAAACACTAGAAGTGTCAATAAGCACAGGTTGGACTATAACAAGCCTGAGTGAGGTTGTCTGTCCTGAAGTGCATCTGTAGGTGTTCTCATGCACATGATTCTGCAGGATGAAGGATTTGCAGCAATCCCAGACTTCAAAACCCATCTGTCTTCTATTTTTAGTGTTATTAGCACAGCAAATAATCCAAAGATTTGTGGATTACCAAAGTCTGTAAGGATTTGTCTCATGGCATTGCTGCACAGGGAAGGAAGGGAGGGTGCAGTGAGAGTGATCCCAGTTCCCTGTTGCCATGGCATTTGTGATGGAGCACTCCTGTGCTTCTGGTAGAAGTGACACTCATTGATCACTAGACTTTGTTGACAAGGTTGAGAGATGATATGGTGGAATAAAGATACACTTACCAAACTTCTGGTATAAAAAAATAAGAGGTGAGTCCCAATTTTCATGTGTAATATTTTTAGAATTTTATTGATGAGTTGTTAACACATAATAACTATGTATGTAGACCTATTGTTGTGATCACTATGTAAGTGATGCACAGAGTTTTATAAATTTTGATACACATATTCACAGATGAAACTGTGATGGCCACATTAATGAACAAAATCATTGTCCCAGAAGTTATATTGAGTACCTTTATAATCATATCCCCAGAAAAACATTGATTCAATTTCTTTAATGATCCTTTAGGATCATAGCACTAAACTGTTTTGCCTGATTTCTTTGATATCTTTGGCAAATACTTCAAATTACTACATTTTTTGCTATTTCAGTTTTGTTCTTACTGAAAAGAGAAATATTAATAAGCATAACATTTAAAATATGTGAACAAAATATATGTTTATATTTTTCTAAAGAACCTATGTAGTTTGCAAATAAACACATGAAAAAGGGTTCAAACTTGTGAGACTTTCTAGAAACACCAGACAAAGCCATAGTGAGATGCTATTGTGCATCTACTATAATAACAAAAATTTAAAACATCTACCATGGAAATTTTAGGTGCTGGTATTTAATAATTGCAACAATTCCACACTGTCATTGGATCATAAAATGATACCATTTTAATAATTGATTTGTAGTTATTTGGTTTCCAAGGTTAAACAATAAAGTATTTTCTCAGGAAGGCATCAAACTTGTAGATATTAATGCAAAAGAGACAAAAATATATGTTTTTATAAAAGCTATATATTCATGGCTGTAGCTGCTTCACTTGTAAAATCCAGAAACTCCCATGTCAATTAATAAAAATATATGAACTAAGTTGCATTAATTTTATAGAATATTATTCATCAATAAGTTGAATGAACTCTTTATACATACTATAACAGGGAATCAAAGATCTGTTTATTGAGTGAGGTACTAGAAAAAAATTTCCTTGAATTTTTGTGCTGATTACTATGTAAAGGTACAGAAATGATACACTTTTGAATTTCATCAGGGTGTTCCTCTTCACTTTAAGCAATAAACGAAGCTTGAAAAAAATCCACTAGACATTTAGTGTATATGAATATGCAAAAATGCATGTTCAAGGATGCTTATTCTAGCAATTTTCCAGAAAAAAGTGTACAAACAGATGTCTATCCAATGGGGCATTGGTTAAATACATCACTGAACTTTCACATCAAAGAAATCTCTGCAAGGCAGAAAAGATGGAGGTGGCTTTGCACATGCTGCTGTTGATCATTTTGCATGCACATTGTGGAAATTGTGTTCCAGGGGTGCTCGCATTTGTGTGGATAGTGCTGCCTCTCCAGATGGAACTGGTGGCAGTGGGGCCAAGTGGGTTATGTTCATATGTTCATACTTCCTGCAGTAATGCATAATAGATCTTATGTTAAGATCCAGAAATGTAAGTAAAGCAATCAGATTTTTAAAAAAGTATCATTTAGCATAAGAGATGAGATGCACGATTTTGAAATGAACTAAATGGACTTTTCAGTGACTTATTAGGCACATGTTAGTATGAGTTTTTGTTGTATCTGACAGTTTACACTCTGTGGTGGTAGTTTTAAAAATCACTAGCTAGTGTATTTCTATGAAAAGACCACAGAGCTGGAAGTCAAGAGCTTTGAACTCAGCATGGCCTAACCAAGTAAGGTGCCATTCACACCTTAGGTCTTTATTTAATAGTGTTGGTGTATGGAATAGATAAAACTTTATACACTGAAGCAGAAGAAAAAGCAGTCAAACAGGAAGATGTTTCCCTAAACTAGTCATTATAAGGAGCCTCTCAGGGTGTTTGCATATTTTCTTTTGTTGTTGCTGTTTGTTTGTGGTGGTGGTGGTGGTGGTGATTGTGTGTGTGAGTGTTTGTTGTATATTTTCCTGTGTAGGGAAAAGAGATTATGCTAGCTACACATAGAGACCTTGCTCTCAGGAGACTTCTGATATGTGGTTTCAGATGTTACAGGTTCCCATATGAGACCCTGGTTTCCTATTCCTGGATTTCCTACTCCTTGGTTACCTCTCTCTGGCTGGGATCCACCCAAAAGGTTGGTGAATGCACATGTAGGGGTGTCTGGCTGGGTCATAGAAGTGTGGCTTTGGATTCTGTCTGTGTTCTTTTCTCTTCTTTTTAGCATTTTTCCTTTATTTTGCTTCCCATCTAGGGTGAATGATCGTCATTGACTCATCAAGTCCTTCTGCCATGGTGTAGGTGCCCTGCAGCCACTTGAGCATGGACTGAGTACTCTGAAAATATGGGTCAAATTCTTTACTTTTCAATGTTGGGTATTTTGTCTTAGAGATGGAAAAGACACTAATATACTCTTCTTCAATTTTCATATAAACTCTTCATCTCCTTTCATCTAAACCTAACTTTCCCATGCACACACATATTGTTGATTACGTGATCCTTTGTATTGCTTTAATCACAATTGTGTATCTGCATACACGCATCTTCATGCATACATGTGGATGTCCATTTGCAAGCTTTCTACTTAAGTGCAGGCTTTAATGGTGTGAGGTATTTTGTTTATGTAGTACTTGATTGATTTCACTTAAAATAAAAACCAAGAAGTGACATTTCAATGATACAGTGATGAGGACAGTCTGTGTGTGGGCTGCCAGGGGAAGATTGTCCTCTTTCAACCTCTGACATGGCTTGGTGGATTGAACCTGGACTTGATGCTAGTTCTACCATGCTTCTGCCTGATGAGGGACCAAATCCTAGAACCAGAGTATACCTAGAGGTGACAGCCATTCCAAGCTCTGAAATTCAGCTGCTGAATTTTACCAAAGGAAGAATAATCACACTGTATTCCAAAAGTTCTCTGGCTTGCCAGAATACTGACCAGGAATTCAAAGGGGAAAAAAAGATCCTGTTTACCAAAGTTGTCCTTTTCTGCAACTCTTCAGGATATCATATAGTTGGTGTTAAATCACATTTATTGGAAGAATACCAATATAAACCACTTCATCTCTGCTCCACTAAGTGGATTTCTTTTCAGATTCTCCCTTCCTTCAGGAGTTACATGCCTGCCTCTAAGATGTGGACTTTTTACATGGCCAAGAATGGAAATGTTAATAACACCTTCTCAAACCTCATTTCTATTTCCAGTTTTTCATATTTAGCATTTAAGAACCTTATAAATTTAACATTTGCAAAATAAATTTTATTTGTAGGTTCTCAAACTTTCTTGTTAGAATTATTCTAACTACAATTATCAATGAAATGCAAACTTGTTCCTGTTGAAGAACCATGACAACCAAAGGTAACACATCTAATATCTGTAATATCTGCTTACTGCAAATGTCCCAGCAGGGCTGTGTTCACGGTCCTCTAGGGCAGTCTTCACTGACTTGCTTCATAAATTATAACATTGAACCTCACAGAAGAGAAGTGATGCGTTGATTGTGGGACTTGAGATTTGTACCTAATGACTTTTTTTCTACATTCCCTAAGCAGATTATGTATTTTCATCTTTGTTTTTTTCAATTAAAAAATCTATTTTTTTTAGTATGTGTTTGTAGTACATACAGTTTACAATTACTATACAATTGAAGAGGGGGGTATCTGTACATAACATAGCCCACATGATTTCTTACCGAAACGCTTAGGAAGTGCTTCAGCTGAGAAAGGTAAGAGGTGTTTCTGCTGAATCTATGTGGAGTTGTGTGGCAACATAAGGACTAACAGCAACACTACTGAAAGTCAGCATTCTATTGATGAGTCATGTCATCTGTGCAACTAAGACCATTGTTTCCTACTGAATGGTATTGACCAGGCAGGTTATTTGCTATAAAAATGTCTTATATTAGGTTAGAATTCTCCAGAGCAGAAGGATCAATGGGCGACTGCAGACTGGAGAACCAGCAGTAGCAGTACACTGCTCTGAGAAGCAGGAAACCTTAGAGTGAGAGAAAGGCCAATGTTGCAGTGCTATTTTGAGACCAAAGTCCTGGAAGACCCTAAAGAGCCACTGGTGAAAGTCCATGTTTGGAGGCTGAAGAACCCAGAATCTGACACGCATGGGTTACAGAGTAGAAAATTTCTCCCAGTTGAGAAGAGTGGTTTGTGTACAGGTATGAGATTCTTCCTTCTCTAGTCTTTCTCACTCTGTCTCTGCTCCAGGCTACAAGATGCTCCTGTCCATATTACAGGTCCATCTTTCGCACTCAGTTCATTGGCTTCACACCAGTCTTCTCCGGAAACACCTTTGCAGGCACACATAGAAGTCTGCTTTGCCAATTTTCTAGGCATCTCTCAATCCATTTTAGTTGACAACCAAAACTATCCATGCCAGGCCAAACTTTTTAGAGAAAAAAATATTTAGACAAATTCTATAAAACTGTAGGAAGTAAATAAGAAGGATATTATAAAATTATTAGGGTAATGCTCAATTATTAAAAGAAAGGAAATGTTATTACCAGCAATAAAATAGAAAACAAAGGATAAATTCTCGTGCAGGTGATATAGAATTTTTTAAACATGAAATAGCACAGAACCAATGTAAATGTATACAGATGTAAAAACTAGGGAAGGTCAGAAGTAATCAGTGAGACATTGTTGATATAATAGTTACCAAATTCATATTTTAGGTTTATCATATAAATGAGCAAAATAAAAGATAGAAAATAGGGAGATAGATATTTTTCAAAGACAGGAGGAAGGATGAAAAAAGACTTAAGACGAGTTACATGCATGAACCAACTCCTCCCAAGGAATGTAATCATTATTTACTGAAAATCTACTATTAAGGTAAAGAAATTGCAAAATCATGGTATTAAGACTAGGAAGAATGGAGACCATGTGACTTTGTAGACAGTAAGGTCTGTGAATTGTTCTTCTCTCCAGATTGTTCTTCTGTCAAAATGTACAAGAATGATGCATGATGTTAGAGGCAGTTTGGCTGATAAATTTCACTGAAATCTTTCTGTGATTAATTTTGGTGTGGCTGTCACAACTGGAAGCATGGCTTCTCAATTGTGGTTTCCATATTGCTGTTTGGAACAGGATTATATAGACTTACCCCTGACCTTTCATCATTTTCAAGTTTATGAATTCAGTATGTTGTACACAATTTGGATAAATTGTTTTATAATTTTTCTGTCATTTCAGATTGCATCTCCCTGAAAATATTTTAAATTCTCTGAGCTTAGGGACTTTGAACTCTATTTATCGTTCTCAAAATAATCCCACTAAAAGATTTCAAAAACTGATCTTTCTCAATATTATAGCATTATGAAGCTGTTTTGCATTTATTAGTTTATGTTTCCCTTTTGCAAAGACATTACTTCTTCTTCCCAAATTATTCATATTCACACTGTACTTTGGTAGACGAAAATGATCTAGTGATCTATCAAGATTTTGTTACTGGCCAAATAATTTGGAAAAATTGAATGCCTTTCTTTGTGGTGAATAGACAACAGTTTATTTTAAAGCATTAAAGATAAATGAGACTTCAGAATTATCAAGTAGAAATGTACAGTATTTAAAAATTGATAGTATATTTCCCCTGCCTTTGAAAGGAACTTTGAGCTGCAAATTAGTATACAGAGATTTTAATTTTGACTATGTCTTTGCTATGTGACTTTAGCAATTTATATAATGTCATATGAAGTTGGTTTTCTCAGCAGTAAAATATGATGTTCTGTTAGATGATCTTTGAAGTTCTTTCAATTTTTGTTAGTCTGAGATAAAAATAACTTGCTTTTATTTTTTAATTAAATGGTTTTCCAGATTTATAAAGTATAAATTGACAAATACAAATATTACATATTTATGATATACAACATGGTATTTTAATTATACATGCATATATTTATACATCAAATATTGGAATAGCTTGTTTTTAAAAAGAAGTTGAAGCCAGGGATTTAGCTCAGTGGCATAAGTGCCTGCCTGATAAGTACAAGGTCATGAGTTCAATCCCCAGTACCCGCCCCCTGCCAAAAAAAGAGGTGGAATAGGTGATAGATCAGGAAAGAATCATCTGAGTGCTGATGATGGAGTAGAGGCTTAAAAAAGAAAACAGGAGGAGAATAAAACAGAGTTATCATTTTTCAGCTCTGTATTTTAGTGGATTCTCACAGTTTCACAAATTTATTTTCTGTCCCCTATACTTTTCTTCCTTGGTTGTTCCATTGAGCAAACTAATAATCCAATCCTTGAAATCAACAGCTTTTCTAAGAAGACTACTATTATTTCCCTCTTTCTCCACCCCCCACATCTGAGGTCACTATGTAGGGGACAGGTTTGTCATGTTTCTGTGTCCACATACTTTCTACGACTTCTGAATTTACTAGGAAGAGCCTGCCCTCAGTAAAAGGAAGACTAGAATAACTTTGAGAAGTAAGAATAAGAAATATCAATTTATGCCTTTCCTTAAGAGCACTTGCAGTGCACTTTCTTGGAAACCACAGCTGTGAGTCCTGGAAAACAAATATGCCAATTCAGACTTGTTTATTTGAACTAGGATATATGAAGAAAGCCAATCAATCCAGCTAGCGTCTTTTAAGGCACTTGACTCAGCTTTCACTAATGGACTCTGGGACTATCGTGCACTTATTGGCTGCTAATCCTACCTTGCTTACACTGACACTATTCTCAGGTATAGTGGCCTCAGCTGTCTGTTACCCTATCTTTCCATCCTTCTTCCTTCTGCTTATTTTATTCCCTTTCAATATCCTATTGCTCAGTAGGTTCTCAAAATAATCCTCCTTGTCCAAGCAGGCCTTTTACCACATAGAGCTACAGGTCTAAACTTCTGTTTTCAGTGGAGACTCAGTGTGCATTGGTGGCCTCACACCTGTGACCATGCTCTACAGGCCAATCCTCACACTCTCTGTCTAGAGTAAATTCAGAAGCAGAGGCTGACGGTTATCTCCAGCTCAATTTCTGCTTTTAGACTATTAATCCTTAAACTGCAAATTAAATCACACTAAAACCATTAGCAAAAATGCAGTTTTTCCAAGGTACACACCATAGATTTTTAAATTCTTTATCTTAGATATATTTCCTGTACTGTTGGGTGAAGTTTTGGGTGACAACCTCACAATCTTCTTTAGTTCTAGATTCTATGTCTCTAACCTTCCCCAAACAGTTTTTCACTCTTCCTAGATCTCTCACACAGCTTTCCTTGTTTAGTGAGATTTCTCACCTGAATTTTCAAGACCTCCAGTTTCTATTTGCTCAATAGTCTTTAGTTCTGCTAATAATGTTCAGTGACCCCCTTGCAGTGACCTCCTCTCCTTTGCTGTGTGACACTACAATTGTATCTGATTTCCTGATATCTGGTCTGAAAATATACCTGGGAATGAAGCTGTAGCAATTTTAGCTTTTTTTTCCCTAGTAAATTTTCTCCTGTTATCCAGAGAATACATTTTTAAAGTTTTTTCATTTTTTTGAAGTGTTTACAAGGTTATGATTTAGTTATAAAATGTGTCCCAAAATTCTCATGTGTGTGAAAGATGATTGGATCATGAAGCTGTTGTGCTCATCAGTGGATTCATCCATGATGTGTTGTTAGGAGATGGGGCTTGGGCGGATGTGGGTCACTTCAAGTGTGACAGGGAAAGTTATATTTGTATCCTCAGCTCTTTACTTGTCTTTCTGTTTCTTGGCCTCCACAAAGTGAATGATATTCTTCAGCCCAGACCATTCTGTTTCTGCCTTGGAACAAGCAAATCATGGACTGAAATTGTGAGCTAATTTTTTACTTTGGGTGTTGGGTATTTTATCTCAGTGACTTAAAGGTGACTAAAACATCTCTCTCCTACTTGCCTCACAGTACAAAATATCAGAAATTCTTCACTTCCTCTCCATCAAATTTAGATACTTAATCCAGGGTCCTTAATAAAGTTGCCTTTATATATTTGATATATTAAAACATTACTTCTTGTTCCTGATTCTAGCATTTGCATTCTGTTCTAACTCTTGAACTTTGTCTTTTTTTTTTTTTTTTTTTTTTTTTTGCCTATGCTAGGGATCAAACCCAGGGCTTGTGCAGAGAGGGAAACTGCATACTGAGCTACACTTCCAACCCATCATGTCTCGTCTGTCAATCCAATACCAACTTTTATTCTTGCTCTCCTTGGCAGTGTGACTGTGGCTGTCCTCATGGTCTGGGTATACTCACTGTCCTGTGTTCATGATAGTTTACCTTGGGTTTCAGTCTCTTCCCAATCCTAAATCTTATTCAGGGCTATTGTGTTCTCTGTGGTGTGAGTATTGCGTGTACTGTGTCTCTTGTTCCTTTTACTATACAGACACTCCTTGTTGCTATTTTCCATGTCATTACTTTACAATGTTATTTATAAGCTGCATTATCTCACATAACTATTTCTTAGTCAAACAGAGCCTTCAGACCTCTGTGACTCCTGATTTACTGAATTTCCCAGCACAGGTGATCCACAGATTCCTCTAACACAGTGCACTCAGGAATCCAGGACAACATAATCCTCAGCTGTCAAACCCAGCTCTGGATACTCTTGTTTGCAACTCATGCTGCTCCCTGCATGTAGCATTATTTCTACACACCAACCTGTATTTGTAGCAGTCTAGCTTGAAAGGTAACTAACTCGAAGGAGAAACCCCTCATGCTTCACTTCCAGCCACATGATTCCCCTGCAAACCTGCCCTTCTTCCTAGAATCTATCACCATTCTCTTCCTCAGCTCAGTTTTGCTCATATTTTCAGATGAGACCACACTTCCTCCAGGAGGATTCCATGATTTCCAAGTCAAGATTCCTTGGCACTGCATAATACCAGAGTACCTGTACTTAGTACGGTAATACTTTCCTACATTGTAATCCCTCGTGAAGGTAGGAAGAGGATCACTTTTACTATTTTATGTACAGTGTTGGAATAAAATGGGTACTTATTAAATAGTTGATTGAGTTAATTAAACTTTTCTGCCATTGTATCATGATAGATTGTCTGAAAAAGTTTTAAAAAATACTTTATTAAATATCTTGTGAAAGAAAGAAAAGACAGCAGTAGCTGAAATTTATTATATGTAGGAAAATAAAAGTGAGAGTTAAGAGTGACAGGAAAACAGATGCTGATTATTATAGCAATTGATGTAATATTCAATATAGTTTAAGTGAGATGAAGGTAATACTACCATGTTCTAGAAGGATAGGTAATGTACATGTAGGATTACTAACCAAAAGAAACAAAACCCCAAAAGCACAGGAAAATTAAGTCAATCAATCAAGCAGTCAATCAATAAAAACTCTATAAAGGCATAAAATAATGTTTTTTGGATGGTTTTGGATACTAGATCATGGTGAAGGGATGGGTGGGATGAGGAGAATGTGAAAGAGGCAGATCTCAGGTGGAATCTTGGCCACTTGACCTAAAAGTGGCACTGAATTTTGTTTTTGTCTAAGTGTCAACATCTGTGAAATGGACACATTTAAAACTTTCTACTTGAAAGCTTTGTAGTGAAGATGAATGAGTTAACATGTATAAAGCCTACAACACAGAAGATAATCAGTCTTCCAAGGTTATTGTTCCTGCCATTACTGCTGCAACACTGTATTTTCCCTTCTTCCTTCTTTTCCCCTTTTCTTCTTTCCTGTCCTCTTTCCTTTCTGTCCTTGCTCCCTCTCTCCATCCTTCTCTCCCTCGCTCCCTCCTTCCTTTCTTCCCTTCCTCCCCCATATCTCCCTTCTTCTTTCCTCCCTTTTTCTTCCAGTTCTTCAAATTGAACTAAGGGTCTTTGCCCTGGCTTACATCACTAGCCCTACTTGTTAATTTATTTAAATTTTCAGACAGAATATCTAACTCAGATTGCCCACGCTGGCTTCCAAGTTGCAATCCTGTCTCATCCTTCCAGGTGCTGGTATAATAGCCATGCACTGCAACATCTATCCACTAAAAGTTTCTTAAAAGACTTGTGGAATCAGAAAAAAGAAGGAGATGAAAAGGTGTAAGAAAGCCATGTATATTTAGCATCTCTATAGTAGCTCTTTCTGAAATGAAGAAGTAAAAGTTTCCATAATGAAATAAAACAAAACACTACTTTTTCAGTCAAATATCATTTGTAAATGTTGGGTCAAATAAAGTCCAATTGCGTCTCTCAAAGAGAACTCCTCTGAGTTCAGTTGTCTATATTAAAAGGGATATAGAATGTGCAGTTTCCCAAAGGTCCTATAACCTGAAGTGTGCTAAAGCAGCTTGTTTTGAGGTTCACAATTTTGCTATGGAACACAGTTTAGAAAATGTAACAGAGGGATGGGGCGGGTGGAGCCAGAGATGTGACCAGAGGCCAATCTCTGGATCTGACAAGATGGCTGGGCTGCCCCACAGGATCATCAAGAAAACCCAGCGTTTTCTGGCAGAGTCAGTTCCTGGGTTTAAAGCAGAACCGGACAAGAGCAACACCCGTTATTTTCACGTAGTCATTTCTGGTCCCCCAGATTCCCCCTTTGAAGGAGGGACTTTTAAATTTGAACTATTTCTGCCACTAGAATACCCAATGGCAGCACCTAACATACATTTCATGACCAGAATTTATCATCCTAATATAGACAAGTTGGGAGAATATGTTTAAATACTTTGCAAGATAAATGGTCACCAGAACTACAGATCCACCCAGTTCTGCTATCTATCCAAGCTTTGTTAAGTTCTCCTAACCCAGATGACTGATTAGCAAACAGTGTAGTGGAGCAGTGGAAGACCAACGAAGCTCAAACAGTTAGAGCATGGACTACACTATAATACTGAATAATATTTAAGTCGATCTGATCATCAAGTTTGTGTCACTTCTCCTGTTCTGACAAGACTTCTTCCTTTTTTATTTGCATTTAATGGACACAGTCTTAGAAACATTATAGAATAAAATCCCAGATGATTTCAGTCCTTTGGTGGTTAAATTCACATTATCAAATTTATGTCTTGTCCTGATTCAGTGTTGTAAAGCATGAGCAGAGGCTAGAAGTTTCATCTAGATTGTTGTAAAATGTTGAAAAGCACTGATCCTCTGCTTTTATTCATTTCCCCCATCATGGTCTAAGTATAAAGCACTGTGCATGAAAGTAGTTGTCAGAGTTAGCTGCAGAGGTATGGGTGTTATTTTATTTTATTTTTATTTTTTTGAGGGGAAATGTAGTTTCAAAATTGTATGGGCTCCCCATCCCCCACTTTTATGGTGACCTTATGCCTTGGTCAAAAAGCAGCTAACTAGTTCTTTAAGATACTCTCCTTAACCAAGTCTAACTTTATTTAGTTGCTGTAGATGGACCAGCTAATTGTTTGAACCAAAATGGGAACATTAACAACTTCATAGCCCTCACTAATAACATTGTGAATTTGCAGTCCAGTATAGATTCCCCCTTTTAGAAAAAGCCTGTGACCATTTTGTATGGCTAGTCTGGAAACTTCTGTAAATCTTATGTTTTAGTAAAATATTTTTGTTATTCAAAAAAATGTAACAGAATGAAGGATTTGATGTTAGGCAGGTGACTCTGAATAAAGGAACTAACAAAGATAGTAGAATCAACCTTGTCAAAGAGAATTGGAGTCCAGATTCATTCTGAAGTCCCCATGCTTATATATTTTCCTGTCCTTCAACCTACTACTCAAAGAAAAATAAAAGAAACAAACTGATCATCTCTTAGTGATTATAAGTTTATTAGAACTCATCTGTTTCATCTCTTTCACCTCTTTGCTGAAACAAACTGCGTAATTTCACATGTGGGCCACTGAAGCAGCCACTGATTATTCTGCTAGTGTCTTGGAAACCGCTCTAACTTGATCTCTGCATTACAACCAGAGCTCTTTCCAAAGCAAATCTGTTTAAATTAATTTAAGAAGTTATGTCGTGTTTGTCACTTGATTTGGAGTTTGCAAATGGAAGCAAACTTTTGTGGAGTACTTCTGTTTGTGAACTGAATTGTTTGAGAACAGAAGTGTCCATGAACAGAAACATTACTGTAGTATCTACCTACCCTCAGGCACATCTTAGAAAATATCAGATATTATCTGCTTTTATCCATTGCTATGGTTTTGGACTGTGGACAGTACCTGCTACTAGTAAGTATTGAACAAAATTTTGTTTACTGAATTAAATGACTTCTTAAGGCTATCTGAGGAACCTTTTTAAATTCTGACTGAAGAGAAGCTATTTTGAAACCTATCCAACAATGTAAATATGTTCAAAAATACTCCCGAGCTGTAAACTCTCCATCCATATACCTGACTATAACAATTGATTGTGCATTATCAACTTGACTAGATTCAGAAATGCTTAACAGATTAGTAATGCACACTTTTAGATAAGTCCATATGGGTCATGGAGGTGTGAGTTTGGGCACTGTACCTGGCTACCTCTTTTGTTTTATTATTTTATTTTATTTTTAACGGTACCGGGGATCAAACTCATGACATCACGCTTGCAAGGCAGGCGATTATGCCTGCTGAGCTAAATCCCCAACCTCCCTAGTCCCCTCTTTTAGAGTGCACTTCCCTTCTGTTCTGCTTCCACGCTGCCATGAATAAAGCAGCTTTGCTACACCACGTCCTTCTGCCATGATTTTCTTTCATTTCAGCCAGCAGACTGTGGACTGAGTCCTCTGAAACCATGAGCCATTTGTACAAATGTCAGGCATTTTGTCTAGCAGTGGGAAGGTTACTAATACATGGTATTAGTATGTTTTATATATATATATATATATATATATATATATATATAGTATGTTATATAAATATATAGTATGTTATATATTTATGAGTACAGGTTCAAGAGTGTGCACAAGGAATCTAACTCAATCTTGTGTATTTTGGCTCCACTGAAATCAAACTGTTGTGAATATAAGGGCTGGCGAGGTTGTCTTGCCTGAAGGAGAGTTCAGGGCAAAGCTTGGCAGCATTTCAAGGTTGTCTGCTGCCTTGATAGCCTAATAAGTCTTTGCATTTAAAGCTACAGCCTTGTGGCACAAACTCATGCTTCCCTTGGAACATGCCTCCCATGGGAGAGATTCTCTTCAATTACACACTTTAGCATTGCTACTACCCTTTTATAACTTTTATCTCTCCCTCTTCCTGCCACTTTATTGCTCCATCTTTTCCCTATATAAAGCAAGTCATTTCCTGTATTTTATGAGTCTCTAGCATAGATTTTTTCACTCATAATTAATATGACCACAATTCTTGCTCAGTGCAGGAAAAGATTCATTTTCCTTTCAGATGGATTTAGGAGAATGAAGGAATGAGTGAGAACAAATTTTCAAATTGTTTTGCAGCTTGAATGCACTGGGTTAACATTTTCTAGGAGAAACTTTATACGGAATGATTGTGGTGCCATACTGATCTAAGCTTTTTTTTCTGACTTCAGGTCATCGTACAGTTTCCACAGATTTCTAGATAGAACTGTCCTTCATGCCTGCTTCTCCTCCCACACACCACTCATTCTTTACTTTTATTCTGAAGCTTTCTACCACAAAAGAGCACAGTGATTTCTATTATCCTTTAGATCCAGACAAAAATACAAATCTGCTTCTTATCTGTCCTTGGCTTTTTTTCTGAGCTTGTCAGGAAATTGTACTGCAGTTTCACTGACTATCATCCTTTTTCCCAGGACCTCCACTTTATGCTCCAAGTTTAAGGCTCCTTCTGAGCACACAATAAGTCTTAAATAAAAAAGACTGCCTTGCAAGCGTGATGTCATGAGTTTGATCCCCGGTACCGTTAAAAATCAAATATCAGTTATACTATTTTGAAATGTTTTCTATAAATGGCTGACATAAGTATATACTGAGCATATGCACTAGGTGCTTGATAATCTTTGTTAATAGGTGAATTTTAAGTGTAATATATAAATGTCAAGTAAAAGACCCTTTCCATACTAAATTAAAATATCTCAGGTTATTTACTTCAGCTAAAGTAATTTTCTGGCATAATTTTATATTTTATGAGTGGTAGGGTTTGTATCTGGGTGTTTCCTCAAAGCCTCATATAGTCATTTGTAATTGGTTCATTGTCTGGCACTGGAATTGGCAGTGCGAGTGCCATACCTGCCCAGGTGTCCATAGCCAGCAGCCAGTGTAAGGGAGTACATCCTCCTTCCTTTTTGCTTTTGTGGTTTGCAGCTGCCATAAACGATTGTCCCTTAGCCATATCACCCTGCCTTGGAGCCAGCTGAATAAAGAATGAAATTTCCAAAAGCTATAAGCTAAATAAACCTTTTCTTCCCTAATTTTGGAGATCAGGTATTTTGTCTCAGTAATGATAAAAATTAGCCAAGACAGAATTTGGTATCAGTGGAGTGAGATCATGGCTGTGACTAAACCTGACCATGTGGTTCAAGAGCTTCTGGGAATGCCTTGGGGGAAGAGCTTAGAAAGTTTCAGAGATGTCACCTGAAAGAGTAGTTCCATAATACCTTAGGCTGCTCTGTATGGGAGATTCTTGGAAGCTCTCAGAAGACCAGAAGACTGGTAAAAATCCTGCTTGTAAAAACCAGGCTTGGGAGGTTTTTGTCAGGAAGAAAGACTACATTGGGTGCTGGACTTGAGATGATGTGTATTGTGGCTTAGCAGAAAGTTAGTATTTTGCTCGTGTCCAAAAATTTTGCCTGAGACTGAGATTAAGCATGTCAGACCAATTAATCTAGCAGAAGAAATTTCTGGGCACTCTAATATTGAGGTATTGGCATGGCTATTGTTGGGGACTTTTAACCAGATTTATGTTGCAAATCAAGAACAAATTGCAGAGAAGGATGATTTGACACCTTGTGAGTTTGGGCAGGAAAAATGCTCAAGAAGAACTGTGAACTGCAAAGATAGAGCCAAAATCTCTATTATTGAGAAGGAATAGGAGACTATAAAAGAAGGCCTTAGGATATCACAAGCAGCAGCAGGTCCCCATGCTGTACAGCCTCAAGATTGCAAAAGTGAAAGACTGGTTTGAGGAGAAGGCTGCAGAGAACTATGTTCCAGAATGGTGGTGGAGACCACATGAAGTTCCAAAATGGTGTTGGTCACACCAGGTTCCAGAATGCTGGCAGCATAGAGAATCTGTTCCTCAGAATCAAATTCAGAGAGCTCAGCAATCCCAGCACTTGACCCCTAGGGCCAAGAGTAAGAAAAGTCTGTCTACTGCTCCAACTGACAGCAGACCTTAGCATTAACCACGTGATGCTGGTTTTAGGTACATATAGAATGCAAGAGTTCTAAAGTTAAAAAGGCTTCTATCCCAATTTCAGAAGTTCTGGGAAGCCAAGCAGTTTTCTACTGAGAAGGCAATATATCAAGCTGTGAATGTGAAGCCAAATATACAGTGGAGAACCCAGATGTTTGGAAAAGTCAGGAGCATGGATCATCTAAGGAGACCTACAAGGATGGAGCAAATATAGCCCAAAAGAGAAGCTGTGGGAGCTACAACCACTGCAACTGTCATAGAGGTGGAATCGCTCAAACACTTTGGAGCCCACCAAATTGCTTCAGATGCTGAATATGGAATTCCAGGGCTTGAAGTTTGCTCTGCTGCAGTTTGGACTTCTTTTGTCCCACTTTTTTGTATTCTCCTGTTTGTACCCTTTGGAATGATAACATTTATCTTGTGCCATGAACAGTTGCC
This sequence comes from Hydrochoerus hydrochaeris, assembly GCA_004027455.1. Lineage (NCBI taxonomy): Eukaryota > Metazoa > Chordata > Mammalia > Rodentia > Hydrochaeridae > Hydrochoerus > Hydrochoerus hydrochaeris. The sequence goes on along the minus strand of PVLA01000193.1, from coordinate 140,164 downwards.
CCTTAGCCATGCCACCCTGCCTTAGAAACAGCTGAGTATGGACTGAAACCCCCAAAAGCAGTAAGCTAAATAAACCTTTCCTTCCTTAATTTTGGGTGTCAGGTATTTTGTCCCAGCAGTGAGAAAAAAGTAACTAAGATAATAACCATACCCTATTTGTTTAAGTTCTGTGATTTTATTAATTAGCTTTTCCTAAATAATGAGCTATTCTCAAATTTAGGATTAGAATAAGAAGACTGATCAATTCTCAGGACTGTGGATACACTTGGAAGTTATTTACTATATTTTGAGGGGATGAAATGTGAGACAGTCAAAGGGTCCAGGAGTCTTGTTCAGATCTCATTACTAGCAGCTGGTGAGGCTGGACTCTACATGCTTGGTTAACTGGCTCATTTCTGCTCTGTGAAATCTCTTCTTTCCTTCATGAAGTCATGTTTTTTGTATGATTGAAGTAGGTAGCATGAGAAGACAGGATCTGAAGCACAAATGTTTTTCAAACTTCTTCCTTTTTCAAGTTGGCTTTTGTTCTATTGTCTAAAGTTCTGAGCTATGACCTCAATATACAGTGAAAGTTTATATTTTAAAAAATTAGAATAAAAGACATTTTGTCACTAATATCTCTGAAAATATTTTTCCTTGTTCAATCACACTTACCCAATGGTCTTGCCAATTTCTTAAACAGTTCTGGAAGTCTTCTTTTGTGAGTGCCTTTAAAGGTATGGTAAAGAATAAAGTGAATGCTTTTGCTGAGTGCCACCCAATAGGAAAGCAGGCTCAAAAATCATTACATTTTGTCTTCACTCATCTTATTTACTAAATATAGCACTCTTCAAATTTTGGATTTTCTAAAACAGTAAAAATGACTATAAAAGTTTAACATTTTGAATAAATTTAGGACATCCAAGCAGCTATGAAAGCTCAACTAAAGACTCTCCCTCACAAAAAAAAAATTCAGAACTACCTTAGAAAGTGACAAGAATAATGAAATATTTTTGTTCAAAGTGAGAATCAGTTTGAGAGAAGTTAATGACAATAGGCTTTTTACCACAATAAAACCCTTAATGATTTTTAAATTCTCTTTGAACCATGTTCCCTTTTATCATCTCCTCAATTGGTACATGTCCAAGTTTATGAGGTTTTTTTGGTGGGGGGAGGGGTAACAATTTTAATATTCTAATTCTTTCAAGGGAGAAGTTATATCATCTTGATTTTCTGGTACTTAAATGACAGTTATTAGAGGAGATACAGTCCCAAGAAAAGATGAAAAAATTAAGCTCTCAAATAATTTGTATAGTTAGACTGACTTCATACATGTGAAATCATACACAGAAAGAAACCCACTAAGTGGGAGTGAAATCACCTGCTTCTGAGGACAGTTCTGTTCCTACAGCTACCAGAATATCTCTCTAATCACCATGGATATTGACAGTCTCTTTGCTGATGTTTGGAAGTTTTACAAGTCTAATGACTAATTCTCTACACTTTGGTGCCAAATTTTATTTCCTAACACTTAAGTCATATGCCATTGGCCTTTAGTAGCTCTAATGAGGTTTGGACACAAAACCTTTAGCTTGCTGCTCCTCTGCCTGTGTTCTTTATGGTGATGGTTATAAAACAGGGAAGAAGCAATTTTCCTTCCTAATGATGCAATGGGACAATATGAGTCCTACAGAAGTTCCAAGCCCTGAGTTAAAATTTTAATCTTGAACCAACTAGGAATGAATCTGAGCAATTCCCAAAACTACATTATGGCACTGTGAATAAAAATTTTTTTTTTAAATTTAATCATTGCCAAAGTTCACTGCACCACTAATAGTATATAGACTCTAGAAATTTCACACTAAGGTTGTATAAGTGTTTGAATTCTTATTTTATCAGGGAAGTATACTTTTAAAACTTCCTTAAAACAAATCACTCCACTCCTAACAGGTTAAATGTTGAACAAGATTTGAGAGGGTGAGAGACAAACAGGCATCAGCTGAGATCCCTGGGAGGCTCAAGCTCAGGCTCAAGGCAGGAGTATCACAATGTGTACAGCATGGTAGGAAGCCAACAATACTGTTCAAGAAAGAGATAAATATGAGTGTTCAGAAAAGAATGAGAATGCATGAAAGTGTTTCAAACAGATATCTAAGAGAAAGTATAGACAATGGAAGTACCAGTGTGAAGTCAAAGTGTCAGATAAAAAGAAACAGAGTTGTGTGCAATGATCAATTAATGAGAGATAACTTAAATCAATGAGAGAGGTTGAAAAATGGATTCAGAGACAGCTGGATGACACAAATCTAATACAAGAGGAATTTAAATTAATGAAAACTCAGAAGAGAGCACAAAGGATAAAACATGTCCACAGAATTAGCAGAAAAAAAAACAGAAAAAGAATTTAACACACATATAAGTGAGTCATATAGAATTCTAGACAGCCATGGTCAGAAAAAATAAGACTTCTGTGCCACATAATTATGAAAATACTAGAAATCTACCACAAGAACAGAATCTAATGGTGGTTAGAGGAAAGCAATGAGTCACCTATAAATGAAAATCCATTAGAATTAACAGACTTCTGAACACAAACCTTAAAGGCAAGGAGATACTGGAAAAAAATGTGTCAGCTCTAAAAGAAAACACTTTTAACCCAGCATGTTATATCCTTCTAAAATTCATGAAGAAATAAGACATATCTGTGATAAAGACAACCTAAAAAACATCTATGATCACCAAACAAACACTCTAAAAAATTCTCAAAGATATCCCAGGTGTTATGACATATCTAGACGTCCCCTCAAAGCCTCATGTAGCTGTAGGTGAAACTTTTTCAAAAGTGGCTGAATATAGAATGTGTGATGCTGAGATTGAAGTTGTGTGATCACTAAGTCAGTGAACTGATTGGTTTGTACCTGCCCTAACCCCACCAGCCTAGACTGTAAAAGCAGAAGAAAGAAGCTGCTATTTTCAGTTGGACTTGCTGCTTGAGACCTCTGCCTTCTGTCTGAAATGAACTATTTCTTCTCTGCCTTACCCCTCTGCCATGCCACCATGCCTTTGAGCCAGCCAACTATGAACTGAAACCTATATAAACTGTGAGCTAAATAAAACTTTCCTCATTTAACTTTTGTGTTGAGTATTTTGTCTCAGCAATGAGGAAAAACAAAAAAACTGGCACCAGGAGACAATGATGTTAACATATTAAAAGGCCCAATAGAATTGATGCATCAGTCAGGGGTAGCAATTAAGTAGAAGTGAAATAAATCAAAGGAGTAAGAGAAAAATAATACAATGACAGAAAAAATCAATACCTATCCTTTATAATTAACAATGTAAATGAACTCTATTCACCAGTACAAAGATACAGATTAGCAGAATGTATCAAGAAACAAAATCCAGAAGTTAAAAAAGAAACAAAATCCAACAAAATGCACTACACAACAAACACATAACACAGAAATTCATCAACTAAAAATCAAAGGATGGAAAACAATATTCTATGTAACAGGAACATAAAAACAAGTAGGAGCATCACTCCTATTTTCAGAAAAAGTGAACATTAAGTCAAAGCTGATCAAAAGAGGTGAAGATGGACATTATGTATTGGTTAGTGGACTGTTTAACAGGAAAAGATGCACCAAAACATGGTGCACCAAAATTCATAAGGCAAACATTGATAGACATAAAAGAGCAGATAAATATCAATACAATTGTAATCAGACACCTCAATAACAAACTATCACAAATAGATCAATTAAACAAAAAATCAACAGAAATTTCAGAGTTGAATCAAACCTCTAATCAAATAGATTTAATAGATATATACAGTTTGTTCCACCCAACACCAGAATGAATATACATTCTTTTGGCAGCATATGGTACTTTCTCCAAGATACACAACATAATAGCTAATAAAGCATGCCTAAATAAACACAAAAGCATTGGAATTTTATCATGCATATTATTAGATCACAGTGTAATGAAAATAAATATCAATAGCAAAAGTAAACATAGAAACTATGCAAAATTATGGCAATTAAGCATACTCTTGAATAATCAGTAAGTTAGAGAGGAAATTAACCCTTCAATGCCTAGTGTTCAATTTTCAGGATGTCTACTACAATGGAACACAATGAAATTTTTCCTCCTGAAATTATTGTTCCTTAAACTTTTCCAGGTATCATATGCATATTTCACAAAAAAATCTTAAAATATTATAATCTTCAGCATTGTGAGAAGAGCTGTGTTGGGAATTGGTATCTCAGGTTTTATTTCACCCTGATCAGTCACCCAGCAACTCTGAGAATTTAGCTGCCATGATCCAAGAACGCATGGTTACTGATGAAGCTGGTGGCAGACCTTGCCATCATTTACATAATGATTATTTCGTGTATGCATAATGCGATAATTATTGCATGGAAAATTCCACCCAAATTTCACCGGGAAGCCTGGGAAGCCAGGCATTATGCACCTAAGAAGGCAGCATGAGAAGCTGAGAGAGTGAAGTCAACAATGCAGTGGAGTCCAGGACGTAAAAGATGCCAGGAACATGGAATGTCTCCTGAGAAAAATCGCAGTCATAAGTGGAGCCAACCTAGAAGTGAGGCCATGTGGGCTGCAACTAGCAAGACTTTAGGAGTGGGGCTAACTAAGCTCACCACACCTTGCACCCAATGCTAAACAGGAGCCATGGTGCTTACCTCTTGCCCTTCTGGGGTTTGCTTTTTTTTTTTTGTTCTATTCACCTCTTTCTCCCTTTCAGAATGGGATTTACCTTTGTGTCATTGGATGTTGGAAGTATTTAACTTTCATTTTTGATATTAACAGGGGCTCACAGTTAAAGAGTTTGCCTTGAGTCTCAGAGTAGACTTTGTACTCAGACTTGTCAGCACTACTGGAACTGTTAATACATGGTGACTCTTAGAGGTGCCTAAATGCATCTTGCATAAAGAGATGGACATGAGCCTTTTGGGAACTAGGTGTGGAATGTTATGGTTAGATGTAAAATATCTCACATTCTTATGTTTGGATGGTGACAGGATCATAGGGGTCCTTTACTCATCACTTGATTAATCCTCTGATAAATTCATGGTGGAGTGTCCTCTTAGGAAATGGAGTCTGGTTGGATGTGGGTTGCTGTATGTGTGTGTGTGTCTGTGTGTGTGTGTGTGTGTCCCAAAAGGGAGCATTTTTGTCCCAGGATCTTTCTTCCTGCTTGCTGGCTGCCATGGAATGAACATCTTTCCCCTGCCATGACCTTCTTCTATGTATTTCTTCCTTGGAGTTATCCAACTTTAAACTGAATCCACTGGAAATTGAGGGCAAATTAGTCTCTTCAGTTTTAAATTGTGGAGGTCAAGTATTGTGTCTTAGTGATCAGAAAGTCACTAATACAGTAGATAATATGTAAAGGACAATTGATTGTTTAGTATAATTAGTTTAGATATGATCAGCATACTTTATCACCCACAACATAATTTTAATATAAGAATAAATATATATGATATTATGTTGGAGTAATGATGCCATCATCATAATGTAGAATCAGTAGACTATATGAATAGCAACTTGGACATTTCTGCTTCTCTTTTCCTATTGACAGTTTTATATCTGTGTCCTATCACTCACACCAAAGGTGAGCAAAAAGAAAACCAAAAATGTGGTCAAATTTTTATTGGTTCATATTCTTCCTTTTCTTTATATCTGCAGTTACAGGAAGTGTTACATGAACTTCTTTCCCAGCCTCTGGTTCTTCCATTTAAGATAACTCATAGGATGTACTAAACAGCTCACGAAAACATTTTGAAAGAATTTATGACTCAGTCTCTGCCTTATTTTTGTTTCTGCTCCCTCTATTCCTTCATCTTTTATTCCTACACATTGAATGTTTTCCTTCAGGGAAACAGATGTTGTCTTAACCAGTAAGGAATTACCTCTGTCAGTGGTTGTTTCTAACTAATAAATATAGTTTTCTCAGCAGCAAATAGACGATTCTCAGTTTTGAAAGATTCTGGTTAGTTTTCATTTGAATTTTGATAGTTCCATGTGTGGAGTGGCTTTGAGTGTGAGGAAAGATGCTGTTGACTGATGCCCCAGATAGTGCTGGCCTGAGAGATTATAAGATGGTGTAAGCACTTGGGTGAATTAGCACCAGTCCCAACAAAAAATTATGGAAATAAAATACATAACAATTGTGAGCAGCGGGCTTACACCTAGGATTGGTGTAAGGAAAACCAAAGATGATTTTCTCCTACAGTGATACTATGTCATTCTTTCATAGCAGTTTGGAACTTAGATAGATGTTTTAATGTTTATATATGGAACTGTTATTTTTTACCTAGCCAAGTTTGTGTAAAGAGGCTTCATTGCCAGTAAGCTAGATAATTGAGGCTGCCAAGATAGTTACATAATGTAAAGTGCAATGTGCCAAATATAGGCTGCTATTTGTTCTAATCAGTGCATTGCATTTAATAATTTTAAGATTCACACCAGAAATTCCCCAAATATTTCTTAGACTAGTTAGGCCATGATTACACATTGGGCCCAGAACTTTATTGAATTTGTTTCATGTTTTGGTTCAGATATACTTTCTTCCCTGAATGTAGAACAAGAGACTTTCTTACATGTTTATTAGATAGGCAGGGAGAAAAAAGGTAAGGAAGAACCAGGGTACAAAAACTTTAACCTGCCAAAATAATGAGGACCAGTCAGACACATAGCAACTCACAAGAAAGTGCACATTATTGTCATTATTGTTATTTTACATTCTCTTGATGGAACAATGTGAGTGCATTGTGTGTAGCATTAAGCTGACATAATGTCACTTGACGCTGAATACCTTGTTCTTATTTTTAGTGAAGAATTAAAGTGTTTAAGTAAATATCTGAAGAGGAAGGATTTTTTTCTCTTTTGTTTTGAGATTCATATTATAAATATATTTCTGTGAAACATTTGGTTTTATCCCCTGAAGATAATTTTTCATTCTTTGCTTCCTTCATTTCTCAGGTGATAAAAAAAATTTAGAGTTATTTATGTCTGTGTATTATTACCTAGTATTTTTTACTTATTGCTAAACTTGGATAATATTAATTTGATTAAATTTATCTATATCAATATTATATTGATTAAATTTATCTATGTTATTGAAAAGGTTGCAAGAGTATTTATTACTTCATTTATCAACTTGAAAAGTGAAAGGATAAAAAGGGCAAGTCACAGATTAAAGAGCACACTGACAAAGCCAAAAGAAAATCTCAGGTCCCAAAGATCCCAATTTCTTTCCAAAATAAGTCTTTAAATTTTGTTTCTGTCTGCATTATATCTAAGTTTATTGAACTTGTACATTTCATTTTCCCCAGTGTACTTGCTACACTGAAATAAACAAGCCTAGGAATGTTTTACTCCCTTCTAATTATGAATCGATGTACTTTAATCTTCAGTTGTCAATCAGCCTGTTTCCACCATGACTTTAATAATCTTACCATTTTCCCCATTCCAAAGTTCTTACTGTAGTACTTTTCTTCAGTTTAATGAAAAATCTCGTTTTTCTCATCTTCACACTGCTCAAATCTGCCTCATTAGGATGCAGTTATAACAGGTCATAGTGCTTTTGGGGAGATTCTCACTTCATAAGTTTTAATACTCATTTAATTTGGGAGATACTCAAACCCATAAAAATAACTCTTCATCCCTTTCTTGTTTCTGTCTCATTATCATGGTTAACTACAAAGCAAATGTCTGGAAGCGGGGAGGCAGTCACATAGTTCTGAGACTTACACAATACAATATCAGAGGTGCAGGGAATCGGCCTTACTGGATGAAATATTTCTGTCGGTCAGAAGGTCTGAGTGAGGTTAGACTCTGTCCAAAGGATGCCACTGTCTCTGTCCATTGCTAGGAACGGCAGGCTACTGTTCAGCTGAGCTACAGAGCTGAGATGTGTGGTAGGCCACTAACATGCTCCTCTTGAGTGCATGACATCAGATCTTATTATTCTTATTATGGCATTTTGAACCTGTGATTTTACATTTTAATTCTCAGCAGAGCAGTGCCTCTTTCAATTCTTATACACTTGGGAAACTGTTTCAGGGCCCATTAACATAATTTTAACTACTAAGGGGGCTTCCATTTTTGTCTATAGCTCCTTTTAAACTTTGGGGAGTAAATTTCCATATAATGAAATGTACAACTCTTAAAAGTACAATTATGTGAATTTTGAAAAGTATATACCCTTGTAACTAACAACTTTACCAAAGTATAAAGTATTTTTATCATTCTGAAGGGTTCATTTGTGTCATTTTCCCATCAATTATTGCAAAAGTAATTAGTATTCTGATCTTTGTTACTGTATGTTAACTTTTGCTGTCCAAAAATTTTATACGAATATAGTCATATGCTATAGTCATGTTTTGGATAAGGATGGGAGACATAAGTTATGTGCTCCCTTGAGAGTGTATTGCTTTTGAAGTGGTAGATATCTTGCAGTTAGAAAGTGCATGCTGAGATGTTTGTTTGTCCAGTGACTGAAATTTCCCATTGATGTTTTTCACAATGTATCTCTGCCTTTAGTGAAGGGAGAATGTAGAACTCTTCAATGTGGATGTCTTAGGGTCCTGATTGTTTTACTCTGTGTGATACTTTTCAAATAGCCATAACAAAAATAAAACTGTACTCAGCCATATAATAATCAACATCCTAGAAATCCAATGTAAGAACAGAATATTAAAAGCTGTTAGAGAGAAGAGACAGATCACCTATAAAGGAAAGCCTATCAGAATCACAGAAGACTTCTCAACACAAACAATGAAGTCAAGAAGATCATGGAGTGAAGTACTTCAGATCTTAAAGGAAAATGACTTCAATAAACCAGACTTATGTAATCTGCAAAACTGTCCTTTAAAATGGATGGAGAAATAAAATACTTCCATGACAAAGAACAGCTGAAGAACTTCATCATGACCACCCAACCAACCATAAAAGAATACTGAAAGATAATCTAGATAGACATAGGAAAAGACCACTAAGAAAGGCAAATAATTAAACAGAATGGAAAGGTAAAGAATCAACAGAAGGAAGATAATATGCTAAAAATAAACCAATATATATGTTATAACCATTAATGTTAACAGCCTCAATTCACCAATTAAAAGAAACAGACTGGCAGAATGGATCAAGAAACAATGTCCAAACATATGCTGTACACAAGAAACCCATCTAACCCAAAAGGAAACTCATGGACTGAAAGTCAAAGGATGGAAAACAATACTTCATGCAACAGGAATCCAAAAAAAAGCAGGGGTAGCTATTCTGTTTGCAGACATGTGAACTTCAAACCAAGAATGATCAAAAGAGATAAGAAGGTCAATACATACTAGTTAGGGGAAAACTTCAAGAGGAAGAGATTATAATCATAAGTATGCATGCACCAAATTCAGGAGCAACCAGATATAAAAAACAAATATTAGCAGAAATGAAAAATCAAATAAGTAATAACACAATTATAACAGGAGACTTTAGCACACCATTGACTCAAAGGGACAGATCAACCAGACAGAAAATCAACAAAGAAATAACAGAACTGAATCACACCTGTGAACAAATGTACTTGATAGACATATACAGAGTGATCCATCCAACATCAGAATATACATTCTTCTCAGCAGTACATGGGACATTCTCAAAATAGGCCATATAATAGCCCACAGAACATATTTAAGTAAATGCAAAAGAATTGAAATTATCCCATGCATGTTATCAGATCATAGTACCATGAAACTAGAAATTAATGACAAAAGAAACTGCAAAGACATGGAAATTGAATAATACACTCGAGCAATCAGTGGGTCACAGAGGAAATTAAACAATATTTACAAGCAAATGAAAATACAAATACAACTTATTAAAACCTGTGGAATGCCATGAAAGCAGTCTTCAGAGGAAAATTTATTGTGGTGAATTCCCACATCAGGAAAACAGAATTAACACAAATAAACAACCTAATGCTACACTTCAAACATCTTGAAAAAGAAGAGCAAGTCAAGCCCAAAGCCAAAAGAAGGGAGGAAATTATAAAGATCAGAGCAGAAATCAACACAGTTGAGACTAACAAAACAATACAAATAATCAATGAATCAAGCAGTTGGTTCTTTGAAAGAATAAATAAAATCGATAAGCCACTAACCAACCTTATTTAAAAAAGGAAAGAAAAACTCAAATTCATGAAATAAGGAATGAAAAGGGTAAAAAAAAAAAAAGAAAAAAGGGGCAGGGGTTTAGCTCAGTGGCTTAAGCACCTGCCTGGCAAGCACAAGGTAGTGTGTTCAATCCCTGGTACATAAAAAAAAAAAAAAAAAAAGGAATGAAAAGGGTGAAATCACTACAGACCCTATGGAAATACAGAAGATCATCAATACCTATTTCAAAAACCTCTACTCTCACAGGCTTGATAACACAGAAGAAATAGACAGATTCCTAGAAACATGGATTACCAAAACTGGGTCAAGAAGATGTAAAACTGCTGAATAACCCAATTTCAATTATTGAAACTGAAAATGTAATTAAAGTCCTACCAACAAAGAAAAGCCCAGGTCCTGATGGATTCACTTTGGAATTCTACAAGCAATTCAAAGATGATAATGCCGACACTCCTCCAACTCTTCAATGAAATAGAGAGAGAAGAAGTTCTCCCTAAATCATTCCTGGAAGCAAGTATTACTCTAATACCAAAACCAGAGAAGACCCAACCAAAAAAGAGAACTAAAGGCCAATCTCCCTAATGAACATAGAGTTAAAATTTGCAATAAAATATTGGCAAACAGAATGAAGCAAGTCATCATGAAGATTATACACCACAATCAAGTGGGATTAATCCCAGGAATGCAGGGATGGTTCAACATATGCAAATCAATAAATGTCATACACCATATCAATATAGCCAAAAATAATAATCACATGATCATTTCTATAGATGCAGAAAAAGCTTTTGATAAAATCTGACACTTATTCATGGTAAGAACCTTATAGAAAAATGGAATAGATGGTCTTTACCTCAATATGATAAAAACTATCTATGATAACCCAACAACCAGTATCATATTAAATGGCCAAAAGCTGAAAGCCTTTACTCTAAAGTCAAGAACAAGACAAGGATGTCCATTATCACCACTCCTATTCAATATAGTTCTGGATCTACTAGCCAGAGCAATAGATGAGAGGGAAAGAAAAGGAGTAAAGATAGGAAAAGAAGAAGTTAAATAATCATTATATGCAGATGACATGATACTCTACATTGAAGACCCCCAAAACTCCAATGAAAAACTCTTAGATATAATTAGTAAATTCAGTGATATAGCTGGATACAAAGTCCATAGTCAAAAATCAATAACATTCCTATACACAAACAACAAGCTCACTGAGAGAGAAATAAGAGAAGTCACACCCTTCATAATATCATCCAAAAAAATGAAATACTTATGAATCAGTCTAACAAAAGAAGTAAAAGATCTATTCAGGGAAAATTATAATACCCTGAAAAAAGAAATTGAAGAGAATCTCAAAAAATGGAAAGACATCCCTTGTCTTTGGGATAGGAAGAACAAATATTGTGAAAATGGCCATTCTCCCAAAGTTGTTATGCAAATATAATGCAATCCCAATCAAAATATCATACCTCATGGATCTAGAGAAATCATCCCTAAAATTCATGTAGAACCAGAAAAGACCTAGAATAGCAAAGGCAATTCTGAGCAATAAAAGCAAGGCAGGAGGCATCGCAATCTCTGACCTGAAATGATACTACAAAGCTACTGTAATAAAATCAGCATGGTACTGGAATATAAACAGACCTGAAGATCAATGGAGTAGATTAGAAGATACAACTACAACTAGTCACCTTATATTTGATAAATGGACCAAACATGTTCACAGGAAGAAAGATAGTCTCTTTAATAAATGGTGCTGGAAAAACTGGCTCTCCATATGCCAAAAACTAAATCTAGACCATGTACTATCACCATGTACTAAGCTAAGTTAAAATGGATGAAAGTTCTAAATATTAAAACAGAATCACTAAATCTTCTGGGAGACAATGTAGGTAAAAATCTTGAAGACATAGGGGTAGGTAGAGAATTCATGAACAAAAATCAAACTGCATAGGAAATACTTCCAAGAATCAACAACTGGTATCTAATCTTATTAAAATGTTTTTGCATGTCATAAGAAATGTCCAATAGAATAAAAAGAAAACCCATAAATTTTGAAAAAATCTTAGTCAACTTTCCCTCAGACAAAGGACTTCTGTCTAGAACATATAAAGAATTAAAAAAAAAATCAGACCCCTGAAATTCAAAGACAATCCAAAAATGGGCATCTGAGATGAATACATAGTTCTCAGATGAAGAAATACAAATAGCAAATAAATACATGAAAAAATGCTCAGCATCATTGGTCATTAGAGAAATGCAAATTAAAGCCACAATGAGATTCCATCTCACTCCAGAAAGAATGGTTAGGATCAAGAAAATTAGCAACAACAAATGCTGGAGAGGCTGTGGGGAAAAAGGAACTCTTCTGCACTGTTTGTGGGAGTGTAGATTGGTTCATCTACTGTGTAGGTCAGTCTGGAGGTTCCTCAGAAACCTGGGATTGGAAGTCCCATTTGACCCAGCTGTTCTACTTCGAGCATATTCCCAGAAGAATTGAAAACAGCATAACACAGTGATATATGCACACCCATGTTTATAGCAGCACAATTTGTAATAGACAAATGTTGGAATCAACCTAAATGCCCATCAACTGAGGAATGGATAAAAAAATGTGGTACTTTTATACAATGGATTACTTCTCATCTATAAAAATGATCACACTGAGACTTTATAAGTAAATGGATGCAACTTGAGATAATACTCATATGTGAAATAAATCAAATTCACATTTGTAAACATCATATTGTCTCCCTAGTGTAAGAAATGGTAAGAGTACATAAGATACAAAATCCTCAATCAGTACTGTGAAAAGGTAAGAATCTACTCAATGGGAAAAATACTAACTCAGGAAAAGGAAAAAAAGAAAAGGAAAAGAAAAAAATATCTAAATTTTAACATACTTAGGATAGCTAAAGATGATTGTGCTACAAATTCTATTAGTTCTTGGAACAAAACAGTGAATATTTGTAGGATTGGATCAATTTTACCTGTTTGTGTCTGGTGATCTGATAAATTCTTTTGAAGATTACTATGTGAAATAACAAACTTATTTATGTTCCTACCACCTTGTTTGGAAGGCCTATGTTTTCATTATTTGGGGCTCTTTGCTATTGTTATTTGTCTTTTTTGTTTCTTGTTTTTCTAGTGATTTGTTTTTCCCTCTAATGCAAAGGATAGATGTATATGTAGAAGTTTATACATGCCTAGAACTTTTCCTAAACAGTTTATGAGAATCTATTATATTATGCACAATGAAAAGAAAAGCTACTTTGAAGAAAAACAGACATTATGATATTCATTGTTGATTCCATATCATCATGCTGTGAAAGCCAGTAATGCTCCTATTCTTTGTTCAGAGTGGTGTTAGTCTCTTTTGTACTGTTTAATTTCAACATACATGAAGGTATGGACGGCTATTTTGAAGAGAACAAGAGACATTATGGGAGCTATTGTTTATTTTCCTATTGTCTGGTTCTGAAGTCCTGTAATACCTTCATTACTCTGTGCTGATCAGTTTTATACTATTTTGTTTTACATGAATTCATTTTGTGTGAAGATATAGACAACTGTTTAGAAGAAAACAAGAGACATTGTGGTAGCCACTGTAGATCTCCTGTTGTCTTGCTTTGAAATCTGTGTCACTTTCACTGTTTTCTTCTGATCTGCTTTGTTATGTTTAGTTTTACCCTCTTTAAAATAAAATAAAAAAATAAAGTAAAATAAAGATGAATTGACACTTGTTTTTCTAATTCTTGACACTTTAGTATTTAGTTTTTAGTGTCTTTATTAGCTTACTAGTAAAGCCTTTGTCTGAAATTTTCACTGTTGAAAAGATTCTAATAATATGATTTTAGTAATAGAACCATAGCAGTTAAGATTTCCTAATTCATCCTTATTCAATTATAGTAAATTGTATTTTTTAAGAAATTAGATTATTTTATTATGTTGTTAATGCCATAGACATAACATAATGACATAGAGCCCTTTTATTAGCCTTTCAAAGTTTGTAGGTTCTATGATATCTCATTTTTGATTACTATACAAGCAGTTTGTAAGGTTTCCCTTAACCTTTAGTCTCTAGGTTTTGTGATTTGTTGTTTTTCCAATTATTTGCCAATTTTGTTTCACTGTTTCTCAGTTTATTTTTTGAGTTTTTTCTACCATTATTTTTCATTGTAATGTGTTTTTCTTTTTCTAGTTTCTTAAAGTAGAAATTTAGATTCTCTATTCTAAACTTTTATTTTCTAATATAATTATATGAACTGTTTGTTTCCCTCTAACATTGCTTGACAGGTATTTTACAGATATGATGCTGTACTTTCACCTTATTTTTAAATTTTACAGTCATGTCAACTATAAAGTATAGGAGGAAAAGTTAAATATATTGATTTATATTTTCACACATATATTTTTTGGTAATATTTATTTATTCGTGTAGGTTTGAGTTTCCTCTAATAACTTTCCTTCCAAGCTGAATTTCCATTCCTTGTAAATTCTCTGAACTTTTCATTTTTAAAATGATGTCTTGTTTTCCAAAGTTTTAAATATATTATCATGGGATGACAAATTTGGGGCTGACATAACTTTTCTTCAGCCTACATTTTTAGGAAGCCAGTCGGTTGCCTTCTTTCGTCCATTGTTTCTGACAGACAGCACTCTTTTTTTCCCTTATTGAATATCTCACTTGAGGGGCTTCTTTTCAACGTTTTCTCTTCAAACTTTCATTAGTTTCACTCTTAAGTGCCTAATTATGGGCTTTTCTAAATGTTATTTTGAAATAATTTTAGTTGTACAAAGAAACTGTAAAAGTAATCCATGGTAATTCATGATTTTCATATATACTTCAGATTCCTTACTTGTTAATACTTACAGATTTATCATAAATGTATAACATATGATACTATAACATATGATACTGTAACAGTATAATTATGTATGTTATATAATTTCTCCTAAGTCATTTACGTTCAAGTTGCACACATATTCTCCCTGCATTACATACTCGTAGAGTTGAGGACATTTTCTTACAGATTTGTAGTGCAGAAAATAGTTACTACTGCTGTTTGCTAGTTTACAGCCATTATTTAAATTTAACCAACCATATAAGTAAAATTTTTATAGCAAAAGAAAAGTGATTGGTCTAGGCCTCAAAACAAGATCACATACTGCATTTAGCTCTCAAATCATTTTATTCTTCTTTAACTGGTACAGTTCTTTATGTTTTAGGTGAGTGAAGGCTAGGTACTGTATCCACCATCTTGTATTTTGTGATTACTGAATGTTTTCTAATGAGTTGATACAAGATATACATTTCTAATTAGCGTGACACAGAATTGCTGAAGTTTTTAGTTCAATATGTTTTTATATCAGCAAGTACTTGGCACCAATATGTTCCTTTATCAGTCACATTAATCATTTTGTTAAAGTTACAACTTCTAGATCTATTTTAAAGTTATTACTTTGCTTTTTTAATTAAGGTTTTTAAAGGAGATACTTAATATGCTGTTTCAAATATTTCATGTCCTATTTTTAATACCTGTTAATGATTCTTACCTGAATAAATTATTGTATGATTATTGTTACATAATACTTTTCTAATTTGATTGTTCCTTTTGAATTCTTTCTTTGGGTTTTTATATTGAGAAGAGGTTTTAATTTTCTAATATTAGTTTATTGCAATGTGTTTAGCAGTATAAAACCCTTTAAATAGATTGTGTCCTTTGGATATGTCCCATTATTTCTTCAACACTGTTAAGTTTTGATATAGCAATATGTTCTGCTCTCATATTTTCCTTTTTGGTAGCAGGTTGGAGTCAGTATTTTATCCAAAAGGTTTGATTTCTGTGAGTAAAGAATGATGTTTAGAAACTAAAATTTGAGTACTAAATTTGCTCATTGTTATTGCATGGTATTGATTATGGTTCCTTTCAGCAGGTAGAGCCATAAAACTCTTATCTCTACATCTGTCTATCTCTCCATCTTTATATATATATATATATATATATATATTAGATCTAGATATTTTTGTGTAGCATGGTGGAGACCAAATCAGTAGTAAGCATCTGTTTTATCACTTAGCTACACCCTCAGCTCTGAAATCCATATAATTATTGTCTAATTCTAAAATTGAGAGAAGATAGCATCGGAATTTCCAACTCTTTCCTCTGCAAAAGAAAACAAATTCCTAAGTAGAGACCAATATTTGTTGGCATATGTATTTTTTCTGTTCAGACTAAGAACATATAATAAAGTATCTACAAGTTTCATGGGTCAACTCTTTCCCCGGTTCAGGATGACTATAACCTTAGTTTGAACTGTAACCAATTAGGTTTATTTATGTTTCTTATTTAGGATTTTATTTGACTTTATGTTTTTTATATATGGTAAATCCAAAAGTCAGACTATGCAAAAGAGTAATAGATATTAGTTTCCATCCCTTCTGCACTTTTCTGGGCCTGCTTATTTGTTATTTTTGTTTATACATACTATATTTCTTTATGTGTGAGTGAATATATTTTATTTTCACCATTCTTCTAATACAGAAAGTCACAAAATACACATATTTATGCTTTACTTTTACTCAGAAATATATCTTGGAAAATGCTTCGTGAAAGTGCCTAGAGATATTCTTTATTCTCCCTGCTGAGAATGTATAATTTTTTACAACTCATGTGTATGAGGATTTGATTGTTTCTAATAACTGCAAACATAAACAATGTTGTAGCGCATAACTTTCTTCATATATATGTTGAGATGTGCTGTCAGGATAAGCTTCTAGAATTAGGACTGCTAAATCAGAAGATAAACACTAAGTGGGTTTGCTAAATATTTCATGCACTAATTTGCATTTCCAACCGTCAGTGTACGGAAGTGTCTGTTTCCCTGAAACCCCAGTTTTTAATTTTTGAATCTGCTAAGTAGCAATGGTAACAGTGGAGTAATCCTTAAAATTTATTGTATTTTTAATTTATGTTTAAAGAACCACATTAATTTTAATGACACGGTTGGATAACTTTTGAAAATGTATTTGTCAGGGTAAGCATAAGTACAGTCAAGTCAGAGTGTTTCTACTCGCAAAACGTTTGTGTCCCTTTGCCGTCAACTTCCTTTCTACTTCTGACACATATCAGTGCCTGCTTTGTGTTCTTTCTCTGCACAGAATTTGTTTTGTTTCTTCTACAAATTCATACAAATAGAATCTCAGCATATATCATTTTATGTTTGGCTTTCACAAAACATAAGGCTTTGACATTCATTCATGTTACTGAGTGTTGAGAACTGTTACGTATATGAATATACCACACATTGTGATCCATTCACCTGATGACCAATAGGGGTTTTGTTGCTATTGGATATATAAACAAATCTATTACAAACATTGATTTTAAAGTCTTTGTGTAAGCATACATTTTATTTCTCTTGTTTAAATATCTAGGAGTAATATGATTGAATCAGAGGGTATATGAATATTTGACCTTATAAAGAACTGTCACAAGGTTTTCTAAAATGTTTGCAATGTCTTTTTCCTTTAGGTAGTGGGAATTGATGCCAGGGCCTTTGTACTGAACTACATTCTTAGCCTTTAAAATTTTTTTTTTAGCTTGAGACAGGGTTGCATTAAGTTCCTAAATTGGCCAGGTTGAGTTTGCAATTTCAATCATCCTAAAGCCTCCCAGAGTTCTAGGATTATAGGAGTATGCCGCCATTCCTGGCTTATATCACTTTGTTACTCTCACAAGCTGTGTGTAATTTCACTGCCCTCCTCAGCAAAACTAACTTGTGAAGTGTTTTCAATTTTGACTATTCTATTTTGTGTGTTAGATTTTTAACTTGCATTTTCTTGATGAATGATGATGTGAAACATTTTTACAGATATGTCGACCATTTTTATATTTAGTTCATGTTAAGTGCTTCAAGTGTCTTGTTAGTATTAGCTGAGACTTTATCTTACTATTGTGTAGTAAGAATTCTATGTACACATTCTGGATAACATTCTTTTGTTACATTGATGTATTTGCAAACATTTTATGTGTGTCTGTGGCTTGAATTTTCATTTTCTCCACATTGTCTTTGAGTAACAGAAATTGTGTATTTGAATTCAATTCCACATAATCCTACTGTCATACTTAATAAGTCTTTATGTACTCACAGAAATTCCTTATTGTTTTCTTCTATATATTCTGTAGTCTTTGCCTTTACTCTTTTGTCTATCATTCATTTTATATTAACCTTCATCAGAATTCAATTGTTCATACATGTGTGGGTTTAGTTTGGGGTTGTTAATTGCTTTTGAATGGTTTATTATCAGCAGTTTCCAACTGCTTTGGCACTGGGGACCAGTGTGGTGAAAGACATCATTTTCATGGGCTGGGGCCGTTTTGGAATGATTCAAGTGCCTTACCTCCATTGTAAGCTTTATTTCTGTTATTATTACATTGTAAAATATAATGAAATAATACAGAATTAATGGGAGCTCTGAAGTTGTTTTCCTGCACATAGAAAGTATCATTTAGGGATGATGGACAACAGTGACACCCAGCATGTGTTGTTTATGTGTTGTTTATGTCCAGTCTGTTCCATGATCTCATTTTGGTTGCTGTCACTGCAGAAAACCATGTTTCACAAAGATAGGATGCAGGAAATGGACTTTTCAGTGCTTCTGTGGTAATCTCAGGATATTCCACATTGGCTTTAATCTAGAATATGTATAGAGATTTGAAGTTGTCCCAAACATAGTTTTAAGGCCACGCCATTTGTTATCTCAAGAACTTTATGTTTTTCTAGCAAGGACAAAGTAAATTCACTTGGCTTATTAAAAACATGTCCCAGATCCATTCCTTCCCAATTTGGGTGTTTTTTCTGGTTTGAAGTGACTCAAACTCTAAGAAAGCTGAGATAGATGATCATACCTCAGTTTCTTTCAATATTTCTGCTCATGTCATGTATGAAACATGTCAAAAGTCCTAATGCTCATTTATTGCTTTATAATTATAGTTTGACTTCAAATGCAACCAATTTATCTTTCATATTTGAACACAGTTGTCACCCTCTCCTGAAATGATAGGTTAAGTTCATAGAACATTCTGTCAATAAAATGTTCGGCCCATTCTGTTTTTCTAAAATAAATGCCTGAATGTTGAGGACTACTGATACAGACCATTCAAAAATCTAAAACTGACCAGTGACCTGCCATTAGAAAGCAATTTTACTTCTATGTATATGAGAAGATATATATGTTCTGTGCCCATCTTCTCATAGAGACACATGAATAGATTTCAGTTAAGGGTTTGTATTTAATGTTGAGGGTTATTTTAATCCCATCATGCATATTGTTATTTTCACATAAGCTTTCCAGCTTTTCTCTATGAATGACAGTGCATAAATTCAGAAGTGATGTCTTTGACTTCAGTAGTGAAACCAGAAAGTGGCTTCTTCATCCATGAATATATAAACAAAAAATGACCAATTCAATTTTCCTCATAGGTAATCAATCAAACACTGAAATAGTTTTGCAGGTGTAGTGTAGGTTGGTGACAAAAATGCACATAATATATCCTTTTATGAGTCCTGAAAAATAGATTGCACAAAACAAGCATTGTTGTCTTGTTGTCAACAGCAGTAGATTAGTCAACCTGGATTCCACATCTCTGTGTCTCATTAATCTTCTCCCAAACTGTGCTTCAGTGTTTTCTGCCATTTCATGAGTTCATCTAGTTATGGTGCTAGTCATAGAGGAACATGTATCACCTTTTGAATCATAGCTTCTTCTAATATGTGTGACAAATGTCCTTAGCAGTTCTAGATCAATTATTCACCAAGGGCTTCTTATCTTCGGGAATGCTGTTAGCTATCAAGAATGATGCAGACATGCTTGATGCTGTTTATCTTGCTCACATTTTTTTCTTTTGAAAACCTCCAAAAAATTCTCTTTCAGTCCAGAGTGCTTGGTCTCCATGATGTCAAGAAATTTTGAAGGTTTCATGGATTTGTTGGATAGCTGGTCACCATATATTTTACAAAGTACACTTGAAAAATGTAAACTACTTGTGGCAATGACCCATAAGTTAAATAAGACTCCTGTTATTTTCTTTTGAATGCCACTTTTTTTGTTGGCAGTCTTAGACATCTGGTCTCTCATCCCTAGGTCTTTCCCCTTATCAAAGAATATTTCCATTGACGTTTAATTTTTACTCATTTCCTTTATGATTAGCTTTTGGGCTTACCAAAGCTGTGGCTAAGACAAATGTGCAGTGTGGGAAAGAGGTACAGATAAGAGTAGTGAATAAAGCAATAAGGAGGCCATGCATAAACTAACTGTCATATTGAGCTGTACAAGTAAGACCATCAAGTTACTTTCCACCTTAAAATCTGCCACCAGATGCAACTTAATTGTCTTGCCAATCACTGATAGATTTTCATTAGTTTGAAATCAATTGATCTATTGGGGTCTCTGTGCAATAGAACTCTCAGCTAACGTTAATTTATATTTGCAATCACTACCCAGTGCTAGCAACACTGCTTCAGCTCTAACCCAGAGCATCAGGCATTAGATTCTCATAGATCCAACTCTAGATCCACCAAATATGCAGTTCACAGTAGGGTTCAATCTCTTATGTGAATCTAATATAGTTGCTGATCTGACAGGCGGGCAGAGCTCAGTGGTTATATAAGCTGTAAAGAATGGCTATAAATACAGAAGAAACTTCCCTTGCTCACCTGCTGCTCACATCCTGGTCTATATGGACATAATGGAAAAAAATGTCTCACTAACTTCCATGGGAGGTGAAGTGACATGTGTAATTATCTGTAGTCACCCTCCGTTCATAGTGCTGATGTCTTATAAATTAGCCCACTGCAAAGCAGAAATCTACCTGATCATTCCATGGTCACTCACCACCTCACACCTTGATTATTTTGTATTACACAAGATATCCTGGAAGTTCATTTCCACCCCACCTAGTAATCTCTATCTTACCTGGTATGCTCAGTTTTGTTAATTTCTTCTTCATTACATTTTGAAATGGACAGAGATTGGAAGAATTTTAAAAAAAATGTGTCTCCAGTTCATAAGTGAGGGAAAGGGAAAAATTCTGACCTTGCCTCTTGCTAACTGACTTTATGAGTGGAACAGCTTGAGCTTCAGTTTGCTCCTATGTGACAGAAGATCAGTAACAAGATAAAATACTGCATGTGTACTATCTTCTAACAATATCTATTCCATGCAAAAATTGTTCTTAGCCCATAGCAGTGACATAGACTGATGATTAACATGATTTTCAGTAAGTTCTTGTTATCATTATTTTTATTCTATTGCAGCATTAACATTTTGTCTCTTGAAGAAACTCCCAAGTCTTTCTATATACTGTCTCTATGACCTGTGCCAAGAGACTACTCAGATACATTAGTTTCAAATAATCACTGAACCACTTTTAAAATACCCGTTTTTATGCTCTCACACATATCAAATCTACTTGGTCCTTGTAGCATCTTAATTTGTTCTGCAATGAAAATCTGACTTCAGATTTCACAGTGGAAATGTAACGTAAGAAGAAAAATCAATGTTTACCTGCTTAGAGTTAAGCAAAACCAGATCACCTATCATGAGGTGGATCAATTTAGTGCCAAGATCTGTGCCTATCAGCATTGCAGGTTTAATTGATAATGGCACCTGAAGCAAATGGCTTTCAGCTTTTAAATAAACTTACAGCATTTTCTTGACTAATTTGCCAATACTCAGAACATGAACAGAAGAATTGCATGCATTTGTTTAGAAAGACAATATGTTCTGTGCATGTCATTTAAAAAATCATTTATAAAACAATTTCATGACTATAGAAGTTATTTTTTTCAAGAGAGTCATTTATATTGACCAAAGCATTTATAGAATTTATATTAACTATGAACTGATTTTTATTTGTTTTTATTCTATTGGCTGCTTCATCTGCTATTTTGCTAATGGGTCTAGTACATTTTATGTGGATTAGTCAACACTATGCTTAATTAACACTACCACTGACCTTGAGAATATTAGCTTCATGTCATGAAAACATGCCGGATAATATCTGTGGTTTTAATTCCTATGGAAATCACCTAAGAATTTATTATCTTAAATAAATTCAGTAAAATTAAAAACATTATCCTGAAATTAAAAATTTTAAAACATCTATATTCTAAGAAATAATTGTATTGATTATCCAACAGATATCTCCAATTTATTAATCTGCAGCTCACATGATCAGCAGATAGATTGGCATTCTAGTTTATAGATCAATTTCTCATATTCATGATGAATCATTTTACCTAAACTTTATCACCTTCCAATTAGAAGATAAAATTATGAGCTATAGTCTCATAATACTAAAGATTTTTTTCTAAAACCTATACCACTGCTGCTGTGTTGAAATTAAGCAAGCACTTCTGAGCAGTGGAATCTTTGCTTGAGTTATGATCAGTTAGATACTCCTTAGAATTTGCTGTTGCTGAGGTTCATAGGTAGCTGCCATACTCAAGGCCTGGAGGGATTTTAGCAACAGAGTCCCAGAGAGTTTCTTTCCATGGAGACACTCCTGTACCTCATGGATTCCAGGGGGACCCTCAAGCAACTTTATTTACTTTATTGATAAAAGCCAGATATTATACATTTGACCATCCAAAAAGGATTCAGATTTAATGCACTCAACCAAATATTCTGCAGTAAAACACAAGACTTGTGTTTTCCTTGAATTCCCCCATTAATTTCTGAGCTGTATTCTTAAGTTCCTTAAACAATTTCCTGTCTACTAAATATTCATTTTGACTAAGAAAAAGATGTGGGAAATAGTGCATAATTTTTAGGATAATGCATTCATTTCTAATCCAAAGAGTATTATAAAGCAGGAGCATTTTTTATTATAAAACAGGAAATTTTGATGGCAATGTGTGTTGGTGGGATGGGAGTGCTTTGGGTGTAATGAGTGAAACTCCTGAGGGTAGGCATTCAGAATTTTATTAAAACCTTATTATTGGTTACTATGCTGAATGATGAACTTCCTAACTCTGAGAAAATTTGAAGGTATATCCTTATGCCATGAGATCTACCATGCCTTCCAGGCCCCAGGGAAGATGAGTTAAGGTCCACTTATACTGGCAAGACAGACTGGCATTCACTCAACATAATTGCTTCTTTTGATAGAGAAATTAAATAGAAAAACTTGAAAATGGACATGTAAGTTATAGAGCTGTCTTCAATATGTTAAAAAATTAAGTTTCAGCTTTAAAACTGATGGGATTACTCTCTACTTGAGTCAATACTTTTAGGGACACTTGGGTCTCAGAATGTTTGGAGACAGAGGCTTTCCATAAACACACTACCATTTGTTTACTCAACAATTTCATATTGAGTGCCAAGCCTGGCACAAAGGATCTACTTTACCACAAGAATATTTATTAAATCAATGAGATAAAATCTCTGCAGTGAGGGAGTTTATGCCTTAGTGGGGTAGACAGGAAGGAAAAAGAATGATAGTGTGAAGAAGACAAGCAAACATCTTTTAAAGACATAATTGCACAAGGCTCATGGCTGAGGAAGACATTTTTGAGTACAAATATTGTAACAGAGGAATGTCTTAGTTATTTTCTCATTTCTGAATCAAAACACCCAACACATAAAGTTAAGAGATGAAAGATTTAGTGCAGTTCACAGTTTGTAGAAGTTTCAGTTCATAGTTGATTGACTCCAAGGCAGAGTGGCATGGCAGAGAGCCACAGTAGAGAGAATACAGCAAAGCAGCAAAATAGCAAAGCAGCAAGTGACCTCTATTTCTTCCCCTTATATTCTATCCAGGTGACCTACCCTTGGGGTAGGTAGTTCTCACACACAGGGTAGAGCACCCTTATCCTAGCATTGCTTGTGAATCAACCCTAGCATCACACACTTAATTGCAGCATTACACTCTGGATCCAACCATCTCTGAAAAGTCCCACTTAGGACTGAATAAGACTCTACATATCAGATTATTTTTTTATTTTTCATAGAGCACATTTTGGGAACTTATAATACTGATGTTTGTATGTGATTAAATCAGATTTCAGTAACAATTATTATAAGACAAACCATCACCTCCACCATCATTGTTATGGTCTGAATAAAAATTTATTTTTCCCAAATCCATAGTTGACATCCTGCTCTCCAGACAAATGGCCCAGGAAATAGTGCCTTTAAGAGGTAATTAGGTCATGAGATGATAACCCTGATTAATGAGGTTGATGTCTCTATAAAGACTCAAAGAGGTCTCCCACCTTGTTTGCACCATGTGAGGATGTGAGAAGTCAGTAGTCTGTAACCCAGGAGAGAATTCTAACAGGGAGCAATTCATGCAGCACCCTGACCTTGGACCTCCAGCCTCTAGAAAAATGGCAGATAAATATTGTTTATTAGATACCTTGTGAATGTTCTTTTTTATAAAAATCTGAATTAAGACATAGTTTAAGTGCATTATTCCCTTTCAACTTCATCCTCAATAACCAAAGAGCACTGTCTTCTTGAAGATACCAAGAGTAGCATCTTCAATATCTACAAAGGCAGAGAAAATCAACTTGGAGCAGATCTTGTTTGCTGAAAGTTACTTGAGAATCTTCAAGGCAAATGAGGCAAATGAGCTGTGTGTGTTTATGTGTGTGTGTATTTTGGGTGATATTTAGGGGCCATTAACACAAGGGATGCTAAAACAACTTGGAGAATGTCAACAGGAGAGAAGCTATGTGTGAAAATAATAAAGACAGCTACAGCAAATAAGTCACCACATTTCAGTTGAAAATCACAATTAATGTTTGTTTGCCCACATAGAATCATAGGTCCATGGTCCCATTCAGAAAGTAATGATTTAGAATTGAAGGCTCCTTAAAACTTTTAGATCACTATCACCTGGGACCTTGCCACTGGTCCTGAAAGGAAAGGAGAATAAAAAACATGCATGTCAACTTTTCAAGCCTTGACTTGCTAGGTATCAATACACTTCTGTTCCTTTGGCAGTGACCATGTTCATGGTACTTGTTGGATGTGTAAAAGAGGAGCTGGGAAAAGTTACTTTTGGCTGGTGACAATTTTTTAGAGTCAGGACTCTACTATCAGAAGAGGCGTATGAATTTTGGGTTTCATTTAGTTTTCTTTAGCACGAGATATCTGCAGTTCCCAAGAAGAGGATTCTAATCCAAGTAGACACCTACAGTTCCACTTAGTCAAGTACTTTCGTCCCCAAATCCAGGACCTCTGGCAGATGATAATTACTGTCAGTGAAACTCAAATGCAGCTTCCTAGTGTGCAGAAACCTGTGGTTCCCCAGATAAGTCATCTGTGCCTTTTGTTCCACAGTGATGTGAAATAGGAGCAGGTTATATGCAGCACAGTTTCCATGACATAAATGAATAAAAAGTAGGAAGCAAATGTATTCACTGTCTACAGTATTAAGAGTTAGTATCTTGCAGGTGTGGTAGGGAAATTGGCTGAGAGTGGGTTATGGTATTTGGTTAAACCATAATTTTGCTAGTGGGAGAAACTTTTATTCACTGTCCTTCTCCCAAGGAGCTTATATTTTGGGGAGAGATAAGGAAAAATAAAAAATGTTATGTGAAAACATTTAGTATATTAGAGTGATACATTATAAAAAGGTAGAATTGATGGGGAATTAAGGGTTGCATTTTAAATAGCATTATCTAGCTTTCCAGGCAGCATTTGAATCAAGACCCAGAGGGACTGAGAAACTAGATTGTCATGGTAACATCAGGGGTGGAGTATTCTAGGAGAGGAACCATATTTAAATTGATGGAGGACAGAAATAAGCCCAAAGACCCTGAAGTAGAAGGAATGAGGGAAAAAGTTGAAGAAAATGAGGTACAAGAATCAAAACTTCGCATGATAATGAAAGGCCATTTTGAAAACCAATATGACCTTCAGTTTTTACTCCAAGTGAGATGAAAAGACACTGGGAAGCTTCAAGCAAAGGAGACAAGTAATCACAGTTATTGCAATCCACCAAATGCTGGACAGAGATGGAAAAACTAGCAAAGAGAGCAGCTGAGAGGACACTGCAACAGTCAGGTGATCAAGCTTGTCCAGATCCAGTCTTTGCCCAGTGTGTACTACCATAATAAGGAGTCAGGACATTTGATTACTAACACCTTTAAGTCCTAAATTTCAATGAAGAACCTCTTCTTTGTGTGTATTATATCTGTACACAGGGGGTTAAAGGACTTACTAGAAGCAAATTGAAAAGCAGTACATCTACATGCTAATGATTACTTTCAGTCCCTGTTTTATGTTTCTATTATTTCTCAGATAAAAAAATATGGTATTTACACACAGTGAAAATTCATATTCTTAATATGGAGCTCAGTAAGTTTTGGCAAATGCACACAACTGTATATATACTTAAGATAATAGTAAAATTTTGACCAGTTATATGTTCCTAAAAAATTTCCGTGTCTCTTCATAACCCATCATTTTCCAGACCCAGTCTCTACCATCCATTGATCTTTTTACTGGCTTTTCAGTCTATCTTTCAAAGAAGACTGTAAATTGGAATAATAAGACATTTGACTGACTTGTGGACTGACTTCTTTTTCAGCTTCACGTGTTTACTTCATTTATTTTCTCCATTTTAAGTTCCACATATAAATACATGACTTTTTAAAAAAGTGATTGTTTACAACAGTTTTGGGTTTGCAATAACACTGAGTAGAAAGTGCAGAGAATTTCTATATACCTGCAGCTTATCGCAATATAAATATTAGCCACAAGAAGGAACCATTTGTTACAGGGCGAACCTGTGCCAATACATTATTTTCACCCAAAGCTCATTGTTTAATTTAGGATGTGCTCTTGGTGCTGTGCATTCTCTGGATTTTGACAAATACATAATTACATATATTTCACTGTTTTGTAGCTCTAAATTTCCTGTTCTCCACCTGTTCATCCGTTTCTGTCCTCAGACCTTGGCTACCATTCATCCTTTCACTGGGTATTTCATGGATTTTGGTACTATGATAAGCAGAACGATGTCTTAAACTTTAATTTACAGTTTCTTTATTACTGGTATTTCAGTAATGCTGTATTTCCCTTAACTACTATCAGTGTTGCAGTAGTAAAAAGGAAGAGAAAATACTGGGGTTCATTGTGGATTGTTTTCTATTGGTATGCACTAGAGTTCTTCAGCAAGGTGGAACATTTCATTTAATAAGTTTGGATATTGTCTTCAAACTTGTATTTATTTCTCTCATCTTTGCAGGCAGTCCTCAGGAAGATGAACAATGTTGATTTAATTATCTTTTAATTTACTCTGGACTATAACCACATGCATCCTTATTTCTGTGAGTGAATGATTGAACAATTCTCTTACTAAAACTATTAGATTTGGAGAGTTTATTGATTTTGAGTCTTGGAACAAGAATGGTCAATACACTAGTATTTCAGCTCATTTAGATTCAAAAATTTCTATAGATTGTGGTGTCTGAGACTCTGCATTTGAATTAAAATCGTAATGGCTAAACAATTTCACAAAGCCCCTAGCCTTCCCTTCATGGACTTTGAAGCTAATGTTAGAGGATCCATCTATGTGATTACTAAACACACATATAGAGGCTTATTGACAACAGTTTCATGAAACAAGTATCTTTAGTCTGTATAATTTAGGTCTTGAGAGATAGTCTTGTAGTAATTTACTTCTTTATTTGAATTGTCTTGATCATATGCTGCTCAGCTTAATAAAATTGCTGTTTTATTACCACCAGTTAGGTTTAAACCAGACCATCTAATCATCATTAATAGAAAAATTGTTGATGTTAAAAAATAAATCAACATTTATTTACTATCTACAACAAGCAGGGAACTATAATCAGAATCACCTAGTTTTACAGAGTCAGGTTATCTTTACAAATGATTCTGAAAGATTTAGTGCATTATTAAATTTGAATTGCTAATTATCATCCAAAATGGAAATGGCATTCAGCTTGGCAGGGCTGGATGCCTGGTCCTCATTTGTAGGAAATGTACCAAGTCAAACCAACTATAGTTGGGATAGACCAGAATGCTGGGCTGGAGAAGGCCCAAATCGAATGAATGTGATCAGCCTCTAATTTATGGAGCTTTAGTGATCTGAATTCCTCTAAGTCTGGGAAGGATTTTGACCAGTTTAACATTGCCCATATGATAGTAGGACGCTGTGACCCAGTTGGAAGGATCCAGTGCTTAAATTGGTTAGTGTGTCAGCCAGCCCTCAGGCTCAAGAGAACTTTATGGATCCTCTTTATAGTTACTGAAGAAGGGAGAGCCAACCAACCTCTTTCTACACACATATACTGTAAAGAGGTATAGGACGGGTCATATAAGGATGGTGTGCATGTAATGGCCACTTGCCAGCTGGAAATTGTCTAAATATTCAGACAGAAGCTTGTGAGTTTTATTCAAAATGTAAATCTCTCCATGGATACCATGAATATTTTGTGAGAAATAATAATTATCCCTGGAGAAAATGTTGACTATGTATTTACCTTACAAATAGTTGAGTTATTATAGAAAAGTCACAGTCACCTCAAGATGGCACAATGTTTGTGCATTTTGTTGACTGTGGTTCCATTCATGGTTGATAAAACCATTTATTTCTGATCCCAAATGTTGCCTTTGGGTTCTTACTGGTTAGGGTTCACATCAGGTGATTGGAGAAGAATTATTTCTTTGATGTCTTTGTATAAGGAAATCTGGAAAAAGATGTGAATACAACTTTTCAAGGCATTGAAAGGAAATACCCAGATTGAGTCATGGCAGATGCTGGGTATTATATCAAAACCTCCCATTTTCTTGTTCCTTGAATTAATTCACATTTCTTGATTTGTTCTGTTCCTCCCAAACTTGCTCTTCAGGACTGATCCATTGTTTTTGAGATAATCTGAATAATGCAACACTTCTGAATGATGTCATGACCTTCCCAGTAGTGAACAGTCAAAAGAAAGATAATTGTGCTGAGCCTGAGACCATTTGTATTTATGAGGAAATCAGAGAAATATATGCTTACCAGTGATGCTGAGGAACAGCAAATGTGATTAGAGGTGAAAACATCATGCAAACTATGATGATAAAAGCTGTATAAACAGCAATATGTCTGATTCCATTACCAGTTGCCTGTCCTTCTGTTGACTCCCAGTCTACTACTTTCTTAGGAAAAATGTTTTTTAATTGACATTAAAATACTAATCGTGGAGCACAGAGGCTTTTTAAGGTAGTGAAATTACTTTGTGTGATATCATAATAAGGATATGTGTCACTGCATATTAGTCCAAGCCCAAGATATTCAACACCAAGAGTAAGCTTGATTGTGGAATTTGGATGATGCAATGTCTTATTTCAGTTTCATTGGTTGTACAGAAATACATCTTTGGAGGGCAGTGTGATAGTGGAAAGAACTGGCCATGTGTGTGGGAGAAAGATGTGTGGAATCTCTGCACCTTCCCTTCAGCTTCATTTTGAAACTAAATCTGTTCTACAAGAATAATATCTTAAAAAATTCATAAAAGTAATATTCAAGACCCTATACAAAATAACACAAAGTTCACTAATTTGGGATTTTTCATCAGTAAGTTTCAAATTAAAAAGGAGATTATTGTCAAAATCTTTACTGATACTATAAAATAAATTATTTTCACAGGATGCATGAAAGATCATCATAGAAGCTCAGTTTCTCTACTGAGGGCTATTCATGTGTCAGCAAAGGGAGTTTGCTGAGGTAGACATGCCTTACTCATCTCACTTGGGGTGTATAGCATATTGGTTAAGATCCCCTTGTGTGTTATTTGTGCAGGATGAGCAAAATCATTTAGCTAAAAAGAATGCAGAAATAAAAAGCTTTTTTTCTTTGACAATCTGTTGGTTATAGAATGTCCCTAAGCTTCTCCCCATGAGTCAGTGCCATTTGCAGACTGGGGAGAGAGATAGAAGAAGGCCACACCAGGAAGCAAGCCCAGTCTGAGAACTAGCGCCATGCACAGGCCACCATTGGACTGGAAATAGCCAGCCCCAGCCCCTTCTGGTGCACAGGCTGACAAATAAGAAATTCCAATCCCTCCACCTGGAAGTGACTAGCTAATATGAAGAAACACAGGCAGCAATGATAGTTATCAAGGTGAAAAGCAATGTTTCACAAACACTGCAGGTCTAGGACCAGAGGTCTGATGATAGGTTCAGAGGGTAGCAGTACCCAGTATGGCATCTAGGGTGGATCTCCTTCTGAGGCTTATAGCCATTTTTGATTCCTTATGTTCTTATTTTGAAGTCCTATATCATTTCCATTGTTTTGTTGAGTGGGTTTTATTCTCTTGTTTTGTTTGATTATGTTAAATCCAATGGCAGGAGCAGCTATTTCAAAGATAGCAAGATATACTATGGTAGCCAATTTTGGATTTACTATTGGCTTGTTTTGAAGTTCTCTGTTGGATTCATTGTCTTGTTTTTATTGTTTCTATTCTATTCTGTTATGTTTGATTTTTACTATGTCTGAGGTTATCTGCAGCTGTTTTGAAAATATCAAAAGACACTATGGCAACTATCATTGATTTTTTTATTTTGAAGTGCTATATCACTTACACTGGTTTATTTTGATTGGTTTTATTATGTTGTATCCTCTTCAAAGTAAAATAAAAGAAGAATGCCTCCAGGGGTCATAACGTGTGTTCCCCCATGCTGAGTAGGACCCGCAGTCTCTGTCTCAAGAAAAATTCTGCATAGTCATCCTTTTCCCCTGTTATATTCCTTTCCAACAGACAGAAACTCTATACCATCCAGATTCTGTGCTCTGTCTGAGGTAAAGATGCCACTTTAATAGCCATAGCTCTAGAAGAGTGCTTCTATTTAGGAGTGTTGATGGGCATGTGGTTATCACCATACCAAAGCCAAGGTTAAATTATATCACATGACTTTTTAAAGGATTTTTAAAAGGACTTTTGCTTATGTAATCTAAATCCTTAATCAAAGATTTGAAGTTAATTAGGAGCCTATAGGTGACCTTAGACTTTTTGTCCTTTATACAAAATATTATGGTTTAAAGCTAACATGTCCCCCACCACCACCACCAAAGTTGAATATATACAGAAGTGAGATTTTTGGAAAGTGATTGGATCATAGCAGCACTATTTTCATTAATGGATTCATCCATTTTTGAGTTCAATATCTGAATGTGCTAAAGAAGGTGAACCTGGATGGAGGCAGGTATCTCGAGACATAATATGAAGGTATATTCTTTGTCCAGGCTCCTCCTTTATCTCTCATGGCTTCCATAAAGTGAGCGGCTTTCTTCTGCCATGTCCTTTCACCATGATGTTTTTTGCCTTGAATCCAGTTTGCCATAGATTGAATTCCCCATACAGTAAGACAAATTAAACCTTTCTTCCTTTAAATTGTAGGTGTCAAGTCACAGCACTTTAAAAGCGAATGAATATCTTGAAAGCAAAGCTGTTCTTAGCTGCTGGCACAAAGAATTGCATCACCATGAGGTCTTCAGATGTAAGGAAAGGAATACTTCCAACAAAGCACATGAGCATATTTCCTTGAGTTTCAGATGGGATCCTAGCCTTAACCCATACCTTGGTTGCATCCTTACAGAGAACTTAGTTAAGTTTTGCCTAGAAATCTTACCCAT
Source organism: Hydrochoerus hydrochaeris (assembly GCA_004027455.1). Lineage (NCBI taxonomy): Eukaryota > Metazoa > Chordata > Mammalia > Rodentia > Hydrochaeridae > Hydrochoerus > Hydrochoerus hydrochaeris. Next base: position 108,318 of record PVLA01000193.1, on the reverse strand, counting down.
ATAAATTATGTGATAATAAATGAAAGTCATGTTTACTTACTTAGTGGGTAGTTATTTGCTATGGAAATTAACTCACACCATGTATTAGCTGGTAGGTCAGAGAGTTCGATTATGTCATTAATATATTTCAAATTTACACACTGTATTTTCTCCAGCTGAGAGTCTTCAATAAGTCATTCCAAACATCCATAAAGGAATAATCTTCTGAATGTGGAAAAATCAGTGAATCCATGGGTGTTAGCCATTAGTAGTATTTTTTGTGCTGGACAAAAAGCATCCTGGGTATATGTAATATATTGTAGAATACCATAACAGTGAGTACTGCATTCTTTAGGCCAGGATGGTTGTGCTGGAAAAACTGTAGTCAGAAAGGAACCTTAATATTTAGACAACCATGCACCCTGGCAAGGACAGAACATAGGAAAGGAAGAGTCCCATTATGATCAACTTGCCATGGGTGATTGGCCATTCCTCCCAGGAATGGTGCCATAATATAGCTTAGATGGCCTCTGCTATTGGTATGTTGGTGGACCAGTAAAGATCCTAACCAGTTAAGACTTGAAGTCCTATAGATCCTCTTTCATGCTAACATGATCATCCAGGAAAGTTTTCCCAAACAAGATCAGTAAACACTAAGAGAATAGATAGCATCCACAGGTTATTACATTTTTTACCTGAATTCACAAAGATTTTCACACAATGCACTAATTTGGAGGAGTAATCAACAGGACTCTTTCTCAGAATTGAAAGTTATTAATTTTCCATCTTTTATTTCCCATTTCTGTCAAATTGGACAGCATCTTTTATTCTTTCTGCACTGGTACATATGAATACTTGTTACATACTGAATATTTGTGTGTCTCCCAAACTTACTTTGAAATACAGACTACCAGAATGATGGTATGTGAAGGTGAGGTCTTTGGCAGATTAAGTCATGAAGGCAGAATGTTTGTGATTGGGATTAGAGCACCCTCAAAGAGACTCCAGAGAGCAGTAGAGCCCTCTTTTCATCATGCATGAGCAGCAGTGTGATATTAGTCTCTGAATCAGTAAGTGAACTTCACCAGACATCAAATCTTTTGGGGTTCTGATCTTGGACTTCTAACCTGGAAAATTGTTAGAAATGAATGTTAGTGGTTTATACATCACCAAGTTGATATTTTTTTTTGTGACAGATGCCTAAACTGATGAAAACAGTGGCCATCTTTCAGTCAAGCAAATTTGATAATCTGATGCCATCTGTTATCTGAAGTTCTTCTTAATCTTGAAGATTTCCTTTCTGTGTCATCAGCAGGAAAGCTCTGATGCCACACTGAACATACAATGAAGAATCATAAATAGACTGGTTCCACCTCAACTTCAATCATTAACTAGTACATGGAACAGTCTGTGATCCTATAAATAGGTATGGAAATAAATGCAATAATGAATGGGATGTGTTGTAACAAAAGGGTGAGCTACTTGCATGTGAAATATCTTCAGAGCCTTCTATAGTCTCTTGGGCACATGTTTGTCTTATTAAAGTGTCTAGTGTAGAGCTGGGAAGATGGCAGATCAATAAGCAGCAAAATAAAAAGCCTCTCTGCGAGAAACAACCCAGATGCTGCAATATCACACTCTGGAGAAGACCAGACAGAAGGAGATGAATCCTCTTGACCCAGGAAAAAACTAAAGTGGAAAAAAAAGAAAGAAAGAAAAGAAAAACTTGGACAGAAGGTGGTAGCCAGATGCGCTCTCACCAGAGTTGGTCCCACTGTGTGTGAAACACCACTGGAATCCAAAGACGCATGGTCACAGTGAAGTTGGGGGTTTGTAAGCCTGAGGACCTTGGTGGGAGGATAAACAGTCACAGAGGAGAGTGGCGGACTAGAGAACTACACTGGCTCATGGTGAATGTGGAGTACTCAGTCTCCCTATAGGAGTAGGTGATTTGACTGGGCACCATTTTGGAGTTGGGCAGGATAAGCCCAGAGCCAGAACTGCAGCTGGCTTCATTCAGCCACTCCTAGCACAGAGAAGATTGTGAGAATTTCTTGGACTGAGTCTTGCTCCTGTGTGCAATCCAGTAGACAAGGCTGAGGTTTCCCAAAAGCTATCCCTAACTGGCCTCAAACATGCAGCACACACTAACATGGTGAAGACTCCCAGTAGTTGACCAGCTCAGAAGGGAAGGGCCAGGCTGCCCCACCCCTGCTTGTATTCCAGTGGTCACCAGTAGATTGGGGAGGGCAGCAATCCCTAGCCAGCATGTTTCAGAGTAATTATAACCAATACAGGAAGTAACAGGGAACCCACTATCCACTTGTCTGGAAGAATCCAGAAACATGACAAAAGGAAGAAACAAAAGAAACCAAGAAGTACTGGCTCAGGAGACGTAAACACAGAAGAGATCAGGAGTTGCACACCTGCAGTTTCTGAAGAAACAGCATCTGACATAAAGAAATATCTTTGTGAAATTATAAAAGAATTTAAAAAAGAATTATTAATACAAGTAAAGGAAGACATAAGAAAAATAAAAGAAATGCTAAGCACTTCTCAAGAAAACACAGATGGAAGAATGGAGGAGCATAGAAAAAGGAGGGAAACCATCAGTGAAGAACATAAAAAAATTTAGAATACATGAAACAGTTTTGAAGAGATTATCAGGAAATTTAAAACTCCAAAAGCTGGCAAAACTGCTTGAAAGAAACTAAAGATAGACTACCAAACATTGAACACAGGTTTACAACTTGTGATTGTGAAAGGAAAGATGTCTTAGAAATAACAAGGGAGAGGTGCACCCAGGTGGGCCTAGACACAGACCTCTCCTGCAACTCCACCTTCTCCACAGACCACCTAACAGGCCTCTCCTGAGACTCCCATCATCTCCACAGAACACTTTGTGGCACCCAGGAACTCCAGCCAGAGGCATGCATGGGGCCAACCTAGACCTGGGCCCCTCCTGTGACTCCCACTGTCTCCACAGATGAACTTTCAGGACCAGGGAACTCCAGCCAGAGCTCCCAGCCTTTCTCCCAGAACCTTGGACTACAGCAGATTAACTGTGTTAGCTTGAGGGGAGATTTAGTGAATGCCTCACCCAAATGGAAGATCTCAGTAGGCTCCAGTCAGTGTGTTGAGTATGCTCCTAAAATAGAGGAGTACAGTGGGTTAATAGGCCAGTAGTAAAGCTCCCTCCAACTAACTGTAAGAACTTGGTGAGTACAACAAGAGTGTGGGTGCCTCCTTCCTGCACACTGAGAACATCAGGCAGAGTGGGGTGCCAATAACGATTCCCCCAACTTACAGAAAATCAAAATGGCTTATGAGACACACAGGCACACAATAGGGACACAGTAGGGCCTCAGCTAACACAAATACTATAGGAAGATTTGGTGACCTGGAAAAACCTGAAGATAAAGTAATAGCAGGAACTAAAAATTGACCTACATCAATACTACTAGGCTTGACAGCCAAGGAACAGTATAGAACTCACCCAACAGGCACTGCAGTGGGAAGTCAGATGACTGGCCAACCTATTCATTGTGGGGCCCAGCAATTGGACAAACATCACCCTTATGTTAGGACCCCAAGATACATACTACCAATACTTGATGATAGTGGAGTTGAAAGACCAATATTAACTCAAAAGGGGAAAATGGCAAAAGGAAAAAGAAAAATGCAATCTCAAACACCTAGTCCATCAGGAACAAGTATGGGAGACATTAAAATAGAGGACTTCTAAGGTAACACACCAGAAACCTCTGAAAAGATAGTGAGTGAAATTAAAAAAAAAACAACTCCATAAGGCTATAGAGGAAATCAAATTAGAAATACTCTCCCATGTAAAGATAAAAATATCAACTTTAGTAAAGGAGTTGCTGAGCGCAGCTAAGGAAGAAATAGAGAAAAAGTACAGGAGCATGGGAAACTGATTGAAACCTTGAATGAATAATAGAGAAAACATGCAGAATTCATTAAACAAACTCAAAAAGACATCCAAGAAACAAAACAATTCTATTCAAAGCTTGCAAAACCGTTTAAATGAAGCTGAGGATAGGATTTCCAACTTTGAGGACAGGATCTCAATTAGTGTAAAGATAGGAATACCAACCTTGGTAAAGGAGCTGCTGAGCACAGCTAAAGAAGAAATAGAGAAAAAAAAATACAGGAGCATGGGAAATTGATTGAAACTTTGAATGAACAATGTAGAAAACACGCAGAATTCATGAAACAAACTCAAAGAGATATCCATGAAACAAAAAATTCTATTCAAAGCTGACAAAACTGTTTAAATGAAGCTGAGGATAGGATTTCCGACCTTGAGGACAGGATCTCAATTAGTGAACTTTTAAAAAGTTCTATCCTTTAAAAAAGCAGCATGAAGCGACAATCCACCAGCTTCAAGATGATTCCAAGAGAAAAAATATAAGCTTAATAGGCATCAGTGAAGAGGCAAGAGTCAATGCATATGACATAGCCAAAATATTCACAGAAGCAATAGCAGAGAATTTCCCAAACATAGGGAAAAAAACTGATATGCAGATAAGTGAGGCATATAGATTGCCAAACCATCACAACCAACATAAATCTACACCCAGACATATAATAATTAAGGTCTTAGACATGCAGCATAAAAATAGAATACTAAAACCTGTGAGAGAAAAGACACAAATCACCTATCAAGGAAAGCCCATTAGAATCACAGCAGATATTTTTGCACAAACCCTCAAGTCAAGACAAGATTTGAGTGAGGTATTTCAAGCCCTGAAAGAAAACAACTTTCAACCCAGACTGATGTAACCAGCAAAACTTTCATTCAAATTTAATGGAGAAACAAGATACTTCCATGACAAAGAACAACTGAAGAAATTCATGTCCACCAAGCCAAACTTAGAAAGAGTATTGAAAGACATACTAGATAGAGATAAAAATGACCACAATTCCCAGAACAACAACAGAAAGAAATCACCAGGTAAGGCAAGCAATTAAACAAGAGGGAAAAGACAGAAAGCAGACAACTGGAACATAACATGGCAAAGTTGAGCCAATACATATCAGTAATATGCATAAATGCAAATGGCCTCAGTTCACCTATCAAGAGAAATAGGTTGACAGAATTGATCAAGAAACATGATCCCACAATATGCTGTACACAAGAATCACATCTGACACAAAAGGAAACTGATAGATTGAAAGTCAAAGGATGGACTTTCATGCAACAGAATTCCATGCAACAGAAACCCAGAAAAAAGCAAGGGTAAATATTCTATTTTCAGACAATGTAAACTTTAAACCTAAAATGCTTAAAAGAGATAAAGAAAGTCACTACATACTCATTAGTGGAAAAAATCAAGAGGAAGAACTAACAATTATAAATATATATGCACCAAACACATGAGCACTCAACTATATAAGACAGATACTAATAGACATGAAAAACCAAATACACAAGAACACAGTTATAACAGGAGACTTTAACAGCCCATTGTCACAAAGAGATAGATCAACTAGACAAAAAGTCAGCAAAGAAATAATAGAATTGAATCATACCTGCAAGCAATTGGTCTTAGAAGGTGTTTACAGTGTTACACCCAACCACATCAGAATACACATATTTCTCAGCTGCGCATGGGGCATTCTCCAAAATAGACCATATATTATCCCATAAAACATTCTTAAGTAAATGCAAAGGTATTTAAATCATCCCATGCATAATATCTGAACATAGCACATTGAAATTGGAAATCAATGGCACAAGAAATTGCAAAACCTGCATTAATACATGGAAATTAAATAATAACTTTTTGAACAAGCAGTGGGCTACAGATGAAATTAAAGAAGAAATAAAGCAATACCTATCATTCAATGAAAATACAGAAACAATATACTGTAATCTGTGGGATGCAATGAAAGCAGTATTAAGAGAGAAATATATAACAATAAATTGTCATATCAATAAAACAGAATGAGCACAAATAAACAACATAATGCTCCATCTCAAGCTCCTAGAAAAAGAAGAGCAAGCTAAACCCAAAGCTTATAGAAGAGAGGAAACTGTAAAGATTAGAGCAGAAATCAATGCAATTGAAACAAAAAATACAACAAATTAATGAATCAAAAAGCTGGTTTTGTGAGAGAATAAACAAAATTGACAAACCCCTAGTTAACCTTATCAAAAAAAGAAAGAAAAACCCAAATTCACACAATAAGAACTAAAAAGGGGAAAATTATGACAGATCCCATGGAAATTCAAAAAATCATGAAAATCTACTTTGTAAATCTCTACTCACATAGAGTGGAAAACACAGGGGAAATGAACAGATTTCTAGAAACATGAACTACCAAAGCTCAACCAAGAAGAAACAGCAATTTTGAATAACCCAATATCAGCTATTGAAATTGAAAATATAATTAAAAACTTACCAAGAAAGAAAAGCCCAGATCCTGATGGATTCACAGCTGAATTCTACAAGAACTTTAGAGAAGATTTGATGCCAATATTCCTTAAACTGTTCAATGAAATTGAGAAGAAAGCAATTCTCCCTAAATAATTCCTGTAGGCAAGTATCACTCTCATACCAAAATCAGAGAAAGATCCAATCAAAAAGGAGAACTATAGGCCAGTCTCACTAATGAATATTGATGTAAAGATTCTCAATAAAATTCTGGCAAATAGAAGGCAACAAATAATCAAGAAGTTTATACATCATGACAAAGTGGGGTTCATTCCATTAATGCAGGGATGGTTTAACATATGCAAATCAATAAATGTATTACACCACATCAACAGAGCCAAAAACAAAACCACATGGTCATCTCAATAGATGCAGAAAAAGCTTTTGATAAAGTCTAACACATATTCATGATAAAAACCCTTCAGAAACTTGGAATACATGGTCGCTACCTCAATCTTATAAAGACCATCTATGACAAACCAACAGTCAACTTATACTAAATGGACAAAAACTGAAAGCTTTCACTTTAAAATCAGGAATAAGACAAGGATGTCCACTATCACGACTCATTTTCAATATAATTATGGAAACACTAGCCAGGAAATCAGACAAGAGAGAGAAATAAAAGGAATAAAGATAGGAAAGGAAGAAGTTAAATTATCACTATTTGCAGATGACAGGATACTCTATATAGAAAACCCCAAAAAAATTCCATTAAAAACTACTAGAGGTAATAAATAAATTCAGCAGTGTAGCTGTATACAGTCCATGCTTAAAAATCAATAACATTCCTGTACACAAACAAAAAACTCACTGAGAGAGAAATTATAGAAATATCACTCTTCACAATAACATCTGAAAAAATGAAATACTTAGGAATCAACCTAACTAAGTAAAAGAACTATATGCTGAAAATTATGCTATGCTAAAAAAAGGAGATTGAAGAAGATATTAGAAAATGAAAGGATATTCCTTGCTCTTTTCTAGGAAGAACCAACATTGCGAAAATGGCCATACTCCCAAAACTGCTATACAGATTTAACACAATCCCAATCAAAATACCATTGACATACCTTACAGATCTAGAGAACACACTACTAAAATTCATTTGGAAACAGAAGAAACCTAGAATAGTAAAGGCAATTCTGGGCAACAAAGGCAAGGTAGGAGGCACCTCAATTCTTGACTTGAAACTATAGTACAAAGCCACAGATATAAAATCAGCATGGTACTGGCAAAGAAACAGACCTGAGAAATAGAAGATGCAAGTCCAACTACAAAGACACTCAGCCACCTGATATTTGATAAAGGGGTAAATGTTCACTGGAAGAAGAATAGCCTCTTTAATAAATGGTGTTGGAAAAATTGGCTCTCCACATGCTGAAGACTGAAACTAGATCCATGTCTATCACCATGCACACAACTAAAGTATAAATAGATCAAGAATCTAACTATTAAAACAGAAACACTAAACCTACTGGAAGACAAAGTAGGTCAAAGTCTTGGAGATATAGACCTAGGCAGAGAATTCATGAACAAAATGCAAATTGCACATAAAGAATTGAAAAGCATCAAGCCCTCTAAATTCAAAGTCCCTCTCCAAAAATGGGCATTGGAGATGAACACAGAGTTCTCCAATTAAGATATACAAATGGCAAATAAATATATGAAGAAATGTTCACCATCACTGGTCATTTGAGAAATGCAAATGAAAACAGCATTGAGATTTCATTTCACTCCAGAAAGAATAGCTGCCATCAAGAAAACAACTGAAAACAAATGTTGACAAGGCTATGGGGAAAAAGGAACAGAGCTCCACTGTTGTGGGAGCATAGACTGGTATAGCCACTATGGAAATTAGTATGGAGAATTCTCACAAGACTAGGAATGGAAGTTCCATTCAACCCAGCTATTCCACTCCTGGATATTTTCCCAGAAAACCTGAAAAGATCATATCACAGTAATATATGTACACCCATGTTCATAGCAGCACAATTTGTAATAGCTAAATTTTGGAACCAACAAAAATGCCCATTAACTGCAGAGCAGATGAAAAAGATGTGGTATTTTTACACAATGGAATATTATGCAGCTATAAAAAGGATGAACTTGAGGCCTTCATATTGAAATGGAGGCAACTTGAGCTTATTCTCATAAGTGAAATAAATAAGAATCATATCTCTAGTGTAAAAGGTAATAAGAACTGTAGGAATAGTAAAACCCAAAATGTGTAATTGCTACTATCAAAAGAAGAGGAAAAGAAAGTGCTCTAAAGAATATAACTGCAAGTGTGTTTAAGTGTGTAGGATTGATAATCATATTACTGAGTTTTTGTTGGATAATTGAGTAGAACTATTTGCAGTTGCACTGTTTGAATGTCCACTTTGTGTGCTTTAATTTTGTAGCTTGAACACCTGTTTCTAAGATGACAGTATGTAATTTGTCAACTAGTGATTTCTTAGTGTTTATTTTATTGTATTTTATTTTATCTTTGTAAATTTGTATTATTGCTTCCCTTTTTTTCTGTTTTGCTTTTTTTTCCTCTTTAAATAAAACTGAAAAAAAAAAACAAGGAACCAAGAAGTAACAATACAAAACTAGAGATGACAAGAGGATGTATAACTTAAGATTACAAAATGTGAGTGAAGAAGCAGGGGTAAACACAAATGAAATACAAAGGCTATTTACAGAAATAATTAAAGAAAACTTCCCAAGCATAGGAAAAGGGAATGATATTCAGACATGTGAGGCATACAGAAATCCAACCAGCTTTACCCAAAATAGATCTATACCCAGACATATAATAATCAAGATCCCAGAAATTCAATATAAGAACTGAATATTAAAAGCTGTCAGAGAAAATGAACAGATCACCTATAAAGGAAAACCCATTAGAATCACAACAGACTTCTCGACACAAACCTTCAACTCCAGAAGAGCTTGAAGTGAAGTATTCCAAGCCCTGAAAGAAAATAACTTCCAACCCAGATTGATGAATCCTGCAAAACTATCTCTTAAAATTAATGGAGAAATATGATGTTTCCATGACAAAGAGGAACTGGGGGAGTTCATAACCACCAACTCAGTCCTACAAAAAATACTGAAGGACATTCTAGAGAGAGAGGAAAAAAGACCATGGTTTCAAGAACAGTGGCAGAGGGGCTCAATGAATGGGACAGACATTGGAATGAAGGGGAAAAGTAGACAACCAATGACAGAAAAATAGCATGGCACAGATGAGGCAAAGAAGTTTGGTCATAATCAGTAACATGGATGGCCTTGTACACTAATAAAAAGAAACATGGGCAGAGTGGATCAGGAGATAGTGTCCATCAAGATGATCTATATAAAAAATATAATTAAACTGACAGAGGGTTTATGGACTGAAAGTCAAAGATGAGAAAATAATGCTCTATATGACAGGAAACCAGAAAAACATGGGGGTATCTTGTCCTTCAGCTGCAGATTGGTTGGAAAGATATAACACTTTAAACTATTCAGCTATAAGGAAGGAAAACCTTGAGGTTCTTGTAGGTAAATGAATATAATTTTAGATCATGCTTAGGGGTAAAAAGGTTCGGAATCACCTAGGTAAATTGTGGGTTGCCTCCCTAATCTAAAAACTAAAGGAGATAGTGGGATACAAAATATACAATGCACCCTGTGAAAGTTAAAGAGGGAGGAATTGTCTAAAAAGAGAAGGTAGAGGACATTGCTAATCTTGTATCAAGATTTGAAAACCATATTGTTTTCATTGCTGTGTTTAGTTTGGTTATATTCTGTTCTAGTTTGTCTAGTTGTACTAGATTTGATGGTATGGACAGCTATTACAAAGATAGCAGGATACACTATGGTAACCATTTTTGATTTCCTATTAACTTAACTTGAAGCCATGTATTGCTTTCACTGTCTTGTATTGACTGATTTTATCTGAATCTGTTTTGTTTAATATTGTCTTTTCTTGACTGATTTTATTCGAACCTGTTATGTTTGATAGTATCAAGTCTGAGTGTATAGGCAATTACTCTGAAGACAATAAGATTCACTATGATACCCATTCTGGTTTGACTATTATATTCTTTTGAAGTCCTATAATGTCTCCAATGTTTTGCTCTTATTGATTTTGTTCTGTACTGCTATGTTCAATTTTATTATACCTGATGATATGGGCAATTCTATTGAAGATAACAAGAGACATTATGGTAACCTTTGTTGATCAACTTGTATTTTGGTTTTAAGACATATACTATGTCCATCCTTTTGTTTTGACTGACACCATTTTGTTTTCTCTCATTTGGTTTTATTCTCTCCAAAATAGAAAACAATAAATTTCAAATTGTATTTGTTTAAAAAATAAAATAAATTGCCTAGTGTATTTTTCTTGATACTTTGTGTTCACCAGGTTCAATCCTTAGTAATGTCATTACTGCAGTTACCTAGTGTGATATTCTGTGACACATCAGGACAATGCTACTTCCTACACATTGGATGATGTTATAACACAGGAGGTAATTCCTGAAAGCCATTGATGCTTCTAGATGGAACCATTTAGTTTACAGAGCAAAGTTTCCATATAAATAGTGTATGCACTATATTCATTTGTACTGAATTGTTAAAGGAGAAAGATCATATCTGGGGAAGAAGTTGCAATTGGAGTCATCATTAGTTTTACAATAACTCACAAGATTTCTCTCAAATTTTGTCATTTTCTGAAAAAGTTTCATATTAAATTAATCTTAAAGTGTGATTTGGTATGTCCTGACTTCTGCAATGCTCAAGTATTTCATTGTAACACTAATATCTGCAATACCCTTGCATGGATTTGCTATTTCTGTCCAGGGGGTTATTCCCAGGGGCTTCTAATTGGCTCTTTCCACTGTAATGGAGCTCATTCCATGGCTCCGAAATCTGGTTGGGCAGTATTCTTATGAATAGTGTTATCTCTTTTAGCTTTATTCAACAATTAGTGATAATTTTAGGCAGCGTATATACTCTGTGAGTTCACTGTGAGATGGATAAAGAACTTACTTCTTTCCTCAGTTCCTTAAACTGACTTCCTTAAACTCTGTGAGCAATAAAACACAGTAAATTTTGGGTTCTTGGGCATTTGGGTGGTAACCCAGTATCACTTTTGAGCCTGTATACAGTTTATATCCAGAACACTTAGGTATCTTCCTTTTCCTTTTTGCAAAATTGTTTTACCTTAGTGGATAGGGAAAACCTGAAGGAAAATATATCTCAAAGCAAGATTTTCCCTAAAAGTGGCTGAAATTGTCTTTCTTTAAAGGATATTTTGTGATGTATATAAGAAATGTCAATTCTTTATTTCATATCCAAATTACATTTTGGATCCTTAGCTATGAACTTCTTTTGATTACATAGATTAAATAATATTTCCATAAGGTGACCATCACCATCTATTTCATCACTAAGAATGCCAGGAGCAATTTTGTTTTGCTAGGACCCCTGGGTCAGATCTTCTGATTATTGTACCCTGGGCCTGGTGCCCATTATGATAAATGATCCCATCTTATTTCTGGTGCACAAGTGATGGTACAGGCTTTTACTCTTGGGGACTCATCATCCTATTTAGAATCAGACAGCCCTTTTACCCAGCAGGGAACAAGGTAATCTCAGGGGAATGGATGAGCTGTTATAGTTTCAGATTCATCAAAATGCCCCCATATATCTTTTCCACATTTTCAGACACTCACTTCATTTCCATCAATTTTACGCAGAATTCTGGATATCCTTTAAATTCAAATAACATTAAAATTATGCAAATTACAACATTAAATTCTAGGCATGATTTCAAGTTACATAGCCCGGCTGATAAGGTATCATTTGGCCTTCTCAGAGAAATTCTCTAATTCCTACTTGTTCTTGATTTGAAAGCTTTGAAATTGTCATTCTCTTTTTTTAGTCTTTAGGAGAGTTGGAAGCAGCCAGAGCATTCCAGAGTTTTTCTTTATTTAATACTTAACACAAAATTTATCATCTTAACCATTTTTAAACATACAGTTCAGTAGTGCTAATTATGTTCACACTTCTGGACATTCAGTCTCAAAAATTCTCATTTCGACAATCTGAAGCTCTGCACTGCTAGCTTTATAGTGAAAATTTCTATTCTCCAGGTCATAAGCAGGGAAGATTTTTTTATTAGTCTCCAATTGCAGATGACCAAAGGAAACACTTTAAGCAACAAGTTTATCAGTGTACAGCTTGGACAAAGAGGATCCCTTTGTATTCTGAAATGATGTTATTATCACTTCCCACTATACCAATTCACATACCTAACCCTTTTCAGAATCGCTTCTTAAGGAGCAAATACACTTGTCTGGGTCCAATATCACTATAGTGAGTCTCCAGTTAGGGGATGGTATTCAACCATAGCTAGCAAAGCAGGAACTTGAGAAAGCAAGGAACATTCCAAGGCTGAGGGAATGGGCTAGCAGGTTGTTCATTGTAGAGCTCCAGTGAGCATTTGCTTCAGAGACTGGTGCCTATTCTGACCCCTCTGCTGCTATCATTGATCTGACCACAGAGCCTGCAGCTTCACAGACATTTCTAAAGATGCTATTGCTGGAACTGCTGCACAGTGAGGCAGGTCTGCCTTATGCCTATGGCAACAAGAACTGCCATGGTTAAATAGAAGGGTGGCTTCTGTTTCGTCCTAGAATGTAGAGGCTGTAAAAGGTTGCTTCTGCCTCCTGTCAAGGGGAACAGGCCAGATGATCTAGCAAATCTTAATTTCCAAGTCCATCAAATTGCTGAGATCAACATATAATTTAATTAAGTATAATGCAGAAGAGTCAAGCTCTTCAGAGCATGGGTGAAAGACAAAGACCTCAGAGGCACAGGTGACAGGAATTACTGAAATTACGTGGTACTTGATATTAAATCAAAAAAAGGAAAAAGAACACAAGAAAATATCATTAGTCATAAGGCACAAAGTAGTCAATAAATTTAGATGTAATGAGAATAGAATTTTCAGAGAAAATTTTTAATGTAACTTTGGATAACGTGTCAGTATAGAATTCTTTGTCCAATAAAAGATTTCCCCAAACTCAGTAAAATAAATATGTTTCTGATAAGAAAAACAAATCTGAAAGCCATACCTTAAACAGATCTTCCACACAAGTCATGCTAAAAGAAATTATGTAGAATGAAGGGAATGGTATTAGGTATCATTTTATATTTTATATATATTTTAATTCTATACAAACTATTGTCTGTTTAAATGAACAATAATTACAAAGAGGTATGAGATGTATAATTTCTATAGCAATAATGGTATGAGAAGAATAAAAGTGTGCGATAATTGTTATTTAAAACCTCAATCAAATTCTTTGAAGGACTAGAATACTTTTTAAATCTATTCTGTGATAAATTAATGAGGAACCCTGAAAATCTGTGAGCAACCTCTGTGAACAGAGTTCAGGATCATACTGAATCAACAGTGGAGTTAAATAGAACACACAAAAAATTGTTCAATCACTTAAAATTATAATAGAAAGGAAGGAACAAGGATCAGATGCACAAATAGAAACTGAACACAATGATGACAGACTTATATGAAAATATAGAAATACTTAAAAGAAAATGCACTAAATATCACTAGTAAATGGTGAAGATTAAGAAACATGATTAAACAAAAGCAATACCCAAGAATGTGTTTCAAGGAAGAACTCTTTATATACAAAACATGAATATTCAAAAGGTGAAATATGAAAAAATATACACAAGTATAGGAAAGATACTATGACTATATCAATAACAAACTAAAATTAATTATATATTAATATTGTTAAAGAAATTTTTATCATAAAATATCAATTAATTAAAACAAATATACTTAAAGATTCCAAACATGTGAAGCAAAAATGCACATAGCAAAACAGGAAATATGGACTATTAGACACTGAAATGCTTTGTCATAGTTGAAACTTGAATATCCATCTTTCATGGCAGAACTGCAGTGGTAAGCAGACACACTAAAACAATACTCAGGATTTGGAGGCAGATTTATTTTACATCAACGGACACTGTTTGAGATCATTCCCAAAATATCAGTCCCTGGTCTCTGTTGGTCTAGGACATATATGAAATAAGCAAGCAGGAAGTACAGAGGCACAATGGCTTGTCAATTGAGGATTGGTTCTCACAATAGTGACCATCGTGCATCTCAGTGATCAACCATTTCTCAGAAACAAAAGTAACAGGAACTGTATTGAAACTGTTACCTGGGCAACTAACAAACTGAAGTATACTGGCTGAAGGAGGGGACATCTTATGTTACATTTCTCTCCTCTTTTAATTTCCCCAGAAATATTTTTCTGGGCATGTTACATGTGTTACATGTGATCTTCTGAGACAAGGCTCAGCTAGAAGCAGTAGCATTAGTGTTATCAGTGATCCTAGAATGGGCCTTAATCATGGTCCCCAACATTGTCTTATTACAGAATTTTCCCTAAGTGGCTTTTAAGAAGGAGACACAATTTAGGCCATCTGTTCTGTAAAATTACTCTGGCAAGGTAGTGAGGGAGTTAATCTAATCTAGGAAAGTGTCCAATGTACCTTGGACACTAAGAAAATCTTGTTTGATTGGTTGTTCTACATACACTCTTGGGGAAGCTATAGAATTTAAGGCAACAACTACAGCTAGCAGAGGAGCAGGGAAGCACAGAATGGGGTAAACAACCTGAAAAGGCACAAAAGTCAAAGGGAATAGGTATGGAGCAATCCTATGAACAGTATCTTCAGGCTTCAGCCATGCAGTGACTGGTCAGCATCTGGAGTGGTGAGAATAGGGTTTTAGTGCACTGTTTCTTCACAGTGAGCTGTCTTGTCCAGATAAATTTTTAAAAATCTTCTGGATGGGCTTTTCTAATTCTTTAGTGGTGAATCTAAAGCTGGATTTCTGAAATTTGTAGAGGTCATTAATATGCACCTAGACTATATGTGTGTATAGGCATGGCTACAGGTAGAGCTGGTCTTTTAGCTAAACTTTTATAGTACTAGTAACAAACTTTTTGTAGGGTTCTGTTTCATTTTCTCATCTTTTTAGAGCTTTTTCCCTGTATGCTATATGTAGTTTTTATTTAGTTATCTCTGCTACAAATGCAGGCCCATTGTTGCTGCCAATGGTCAGGACCATTAACACAGCAGGGCTTTAAAAACTTTTGTTGCCCTCTCAGCTTGGCTAGAGAATGCCTCAGGCCAGCCTGAGTAGATGCATATAAGAATCTACAGATATCTGATAGCCTTTATAAGGATTTACTTTAGTGTAATCTATCCATATTTCAGGTGGAGGTCAGGGTCAGTTCAGTGACACAGATAATGAAATCTGAGCTGGCTGCAGATGTATGGGTGTCAGTACTGCAGCTTGTGCTTGCAGAAAATACAGTGGGGGCAGCTCTGGCTCTGATTAAGATGGATCTTCTGTAACTACTGGATAAAATTTTTCTCGCTGGGATTGATGTTTCAGTCAGTTGGATTCCTAGAGGGGACTTAGGCCTCTGGAACAAATTATTTGTGTTGGTGGCAAAATTTCCAAAATGCAGGAGGAGGCAGTAGCAGTAGATCTTTGGCTAAAATATCTTAGTCCAAGATGACCACAGCATATCTAGCCAGTAGCACTCCATTCCTGATAGAGTTACTTCCATCCATGGACAGGTTGTGCTCAGTATCTGTCAAGGAGTTTATTTCACAGTTACTCAGGAGCTTCAGAACAGAATGTGACATCTTGGCAGTTAGATATTGACCTAAGTGAACTTGTCAGCTTTTGTGATCAGAAGGATAGTGGCTATTAGAGTGCAAAGGCAAAATGGAGGGGCAGTTCTTACAGAGTGGAATCACATATTTTTATAGGTAGCCCACTGGATACTCCCAGTGGCTGCAGTCCAAGTAAGCATCATAGTTTTTGTGAACTCAAGGATTCAGTTTCTATAGAAGCCAGTAGCTCCAAGAAAGTTTCAGTCTCCTTCTTGTCAGTAGTTTCTGCCAGATATTGCAAAAGGGCTTTTGTGCCTTTCTACCTGGAAGCTTAGGTGTCATTAATCAGAAGTCCATTCATCTTTTCCAAAGAAGGTAAACAAATTTTGAAGTTCTGCGAAGTTAAGTTGAGGTCAGTTGACTTTTGAGTCCAGAACTGGAGTCTTTCCATTTAAAGGCAAAGAAGAACTGGCTGACAGGAGCCAATCAAAGATAGAAGAAGGTATTCTTTAGGTCTAGGCAGGTGTACCAACACACCATAAGCAGCAGAAGACTGAGGCAATGTATATAGAAGGCAATTGTGGAAGTATTGACAGCTCAGTGATCCTAAACTGGCTTTACAGGCAGAAAAAGTGTATTTTTTATTTAGAGAAAAAAAAGCAAAACAGAAAAAAGGGTAGAAATAATCCAGAATTTCAAAAAACACTAAGAAATCACTAGCTACTAAATTACGTATTGTTATTCTTGATGTAGTTTATCAAGTTACAAAATGAAGGCATAAAAAGTGGGCAATGAAACAAAAGCAGGACAAACTATTCTGTTTGATGAACTAACAAAAACATAGTAGTATGGTTATCTATCTTACCCACTTAAACATACAAACAGTTATATCTATAAGAGCACTTTCTTTCCCTTTCATTATTACATATCTATTGTACATTTTGGATCTTAGAACTTTTTCAATTTTTTATTATTATTTTTAATACTAGAGAGACAATACAATATATACAAATATGAGTCAGATTTATTTCACTTATAAGGTTAGTCTCAAGTTGCCTCCATTTACCTATAAAAGCCTCAAGATCATCCTTTTTATAGCTGAGTAATATTCCATTATATAAAAAATCACATCTTTTTCATCCATTCTTAGATTGATGGACATTTTAGTTGTTTCCAAGATTAAGCTATTACAAATTGTGCTGCTATAAACATTGGTGCACATATATTGCTGTGAATGAATTTTTTAGGTTTTCTGGGAAAGTACCAAGGAGGGGAAGGGCTGGATTAAATGGAACTTCCCAATCATAGGTTTTTGAGGGATATCTCTGATTTCCACAGTGACTGCACCAGTTTACACTCCCACCAACAGTGGAGAAGTGTTCCTTTTTCTCACAGCCTCTACAGTTTTTTTATCAGTTGATTTCTTGATGGCAGCCATTATTTCTGGAGTGAGACAAAATCTCAATGTTGTTTTAATTTGCATTTCTTGAATGACCAGTGACGTTGAACATTTCTTCACATATTTATTTGCCATTTGTACCTTCATCTGAGAACATGTGCTCATCTCAGATGCCCATTTTTGAAAGGGTCTTTGAATTTGGGGGGTTTAATGTTTTTCAATTCTTTGTTTGTTATGGAAAAAAGTCCTTTGTCTGAGGGGTTGCTGGCTAAAATTCTCTCCCATTCTGTGGTTTTCATTTCACTTTGTTGGTGATTTCTTTTGAAGTGCAAAAACTTTAATAAGATGAGATTCCAGTTGTTGATTCTTTGAAGTACTTCTCATGCATTTTGTGTTTTGTTCATGAATTCTCTACCTATCCCTAAGTCTCCAAGACTTCTACTTACTCTGGTTTTGGTATCAGAGTAACACTTGCCTCCAGGAATGAGTTAGATTGCAATACTTCCCTTTCATCTTCATTGAAGAGTTTGAGAAGTATTAGTGTTAAATCTTCTCTACATTTCTTGTAGAATTCAACCGTGAATCCATCAGGACCTGGGATTTTGTTGTTGCTGTTTTTGGTAAGTTTTTCATTACATTTTCAATTTAAATAGCTGATATTGGGATATTCATAATTGTTATATCTTCTTGATTGAACTTTGGTAGTTCATGAATTTCTAGAAATCTGTTCATTTCCTCTGTGTTTTCCACACTATGTGAGTAAAGATTTTCAAAGTAGGTATTCATGATCTTTTGAATTTCAATGAGATATGTAGTAATTTCTCTCTTTTCAGTCCTTAGTACATGAATTTGAGTTTTTTTCTGTCTTTTTCATGATAAGGTTCACTAGAGATTTATCAATTTTGTTTATTCGCTCAAAAAAGCAGCTCTTTGCTTTATTAATTCTTTGTATTTTTGTCTCAATTGCATTATTTTCTGCTCTGATCTTTATAATTTCCTCTCTTCTATGAGCTTTGAGTTTTACTTGCTCTTCTTTTTCTAGAAGCTTGATATGTAGCATTAGGTTGTTTATTTGTGCTTGTTCTATTTTCTTGATGTGACAATTTATTGCTATGTGTTTTCCTCTTAGGACCACTTTCATTGTATCTCACAGATATCAGTACATTCTATCTACATTTTCATTGAATTTTAGGAATTGCCTAATTTCTTCTTTAATTTCACCTGTAACCCATTGATTGTTCAAGAGCTTGTTATTTATTTTCCATATGTTTATGCAGGTTGTACAATTTCTTTTGCCACTAATTTCTAATTTAATTGCATTATGGTCAGATTCTATGCATGGGATACTTTCAATCCATTTACATTTACTTAAGAATGCATTATGGGCTAACATATGGTCTGTTTTGGAGAATGTCCCATGTGCAGCTGAAAAGAATGTGTATTCTGATGTGGGTGGGTAGAATGCTATAAGCATCCACTAAGTCTGCTTGCTCACAGGTTTAATTCAGTTCTGTTATTTCTTTGCTGACTTTTTGTCTAGTTAATCTATCTGTTAGTGACAATGGGATATTAAGGTCCCATATTATAATTGTATTGTTGCTTATTTGATTTTTCATATCTATTACTATTTGTCTTATATAGTTGGGTGCTCCTGTGTTTGACGCATATATGTTTATGATTGTTAGCTCTTGTTGAATCATTTCTGTGACAAGTATGTGGTGACCTTCTTTATCTCTTTTGATCATTTCTGGTTTGAAGCTCACATTGTCTGAAAATAGAATAGCTACCCTTGCTTTTTTCTGGGTTCCTGTTGCATGGAACATTGTTGTTCATCCTTTGACTTTTAGACTGAGTTTGCTTTTGAGTTAAATGAGTTTTTTTGTATATAGCATATTGTTGTGTCCTGTTTCTTGATATATTTTGTCAATCTATTTCTTTTAATAGGTGAGTTGAGGCCATTTACATTGATAGATATAACTGATATGTACTGGCTCAACTTTGTCATGTTATTTTCCTGCTGTTGGTTTTGCACTTTTCCCACTTGTTTAATTGCTTGCCCTGCATGGTAGTTTCTTTCTGTTATTCTGGAAGCTGTAGTCATTTTTATTTCTATCTAGTATGTCTTTCAGTACTCTTTCTAGTGTTGGTTTTGTGGACATGAATTTCTTCAGTTGTTTTTTGTCACAGAAGTAACTTATTTCTCTACTAAACCTCAGAGAACTTTTGCAGGGTACATCAGTCTGAGTTGAAAGTTGTTTTCTTTCAGGGCTTGAAATACTTTACTCTAAGCTCACCTTAACTTGAGGGTTTATGCTGAAAATTCTTCCATGATTCTTATGGGCTTTCCTTGATAGGTGGGTTGTTTCTTTTCTCTAACACCTTTCTAGTATTCTGTTTTTATCCTCTGTGTCTGGGATCTTAATTATTATATCTCTGGGTGTAGATTTATGTTGGTTGTGACTGTTTGGCATTCCAAATGCCTCACTTATTTGCATGTTAGATTCTTTCCCCATGTTTAGGAAGTTTTCTATTACTTCTGTGAATAGTTTACTAATGTCATTCATGTTGACTCCTTTATCTTCACTGATGCCTATTAGACTTATATTGTTTTTCTTGGCATCATTTTGAAGCTGTTGAAATTTCATTTTATGCTGCCTTGTTATTTTTAAAAGTTCTATCCTTTCATTATTGCTAGCTATGATCCTGTCCTCAAGATCCAAAATTCTATCCTCAGCTCCTTTAAATTGTTTCACAAACTTTTGGTAGAATTTTTTATTTCTTGCGTATCTCTTTAAATTTGTTTCATGCTTTCTACTTTTTTACTATGTTGTTCATTCCAGGTTCCTATTATTTTCCCATGCTCCTGTACTTTTTTCTCTATTTCTTATCTAGTCATGCTGATCAACTCCTTTATTAAGGTTGTCATTTCTGTCTTTACATGATAAATTATTTCTAATTTGATTTCCTCAAAGCCTCATGGACTTGTTTCTTTATTTTACTTGCTATCTTTCAGAGATTTCAGGTGTATGACTTTTAAAGTGCTCTATTTCAATGTCTCCTGTACTTGTGTCTGATAGACTAGATGTTTGAGATAGCATTTTGCTTTTTTGTTTTGTCATTTTCACCTCGAAAATTTCTATTTTAGAATTTGACACTTTATAGACAAGTTTTCAGTTTTGAAGCCTCATTTTCCCCCTTTCAGGGAATCATGATGGAGCTTGGAAAACAGAGGCTGTCTCAGAGCCAAATCTTTTTCTAGGCCCTCCCTAAAAGTAGTAGGAGAGTTCCCAAACCCTAGTGGTAATTGGTAAACACCCCAAATATGGTGTATGGTTTGGGAACCACAGAGTGCAAGGTGATGGCTGCATTGTTGATGACATAGAGATCTTGAACTGGTTGGTAATCCCCATTGGATATTTTTACTGGGAGGGGAAAAGAGTTCCAAGGTGTTTGACAGTCTATCAGGATGCTTTAGGTGCCTGAGGTATGGCTGAGGTATGGCTGCTTTAGGTGGCTGAGGTATGACTGGAGCATGATTGGTGGTTAGGCCTGGATGTGAGTCTTGACTTATACCTCTGGGAAGAGAATTTTCAGAATTTCAGGGTTGTGATTATCAGTCTAGGGCTGATGCAGGCATCATTTAATCTCTGTGAAGGTGTAGAATTAAACAATATGGAAGCTGCCTGGCTTGGTGGCAGGAATTTATGTTTGGAGAGATGTCCTCCCAGGCTGCAAGTTCATGCCTGGAAGAAAGGGTAAGTGGCAAGAGCCCAGTTACTCCAGTGATGGTAACATTTTGACAGAGTGAACTTTTGAAGGAAGACAGTTCTGTTCCATAGTCTACCAGGAAAGTCACAGGTTTGTCCCTGACTTTTACAATGACTATAGACTCTCAGTGATCTAATTTGATAGAACTTCATCTGTCCTTTCCATCCAGAGAAAGGAGAGATTCAGGTTGAGATAGCCTGGATAGTCAGGTTACTTTGTGTCTTGCACATGGAAGGTACATTTATTTATTTTTTTTTTGCACACATAACCCTTATAACTCATAGCCAGATGATGTAGTTGTCTATCAGACTGGGTTTCCTTACAGACACCAGATGTTTTTATTTTATAAGGTTTCTGGGTAATAGTGGTTGATGGACTTTTTGATCCCTTTTTGTGATGTCTTTCATAAGTGCTTGACTGGGTTGTTTCTAGGTGAGGAAACCCTCAAGGGAAGTGGTGTTGTGGTGTTTTATCCTCTGAGTGCTTGTTGAGTGAATGTGTGAGTAGAAAGGACAGCATAAGCAATCTTGAGTACTTACTATGATACAAAATCTACAGTAGTCAGGATAGAATGTTATTGGTGAAAGGGCAAATAAATAAGTATATTTATATTCATAGTTTCCTGAGAGTTTCTATCATGAGTAGCAAGAATAAAGAATATTGAAGTAGATTATGATGGGTATGCATTTTCACCACAAAAGCACATCAACATATAATAAAAATATTTTAATAGGAAATCAGTGCAGTTCAATGCAGTGAAGAATCATTTGAATTAGGTATGTACTAAAACAACTAGATATACATCTGATAAAGAAACCAGAGCTCTATCTTATGCATACTAAATACTACATCCATTCTAGAAAGAGGCCTTGCTACTCACTTTTTTGTTACTATAACAAAATATCAGAGTTAATTTAAAAGGAGAGAAGTTCATTCTGGCTCATGGTTTGGAAAGCTCCAGCCCACGGTCAAATACTGCAAGTCTTTGGGCTTCTGACAAAGCAGGACATCCTGACAGGACTGCACATTATAACAAAATGCTCAACTCCTGAGCCAGGGAGCAAAAGATAAGGAAAACAAGGGTCTCACAATCCACTTTGAAGTCATATTTCCACTGACCTGTGGCTCTTTCACCAGGCTGTAGATGTACAAGGTCCACCTGTATCCCAATGGTACCACCCTAGAGGTAGGGAATTATCACTAGGGCTCTTTAGAGATATTCAACATAAAGACTATAGCAAATCCTAAATTTAAGGGCTGAAGCTAAACTCAAATAAGAAAAAAAAAAAAGAGATAACTCTGACTAGTGCAAAAAGCAGGAACTGTAAAAGAAAACTAAGACAAATTGAACTTCAAATTTCCTTTATTCATTTTAAACATACATTTATTATAATTTTGATACAACTATCATTATGTATAGCTAATTATATTTCATTGTAAGTTTTTCTTATTTTACATTTTGGGGGATAATTAACTTTGCTCCAATTTGTCCACTACTAACAACTCTAAAATAAATGTTCACATTCAAGATTTTGAGGTTTTTATTGGATTTGACTAAAATTTTGAGTGTGTCATGTATAGGTAATTATATTTTGACCTTTCTAAGAAACTGAAAACATGTTCTTCAAAGCAGTTGTCATTTTAATTCAACCAGCTATACATATAAACTCTGTTTGCTCTGTATCCACACCAAAACCTGTTTTGTGAATTTTTAATGTCCTTCTAATAGGTGAGTGGTAACAGTTCATTGTGGTTTTAATTGGATTCTCTTAATGATAAAAGATGTGAAGATTATTTTTACATGCTTAGTTTTCTTTTACATTCTTTTATTGAAGTATCTGTTCAAATCATTTGCTTTAAAACAGTTTTCTTATTAAACTCTTTGAACTTTTTAAATTTTAATATGAAAGTAGAACAAAAATGATGATACAGAATTTCAAAAGAAAATAATAGGAGACTAACAATGGTTAATATACTGTACATTGTTATCTTCAAAGTAGTTGTTCAGATTACAAGATATAGGAATAAAAAATGATCACTTAAACAATGAAATCCCAATCCATTCTTTTCAATGAACTAAGAGAGATTAACAGTATAATTATCTATCATATATATTCTTTTCCCTTCTTTCTTTTGAGCAATTTATTTTCCTTTCACATTGACAATATCTATTGTACATTTTTTATCTTATTTACTCTTTCAAGTTTTACACTAGGGAGACAATGTGGTTTTTGCATATATGAGTCTGATTTATTTCATTTATGATTGTGGCCTCTAGTCACATCCATTTATGTATAAAAGCCTTCTTTATAGCTGAGTAGTAACCCATTGTATAAAACTATGACACATTGTTTATCCATTACAAAATTGATGTGAATTTGGGTTGTTTCCAAAATTTATCTATTACAAATTGTGCTGCTATAAACATGGGTGTACATGTATCATTGTGATATGATGTTTTCAATTCTTTTAGGAAAATATTCAGAATGGAAATAGGTCAATCTAATGCGATCTCCAATTCTAGATTTTTTGAGAAAGTTCTACACTAATGTAAACAGTGGTTGATCTGCATAACAGTTTGGGAGTATGGTCATTTTTCCAAGGTTGTTTCTGCCTATCCATGAGTAAAGGATATTTTTCCATTTTCTGGTATCCTTTTAAATCTCATTTTTCAGAGCAATGTATTATTTAATATATAGAACTTTTATATCCTTTATTAGATTGATTCCTAAGTACTTCATTGCTATGGATGCTATTGTGAAAGATGTTATTTCCATAATTTCTCTCTCAGTGAGTTTGTAGTCTGGGTATAGGAATGCTACTGATTTTTGAGTGTTGACTTTATATCTAGCTGCACTGGTAAATTTGCTTATAGACTCCAGGAGTCTTTTGATAAAATTTTTTGGGTGTTCTGTGTAGAGCATCATGTCATCTGAAAATAATGATAATTTAACTGCTTCCTTTCCTATCCTTATTCTTTTTATTTCTCTCTCTTAACCTAATTTCTCTGGCTAATGTTTCCAGAACTATATTGAATATAAGTGGTGACATCAGACATGTTTATATTGTTCCTGATTATAGCGTGAAAGATTTCAGTTTTGTATAATGTTGGTTATTGATTTGTAATAGATGGTTTTTATCAGTTTGAGGTAGAAACCAGCAATTTTCTGTAGGATTTTTATCATGAGTATGTGTGTTAAACTTTATCAGAAGATTTTTCTGCATCTATTGAGATGATCATAAGATTTTTATCTTTGGCTTTGTTGATGTGGTGTATTATTTTTGCATATGTTGAACCATTCCAACATTGTTAGGTTAAATCACATTTGGTCATGTTTTATAATCTTCTTAGCGATTTGCTGCATTTTGTTTGCTATTATTTTATTGCGGATTTTTGCATCTATATTCTTAAGTAAGATTAGCCTGTGTTCTCTTTGGTTGGGTCTTTCACTGGTTTTGATAACAGAGTAATACTTCCTTCCAGGAAGTATTCCCTTTCAATTTAATTAAAGAATTTGGAGTATTTGCATTAAATCTTCTCTAAATATCTTGTAGAATTCAGCTGTGAATCCACTGGGACCTGGGCTTTTCTTTGTTGGTAAGTTTTTAATTTTAGGGACTGATATTAGGTTACTCAAAATTATTATATCTTGTTGATTGAGCTTTGGTAATTCACATGTTTCTAGGAATCTGTCCATTTCTTCTGTTTTCCAGCCTGTGTGAGTAAAGATTTTTAAAGTATTATTATGTTCTGAATTTCCACAAGACCTGTAGTGATTTCACATTTTTCATTCCTCATTGCATGAATGAGTTTTTCCTTTCCTTTTCTTCATAAAGTTGGCAAGGGGTTTATTAATTTTGTTTATTGTTTTAAAGAACCAACTTTTATTCATTAATTCTTTGTATTGCTTTCTTAGTCTCAATTGCATTAATCTCTGCACTAATCTTTATAATTTCTTCTCTTCTTTAATCTTTGGGCTTGACTTGCTCTTCTTTTTCTAGAGGCTTGAGGTGCAGCATTAGGTTATTTATTTGTTCTTATTTGATTTTGGAGTGAGAATTGAGTGCTATCTATTTTACTTTTAGGAATTCTTTGTTTGGGTCTCATAAATTGTGATATGTTGTATCTGCATTTTCATTTGATTGTATATATTGTTTAATTTCTTCTGTTACCTATTGGTTCTTCAGAAGAGTATTATTTAATTTTATGTGTTTATGTAATTTTTGCCAGAACATTTGCCATTAATTTCCAATTTCAGTGCACTATAGTCAGATAATATGCATGGGATAATTTCAATTCCTTTGAACTTATTTAAGCATATTCTAGGGGCTAGTACATGGTCTATTTTAGAGAACATCATGTGTGCAGCTAAGAAGAATGTGTATTCTGATGTTGTTGAGTAGAACACTGTAAAAATCTAGTAAGTCCTTTTGTTCACAAGTTTGATTCTGTTTTGATATTTCTTTGCTGACTTTTTCTCTAGATGACCTATTTCTTTGAGAAAATGTAGTATTAATGACTTGTGTTATTTCATGTCTATTTGATTTTGTCTTATATAGTTGGGTGCTTCATATATATATATATATATATATATATATATATATATATTCAAGAGAGAGAGATAAGAATTGGTTCTTATCTCTCCCTCTTGAATATTTTCCCTAACAAGTATTTATTGAACATCTTTATCTCCTTTGATTATTTTTGTTTGAAATTCACATTGTTTGCAAACAGAATAGCTACCCATGCTTCTTTTCTGTGTTCCTGTCACATGCAATATTGTTTTCCATCTTTACACTTTTAGTCTATGATTTTCTTTTTGAGATAGATGTTATTTCTTTTACACAGCATATTGTTTGATCTTGTTTTTTGATTCATTCTGCTAGTCTATATCTTTTAATTGATGAATTGAAATTATTTACATCGATGATTAGAACTGATACATATTGGCTTATCTTTGTCATATTGTTTTCCTGTTGTTGCTCCCTGATTTTCCTCTTTGTTTAATCATTTGTACTGCCTCGTGTTTCTTTCTGTTGGTGTTTTGGGAATTGTGGTCATTTTTATCTGTCTAGCATATTTTTCAGTACTCTTTGTAGGGTTTGTTTGGTGGACATTAATTTCTTTAGTTGGTCTTTGACATGGAAGTACCTTATATCTCTATAAATTTTGTAAGATAGTTTTTCAGGGTATATCAAACTGCGTTGGAAGTTGTTCTGTTTTAGGACTTGAAATATATCACTCCAAGCTCTTCTTCACTTGAAGGTTTGTGTTTAGAAGTTGGTCATGATGCTAATGGACTTTCTATGATAGTTGATCAGTTTGTTTTCTCTAACAGCTTTTAGTATTTTGTTTGTGTGCTGAAATTCTGGGATCTTGATTATTATATTCCTGGGTTTATTTTTGTTATGACTGGGTTACTGTATGTCTCAGTTATCTTTATGTCATATTTTGCTCTAATCCTGGGAAATTCTTTGACATCTGTCAGTCTTATATCGTTTTCTCTTTCATCATTTTGGAGCTGTCAAATTGATATTTCATATTCTCTTAGTATTTATAGGAGTTCTTTCCTTTCGTGAATGTGACCACAATCCATTCTTGAAGGTCTGAAATTCTATCTTCAGTTTTTTCAAGTGGTTTTCCCAGCTTTCAATGGAATCTTTAAGTTCATGGATATATCATTGAATCTGCTTCATGCTATTTCTTTCCTAAATTATTCATTCAAGCTTTCCATCATTTTCCTATGCTCCTGTGTTTTTTATCTATGTCTTCTCTAGCTATGCTGAACAATACCTGCATTAAAGTTGTCAGTTCCTTTTTTAACCTGAGAGATTATTTGTGATTCACTTTCCTCTGTAGCCTCATGGATTTTTTTGTTTACTTTAGTTGAACTTTTAAGAAGTTTCAGGTGTGTGACTTCCAATCTTCTATGTACTTGTTGTACTTATTCCAGATGGAATGGAAGTCTGAGATTGCATTTTGCTTTTTTCATCTTGTCATTTTTACCTCTTGTTTGTATTTTAGTCTTTTCAATCATACTACTCTCCTCTGTTCATTGTGTGTGTTTTAGACAAGACCCTACTGTATGACTGACATTCATCCCCAGTGTAGAGGAGAGGTCAGTCACGTGTATTCCTTCTGCAAGGCCAGCTAGGTGAGCGCTAGATTCTTCCTGGACTTGTTGGCCCATACTCACACCTACCTTCTAAGGTCCTCCTGATTGGAATGGCAGCTCTTCCATGTGCTGGCTGGCTCATGAGCTCCTTCAGGAGAGGGAGAGGTCCCTGAGGCTCCCACTGGCCTGCTGAGGTACTTGAGTAGGGAGAGGGCTTATCTGAACTCTCAATGCTGGCCTCCTCAAGGTGCTGAACTCTCTATTATTAACAGAAATTCTTTATCAAAATATGATTTTAGTTTTTTCTTTTCATTTTCTTGATCATGTTTGTCATATACTAGGAGTTCTTAAATTTGGTGTTGACCAGTTTATCATTAAAAAAAACCTTTTAGCTATATTAACATTGATGCCAAATGTCCAAGCTTTTCATGTAAATCAAAGTTGCTTTCCTGTTTTCCAAGACATGTTTCCAGGTTTATTCTTAAGTATAGGATTAATATGAGGTAAATTTTAATCAGGTTTGAGATGAGCTTAAAGCTGATTGTTTACCTTTGCAAATTAACATCCAATTTTTCCAGTATCCTTTTCTGAAAGGAATATACTTCAGCCTGAATTACTTTTGTTGAAAGTCAGCTAATAATATTTGTGTAAGGCTTTTGTGTACTCTCAATTTCCTTTTATTGATTTCTACTAGGAGTTGACATATTGTTAATCACAGGCCAAATCTAGCCCACCAAATGTTTAAATAAAGTTTAATTAGAATATGTTCACATGGCTTGGGTAGTTGTGGCAGAGACTGAATGCTTCTAAAGCCTAAAATCTTCACTGGCTGACTTTTTACAGAGCTGTTTTCTAATTGCTGATCTGTGCACCCACATTTTCCCTAATTCCTCACTGCCTTGACATCCACAGTGTCACGTGTTCTGGAAAACAAGTAGGATGAGCTCTCCAATTTTGTGTTTTCTTTTTCAAAGTTATTTTATCTGTGTTAGTTCCTTTGGTTTTCCATACAACTTTTAAAAATGTGTAAATTTCCATAAGAAATTTTGCTAAAATTTTGGTGATTAGTATGTTAAGCACATAGATAATTTTGCAGAGACAAACTCACTACTACTCCTTGTATTGATGTTTGATTTTCTCAACATTAATATAATCATTACAGGTTTCTACAGATTAATATTTGAAAGATATGACTTATTCTGTTTTTTACTTTTAATTTATGAGTGTCAAAAATTTAAATACTTTGGTTACTTTGAATTGAGTCTTGCTGTTTAATTCCCTTGAAAATTCTTCCTTTTTAAGGGTGTTTTAGGCTATTTACATTCAATAAAATTGTTCACATCCTGTTGGTTAAACTGACTCCCTTCATATTGTTTATTATTATTAGCCTGCTTTTTCAGCTTTGTCATTTTCTATTTTTTGTTTTGTTTTGAGTGATCAAATTTAATAGTCCATTTTTCTCACCACCTTTTATTTAGTAGCTATACTTTGTTTTGCATTGTAATTTTAGTGGTTTTTGTAAGGTTTATGACATAGCATTAGGATATTGGCGTTATACAACTGTGTACTCTCTTTTAGCCCAGCCTTTCTGTGATTATTGTCATACCTTGTTACTATTTCCATCATTAACAATGCAGTATAATTTTATTTTGCTTTAAATCAGTAACTATGTTTTATGAAATAAAAACTGAGAAGGTTGTATTTTCACATATTTTCAGCTTCTGGCATACTTCATTCCTTTGTACAGATTCAAATTTGCATCCAATTTCACTTTGGTGCAGGAAACATTCTTAATATTGCATGTAGTACAGGCTTATAGGCAATAAATTCACTCAACTTTGTTGGTCTAAAATAGTTTTCATTTTGAAAGATTTTTTGCAACTATGCTTGCAGTTTTTTCATTGGCACTTTTGAAAATTCATTCCATTGCTTTTCACTTGTATTGCATCTGGAAAGAATTTTGCACTCAGTCTTACTTTTGTTTCTTTATAGAAATGTGTCTTTATCTGATACCTTATAGTATTTTTTATCACTGATTTTTAGCAATTTATAAGGTCCTTTATGGCAGTTTTATTGGTGTTTACCTTGTTTAAGTTTTTGTTGAGATTTCTGGATTCCTGGGTCTAAAGTTTTATAGAACGTGTAACAGTTTTGACTTTCATTTTGTAACACATTTCATCTGTTCCATTTTTCTTTCTCCCCTTTTATAGGTGTCAATTCCATGATATCATTTTCTTTCTCTTTGAAGAACTTCCTTTAGCCACTTTAAAATTGCAGATTGTTAGTAGCAAATTCTGTTTTCCTTTGCCTGAGAATGACTTTCTTTCTCCTACTTTCCTAAGAAACATTTTCAACAGTTACACAGTTTTCAGGTGCTGTCTCATTTCTTTTGGTAATTGTAAAATGCTGTGTCTCTTCCTTCCACAACCTGTCATTTCAGATGACAATTCTACTGTCATCAGCAATAGTGTTTGCCTGTAAGTAATGCATTGCTTTTCTGTAACTGCTATCAAGACTTTGTTTTGTTTTTGTCTCCCATGGGGTGTGGTTACAGGGTCAGTTTAGCTTGCAGAAGTTTTATATACTGCTCTGTCTGCTCAGTTAATTTAATCTTCTGGGCCTCACAACAAGTTCCAGTACATACTCCTGAAGGACTAGGTGACATTTTCCAGGGATGCTGGGGGAGCAATGCAGGAAGGCTAGGCAGGATGAATGGGCTTTTCCCAATTCTTGGCAGCCTCTGCCAGCAGCATTGACTGGCTACTTGGTGTCTGTCAGCAGAGTAGGTACATACCAGATTCTGCAGAGAACAGTGACCTAATTTGGGGCCAACAGTGCTTTGGTGTTGCTCCTTCCACCCTGAGTTCTATGTCGGTTCTCTTTTTGTCTTTCTTATTTCCTCACTGGTGGAGTCTGAAGTTTACAATTGTACTTAGATGCGAGGATCAGGGATAGAACACAGTACTTATTTTGTCCTTATTCCTGAAGATTTGCGTTAGGTGAGCAACTCTATAGTTTTACCACACCCAATTTAATGATACTCTGGAAGGTGGAGTTGAGGCCATTTATTTTTCACTATTCCCAGTATTTATAGACAGTATAGAATTGTAGTAAATGAGGCTGAAATCCTCCCTATTTTGAGCTCCTAAACCAGAATTTACTGAAGGAACACATTTTGAATATCATGGCTTAAGTGGTCCAGGCTTCCATGCATTTTAATGAAAACAATTTTCTAGGCTTACTTTTAATGAATATATATATATATATAT